>OX637641.1:15647100-16247100 GCA_951802225.1 Euspilapteryx auroguttella | reverse complement strand
TCCCTATGTATGCTTATATCTTTGAAACTATGCAACGGATTTTAATGAGGTTTTTTTTAAACAATAGAGTTATTCAAGACGAAGGTTTATAAGTTCAAAACATGCACAAAATATTAAAAGGTTAGGCGGTACGAAGTTCGCCGGGTCGACTAAGAAGTTATTAGTTAAAAGATAAATAATTAGGGATCCTTACTTAAACTCGAATAATGTATCCCAAAGGTGTATGTGCATTTTTTACCCGTTGAATATATTATATTTTAACAGTAGGTTGTTATTGTTGTTTGTTATTCTTATTAAGCCCATTCTGTGGCGTAACGAAGTTCGCCGTGTCAGCTAGTTATATTTATACAATAACAATAGCGCTAAGCGCTCCGAGGCTTCGCCAGCTCAATTTCCTTACAAACCGCAAAAAATTCCGATCCCAGGGAAATAAAATAAAAGTATACTCTATTACCGTCTCCCGGTTCTGTCTAAGCTTTGTGTAGGTAGTACTCTCTAATGAGTCTTTAATACACTCACATTTTAATGTGCTTTAGTAGTGATTGCGTTACACACAGACAAAAGAGTTACATACTTTCGCGTTTTCAATATTAGTATCACACAAAGAGTAAAGTCTTCATACGTAATACGTATTCTATTGTATGCCATTTTTGTGTTTCTAGTCAATGCTGGTTAGGTATTCTGCCCTTAGAATCTATATAGGTAGGTACTGTACGTAGAATGTAGCAAAGAAAATATTTTTTTAAATTAGATAAGGTCTAATCTAAAGCATGCGATTACAAGACACGCAATCTGCTGCTGCTAATAGTGCAGTAGTTCGTCTGTGGTGCAGTCCAATCCCGGGTGGTGCAGTCGAGTCGCATTTGCATGTAACGCCATCTATGGTCGAATAGCATCCGTTGAGGTTGAGTCAAATCCAGTGAGGTGGGGAATCGCTACGCTAAAGGAGATGAAATAAAATAAAAAAGTCAACGCCTGCTTACTCTGACGTAGCATTTATAATGGCGGACTGCACTAGTGATGAGCCATGGCGGATATAAAAAAATCGATATCTAGTTCTGTTTCGGTATCTAAGAATACGATTATTTAATTAATTAATTTATTTATTTAAGCACACATAACAGGAAAGAATCCAAAATGCTGTAAACATAAAATTAAACATATTTTGCTCTTGATTCATGCCTAAAACATGCTATTTGGTGCTACTATTTTACTGCACAAATATTAGGTTTAGGGTTGCCATGGCAACCATAAAAACTAATCCAAATGGTAGTCCACAAAATTTCCTAAACTTCTTTTTTCTCATTATTCTACTAAATACTCGCCCAGAACAGACAAGGCCTACTCGTAAGAAATACAAAAAGCAACAATGGTTACGTATTAAAATATAATTTATTAAATATAGGTATTGTATTGCATTGTATAATTGAAACTTGATTCTTAAAAATGAAGCGAACAAATATAAATATATTTTCTTGCGGTACAAATATTTTCCTGACCAAATTTGTCAAGCCAGGCCTTTCGCTTTTCCGAAATCTTAGGCAATCTAAAAAGTATAAAGTTATGTTTTGTATAATATTGTACTAGCTGACTTACCGAAATGGAAAGTAAGGCTAGCTACTAATAATATTAATCTACAGATGGGTCTACAAATAGTTACCAACAAAAACTGAGATATGTAATTATTCAAGTTAAATTATCGACAAGTACCTACCTCTATTAAGAATGATACATCACTTATTTCCTGACAGATCACCTACCTTAATTAATATGAACACAGAACAAGAAAGATGCTCTCTCTCTCTAAATAGAAATCGCGAGTAGGCGGAGCCCGCGTGCCTATCATTAGCGCAGTGCCTATGCGTAGTTTTTGACAGATTTGATAAGCTCAGTTGTTTTTAAATAAATTTGAAATTATACATGAACAAGAAAACAAAACCATGAGTGAGAAAATGAAAACACCCTAATTACGGAGCAGTAAAATTGAATTTTCATTGAAGCCTGTGACTGTGACTGTACCTTCTTAGCATTCTTCTTTATCTATGGTATTAGACTCATGACTTTTTCTAGAACATTTTGACAACAGTATAATGGAAATCAGTTAGAGATTGCTCAACATGATGAAAATCTTTCGATAATTTTCTATGATAAAAATCTATCGATAATAATAATTTTCAGTGAAAATAAAAAAAGTTATTCGCTTCGACTTGAAAACCTCTACCTTTTTTTCGGTTTAAAATGTGATTTACTTTAAAGTTAAATTCTTGAATACGAATGAAATTATATGAATCTTTCAACTTAGACTCTTGCGTATGAATGAAATAATATTAGCATCATCATCATATTACAATAATGTTGTAATATGTAAAAAATAAAGTCGCTTTCCGCATCAGTCCTTAGGTATGTTTAAATCTTTAAAAATACAGCGGATTTTAATGCGGATTTTTTTAATAGATAGAGTGATTCACGAGAAAACATGCACGTTCTAATAATAGGTTAGGCGGTACGAAGTTTGCCGGGTCGACTAGTATTGTATAAAGACAAGTCGTCACTCTTATAGTGTGCTATATTTTATTTTTCTTTTCATTTATTTACAGCCTGTGTTACTGGATCACCTTGGGCCAAGCACAGAACCTAATACACTTAAGCATAAACTTGAAGATGGAGCCATCATGAAAGCTTCTTAAGCTAAGAGGAGTTTCAATAAACAATACCTAGAGAAGAAAAAATGCTAAATATTATGTATTAAAAAAACCAAGATTAGTTGAGTGTTTAAGGCAAGTAATAAATAAGCAAGTACTTCGATATTAAATAAGATAAAATATTATAAATATAAAACCCATCTTGTTTTATTGGTCTATCTACCCATCCACCTAAATTGTTTACTTTGGTTAAAATAAAGCTTCATTTAAAGTACAGTACTTACTAAAAAAATTAATAATGCGCATGCAGATTCGCTAATTGTCGATTTCACGGAAACACCTGAATCAAAAATCATAATTCTACTAAATTACGCATGCAGAAAATGCACTTAACCTCCTTAAATACATATCGTCTTCCGTCGCTTGGGAATACGACCGTTGTCGAACAGTGACGAAGATTTCTATGCGCATTATACTTTTGCAGTACTGTAGGTATATACTATTTTATAACTACACACATTTTTATTTCTGAATCTCTATTTATGCGAAGCATAACTGTTGAATACAAAACGACATTGGAAATAAATAAAAATTAAACTGTACACTAAAATAAACTTTGTTCTATGAGCGACTGGTTTTTTCATATGATAATACCAATACATCGCCAATCACCATGAAGGCCGTTTGCGTAGAATACCCATAGTTTTTCGTAAAAAAAAGTAATTGTTAACTGTAGCCATAATGAAAGAAAGTAGTATATCGATAGGTTTTGCTCATCGACAAACTTGCTCCCGCAATATGTACATCCCTAATTTTTCGACGTAGCCACCTAGTGTTTAGTAGCGGTAGTACAACAAAAGCTGTAGTTACATCTAGCGTCGAATAGTAAAACTAGGAACAATGCTTGAGGATTTTAAAGCAAAGAGGATGTATAGCTTTCTACCATGTCTTTGGAAAAACCTAATTTCATTCTTTTATCATATGTATGTCATCATTATCTTAAGTATTTCATAATTGTTATTTGATTTTGATCTTTGTTTATTTGTAAAAAAGGTTCATAGTCTACTTCAAAGTTTTGTGATGTAGATCTTTTCGGCTTCGTCGTTAATCACCAATGGTAGCTTGGATTTCATAGTGAGCGTTTGGTTTATATGTGTGAGTTTGGACACACTGGTTTCAGTACTAAAATCTCAGAATAAAGACAAGCATAGAAGGAGTCCTAAAATAAAAAGTCACATCATTGTGTTACGCTACTTACTCAAGTGCAACCATTGAATATGTTAAAAAGAGACCAATATACTTTCTCCACTGGGTCGTATGACTCTTCCGCACCTTGCCCGTACCTGGGTTCGACTTTTTATTTTTAATTTTCTAAAAAGCTAGTGATGGCAAAAATAACTTGTCCTAAATCAAGTTGTCTATACTTTTATACAAGACATGGTTCTTTATTATGGAACTTATCATAACTAATTCAGGAGTAATTGTATGGTATTATAATAACAAGAAAACAAAGACAAAGATAAAAACGCTTTATTGCTATAAAAATGCAAATAAAAATACAAAATGTAACAAACCGTATAACATTTTTAACAGAAAAAGAATAAGGGCAATTGTGCCTTATCGATTAAAGCGATTTCTTCCAGGAAACCTACTGCACACAATAAGTTATTTTAATGAATAAAACGGGTGTCTTGATAAAAATATAATAATACTTACCTATTTCTAAAGATTTTCCGTTCATAAAAAACTCTGTCACATCAGATATTATTAGCACAGCTCTAAAATAATTAAAACTAAAAGATGTGTGCCTATAATAATATGTATATATAAAACAAGTAAAACAAATCTATTTTTGGAAATTTCACAATGTATGAATTATGCGCTTCTTTCTTTACACACTCATTTTCAATAATCTTGCTCTGCACTCTGCACCTCAAATGTTTGTTTTTGCCTGGGTTGATCTTGATCATCACTTTGTTTGTATGTGAAAAAACCCTGCTTGTGGTTTTTTTTTGAGACCTAAAAATATAATATGTTTTAATTAAAACTTATAAAAGAGAGTAAGTATTATAAAACCTGGGTGTAAACAATTTATACATACGTAAGTGATATCCTGCAGCAACAATGGCGCTTTTGTTTTTATCACAAAGTAAAATTTTCATGGAATTTTATTTGTTTACAGTTTACAGCATTGGTTTACCCAAATTTACGGTTCATATATTCTGTAGCTTTTTTTATCAAAGTATTTTGTGAGGCCTGTAAGAAAGCAAGAAAAATGTTCTTAAATATTATATTCAAGACAATAATAATAATAATAATAATTTATTCAAATATATATTAATTAAAGCCTTCGTATTTTTTTTTAGAAAACCGGTATCTTAGAGAATATTAACTTAAACGATGACATCCCGCAACTTAAACTTGAAATTTTCATATACAATTATGAGGATCTGCAGAAAAAAAAACATAGATAAACTTAAACCTGTTTTATCCAGAATGGGCAAATTGTATGTCACGATATTTTCTTTAAGGCCTATATCCAGCAGTAGACGTTTTTAGCTGAGATGATGGTATTTTCTGGTTGCATTTCTTTCTTAGATATGAAATATGAATCGTCCACTGAATGTCGCTGTCCTATTTCCTTTAACATTAAGTTGATAACGAATAACATTTAATTAATTTGATATAAAATAAGCAATTGAAAGGGCAATATTTTATGATTACCACCAACCAACTTATTCAAATTGCAGCAGCAAAACTGTTGTTACAGTTTCAGGTTATAATCTTCACCATCTTAAATCTTCTTTGTTGATAAAACAGTATGTTGTGAATGTTTAAAATATTGTCTCTTTATAGCATCCAGTCATTTTGTTTTTAGTATATAATTTACTTGAAAACTGAAAAAAAAGACAACAATTAGCATATTATTATGTCTGATTTTTATTTGTCCTTAAGTTAGAACGGATGATTTAGGTTCGATAACTTTTGTCTAAACATATTTTGGCACAACACTATCATAACCGTTACAGAAGGTGTTTTACCGTAATAATTCAATAAATTTAGGTACGAGTTCGACAAACAGCGTGTAAAATTGATGTTCTTGATAATTTATAAGTCAAAATAGTGCCCAGAAGTCTACAATGAAACAAAATTATTTACCGAATGGTAGGAGACCGAAACATCAAGATTTTGATTCCTTGACGCATTTGATTCACATCCCGTCACTACACAAGAGATTGTTATACATTAAGTTAAACATTCACAATCACAAAACCAATTTATCACACCTTTTTCATAAAAAATAATCATAAAACTTTTGGAGCTGCTACCGATGTTTACAATGTCATATTATACGTCAAAATAAAACAAACCATAAACAAACCATTAAATATGTACCAAATTATTGGTTTTTAATTTTGTACGGTACTAATAAACCAGTGTCATCAATAAACCACTTTGATACCACAAGAAGAAAACTTGCAAAGAATTCTTATATTTTATCTCTCTCTAACTAATAGTCTTTTTGCCGTTTAGTAAGGAGCGTAACAATATGAAAATAACTTTTTATTTTAGCCCGGTTTCTATGCTTGTCTTTATTCTGAGACTAAAATAAAAGCTCATGATGCTATTTCTATTGTATTCTCTTGTTCTGTGAATATGAATGACCATTCAAAATGGCGAGCTGCCCTAAAACGGGCCATGTTGAAGGAAAAAAATAATAATTGCAAATCCATACACTCAGAAATCTTTGGTCAAATCAAAGCTCACAATTTCACAATCACATACCTACTCAAAGTGGAACATCTCTGGAACCACTCTCGATAATATACCTACCGTAGCGGGTGTTTCTTTTCTCTACATACGTGGGTGAGGCCGCCAATTTTGCCACTTTTTGCTACAATTTTAAGTTTTCCTAAATAACTTTTAAAATTTTTAATTTTTATTTACTTCGGCTATGCTTTCTAGCAAAGCAATCTTTAGGGAAAAAATGGCCGATTAGAAAATGGCTGTAGCTAGCGTAGTTTTATTTTAATAAATTGTTTTGTAAGTGAGTTTTTTTTTTTCATACAAATTATCTTTGTCCCAAAAACACTTGCTGACGAAATTTACAAAATTATGAAATTTTTTTTGGAGTTAGTAAAAATCTTTCTATGCCTAGCCCAAGTAGGGGAAAGTGGGGAGGATTCGTACAATTTTTACTACGAGGCTTCTCAAAGATAAACTAACAGCTTTTTCAAAATGAGTTTAAGGCTAATGTATAATGAACTTATCTGGGTATATTATTACAAAAGTTTTTTTTAGATATAACCCCATCTTGACCAAGTATTGCTCGTCTGAAAAAAAAAGGGAATTCGTACGAAAGCACCCCACGAGTGGGGTGCTTTCGTACAGAGGGTGGGGAACCTTCGTACATATAGTGTTAAAAATGCAATTTATTAGAAATAAAATATGTTATTGTTATCATAATTAATTGAAAAACTGCTGTTCAAGTTAACATGTCAACCTGAATTGTATAATCAACCAGCCTTAAAAGTTTAACCTTTTGATTAAAACCTACCTATATCCAACAGTGGACGTATTTTTAAAAGCAGTGATTTTGATTTCTATGGCTACTATTAATGTGCTTCTTCATTTTCTCCCAACCTATCAGGTTTTCAGGAGTATCCTTGACTTTCCAGTAATTTTTCCATACATAATAGCGTACGAATGTACCCCACCTACCACTGTACGAATGTACCCCAAACCAAAAAACCAACACATTAATTCAAAATAAAAAAAACCATTTAACTCTATTCCAAATGAATATTAATAAAATAAGCTACAGAAATAGCTTGAACTTAGTTAATATCAGTTTAGCAGTAAAAACAAAAAATATAAGGTTAAATCGTGTTATAGAGCCAATCGGAAAATTACTTAGGCGTCGCGAAATCATGTTTTGTCTAGTCCTGGCGAAGTTGGTGAACTCACTTACCCCCCGCCCCGGGGGAAGCCTATGCCTAATATTAGGAGTCCCACACACAAATACGAGCGTGTCAATGTTTTAGGTGTAGGAGATATAGCTACTGTACGAATGCTCCCTTTGTACGAATCCTCCCCACTTTCCCCTACGATATTTTTATTATCAAATAAAAGGAAGAATTCTATCATAACTCTGTTTATTTAGTTTTTATCAATGTTTGAACCCATGTCCCGAGTTTTTCACTTTTATGTAACATTTTTTATGTGACGAATTATCTCGAGTTACGTAGCATTTGAATATAATTTGGTTAATTGTAATGATTACTTTGGCAACACTAACGATATTTTTTTTCATAAACCTATTAAAACTCTATGATTTTGAGAATGAATTGATGTCAAAGTGGTGCACACGTGCTTCGTCAGCGAAATCACAAAACCTTTTTTTTTTTTAATTTTAACCTCTGCATACGCTTGTTTTTGATGAATGTTGTATTCATAGTTTCGACAATGCTTATATTATCCGAAAATCTAGGTTTAAGCCTGCTATTCTGTTTACTTTCGAAATTCTGACCAAAAACATGTTGAATTTTTCGCTTTTATGTGACTTTTTCGTTGCTTTTATGTTACTTTTATGTAACCGTTAACATTTTTTTTATGTAACGTTACATAAAATGATATAAAGCCATGTGCTCATCGAATTTTGTGTGCGTAAATTTTTATATTAGAATTATTTAAATAACTATTTTTCTTTAACGATTTAGCTATATTTTTAGTAACTCTATTTATTTAGTTGAGAGAACAAGCTCACCTATTAAAATCAATTTGGGTTTGTGGGTCGTTTTGATTTATTTTATTCCTAAAACAACTGTTATTATGTGAATAAAGAAAACCCTATTTAACCATTAAATATGAAAAATAATAGAAATAGATTCGTACTCATTACATTTAAAAAAAATATATACTCAAAATATTACCTAAGTTGTGTTCTTAGCTTTACAAAAAAATATGTAACTTTTGCGTTACTTCTGCGTTACCGTAACGTAAAAGTGTGTATGTAACTTTATGTCACTAAGTGGCAAAACTGGCGGCCTTACCCACCTACCTACCACTAGAGTGTGTCAGAATCGCAGGATCGTCTTTGGATTTTTTGAGATTTGGACCCACAATAGTGATTGGGTCACTTATGTTGTACGCTAAAAAGCTAGCAATAGTCTCCTACAACTAGATTTTAGAGATATCTAGCTAGAACTAGAGCTAATCATCTTCAAAAGATCACGGTTGCCTAACCATATTACTTTCGGGTTGTTCCCAACTAGTACTACCAAAACCTGTACCACTGGTACACGTTGGGAATTTCCTTTTTTTAAATTCCCAACCAGTACCACCAACTAACTTGACAAGTTTTGGTGGTACTCGTTGGGAACTACATATCAATAATGTTTTTTTTCACTTCAGTTGTATCTTGTGTATTTTATTAAGATTAACAATACCAGTGAGTGAGTGACACTAGTAATGAACCTACCTATAACTCAAAGATATTTAGAAAATGAACAGGTATTTTTTCGAATACTTACTGTCAATGCAGTTATCTTTGCAACCTTAATTTAGTTATTTCAAAATATATTTTAGATCATTAAGAACAATAAAAAATTTAGTACCTACTGAGGCCTATGCACTGTTTAAACCGTGTTTTTTCATAATTTAATATTTAAAGTATCAGGGAACCATGAACAGTAGAAGGTTATGTCAACAACATCATCTATAGTTGATATTAAAACACGGTTTTAACTGTGATAGGTAGGTAGGTGTACTATTTTTTACCCATGGTCCCAGTTGTACTGATTTAAATTGAAAGGACTATTGCACCATGAACTGCATGGCAAAAATAAAGTAAAGTAATGATAGAATTTGATTAGTTTATTTATATTTTATATTTTAAGTACAGTTGCGGACACATACGGCGTAACACTTTTCTCTATAATCTCGTGCGCCTTAAACTAATACCAAAAAACGCCACGGAAGTGATACGCTATCCGTGTCCGCCACTGTATCAGGATAACATGAACTAGTGGAAGGTTATTGTAGGCAATTATAGGCTTTGTCAAACAGACGGTATTATTGCGTCGCGTTAGATTAGAGCGCTAGCCTGACGCGGCGCTATAGCGTCTTGCTCTTTGATGTATTTAAAATACCAGGGCACCATGAACAGTAGAAGGTTATGAAGCGCACAACACAGGTAATTTGATACATGCTAGCTGTTCGTGTCGTCGCTAAGCTTCGCGCTCATTCTCAACGTAAAGGAGCGTTGTGTGTGACATCAAATTCAAATTCAAATTTGAATTTGAATTTGAATTTGATGTCACACACAACGCTCCTTTACGTTGAGAATGAGCATTTGCTGTTCATGGTGCCCTGGTATTTTAAATATGAAATTATGAAAAAACACGGTTATAACGGGTGATAGGCCTCAGTTTTTTTTGTTCTTATTGACCTAAAATACATTTTAAAATAACTAAATTAAGATTGCAAAGATTACTGCATTGACAGTAAGTATTCGACAAATACCTGTTCATTTTCTGATTACCTATGAGTTATAGGTTACTTCATCACTAGGGTCACTCACTCACCGATTTAATCTTAATAAAAGACTCACGATACAACTGAAGTGATTTTTTTATTGTAATTTAGTTCTCAACGAGTACCACCAAAACTTGTCGAGTTAGTTGGTTGTACTGGTTGGGATTTTTTTTAAAAGGCTATTCCCAACGAGTACCAGTGGTACAGGTTTTGGTAGTACTCGTTGGGAACAACCCTTACTTTCAATGTCATTGAAGTAACACTGTAAATACCTACCAAATTTCAAATAAATAAGACATAATTATGTAAGATAGTTAGATCCTCTCATCCACTATTTAAGAGCTGATCATCTTCAAACGGCAGGTCAGGTCATGGTTACCTTACCATGTACTTTAAATATCATCGAAGTAACACGTTACCAAATTTTTTATCGATAGGACATATGGTAGGTAGTTAGATCCCCTCATCCACTATTTCAGAGCTGATCATCTTCAAACGGCAGAACAGGTCATGGTTACCTTAGCATATGCTTTCAATATCATTAAAGTAACACGGTACCAAATTTCAAATCGATAGGACATATGGAAGATAGTTAGGTCCTCACAGCCTCACATCCACTATTTTAGAGCTGATCATCTTCAAACGGCAGATCAGGTTATGGTTACCTCAGCATATGCTTTCAATATCATTGAAGTAAGGGGGTACCAAATTTCAAATCGATAGTACATTTATGGAAGATAGATCCTCTTATCCACTATCATCTTCAAACGGCTGATCAGGTATGAGGTAACCTTACCATATACTTTCAATATCATAGATGTAACATGGTACCAAATTTCAAATCGATCGGACATAAGGAAGCTAGTTAGATCCCACATCACCTAGAAAAGAGCTGATGATCTTCAAACCGCTGATAAGAACTTCATCATGGCTAAGAACACTCGGCCTAAAATTATCTACTGACTGACGGACTGCTACGTAGCTCAGTTGGCAGTGATGTGGACTACGTAAGCGTGTGCACCTGGGTTCGATTCCCGGCGGGGCGAACATTGTTATGATGAATATCGATGTTTGTTTCCGGTCTGGGTGTAATGTTCGTCTTTGTATATGTTTCGGGCACCCTAGATACAGGTTCTACCTAGTTAGGGGCTTTGAGTGAGATGCGTTAAAAAAAATATCTATGATACAAAAAAAACGATTAAACGAAAATCGGTTGAGCCGTTTGGGCTCTACAATGCCAGAGACAGATACACACGTTAAAATTATAACACCCCTCTCTGAATTTTCGTTAGGGGGTTAAAAAGTTTCAGTGCTGAAGCTTTTAAAATACAAAGAATATCGTAATGGGCAAAGTTCAGACCGGTGGTTGTCAACTTTGCCTGCCTAGGGTTGTCACATTTGGATTCTTTAAAAATAATTTTGTTAAAAATTTGATTTTGGCATACAATAATTTAAGTGTAAAAGTTCATTTTTTTATTATATTTAGTCAAAAGTTACATTTCTTCGAAAATAGCCTATTTAAAATAAAAAAGGTTTTTTTTATTTTTTGTAATATATAAGACAGTTTTCTATAAATTATAATCAATACATACCTAGTATAAAAAAGTCGCTTCCCGCGTATGCCCCTATAACTACTCAACGGATTTTGATGCTGTTTATATTAATAGATACAATGATTAAAGAGGAAGATTTATAAGTATATTACATGCACAAAATACTAATAGGTTAGGCGGTACGAAGTTCGCCGGGTCGACTTGTTTAATAATAAAAACGAGCCAGGTGCACACGCTTCTCAGTCCAAATCATTATGCCAACTGAGCTACGGAATAGTCATATCAAAAAAGCTGAGGCGGTAGCATGACGGACAATTTGCCGAATTTGTCGTATCTATCTGTCAATTTTGTCGATCGTCTCCATACATTTTCCCGCATTGAAATGTCAAGCGATTAAAAGTGACAGAAAGATTCGACAAAATGGTCCGTCATGCTGCGGGGGCTGAAGTATTTTTCATTATTTTTCTTGCAAAGCGCTTTCTGCTATTATACCGCTAATCACCCCTAATAATTTAACCTATTATTTATTTTTTACTTATTTAATTTAATTTTAAATTTAAACATTGTCTATTTTTAAACGATATTATATAAAAAAAAAAATAACGCGGAAACAATTGGTTTGGATCGGGGTAACTGTGTTATAAAAAAGTTGGTAACAAGTCCTCCTGAAATGGTCAGGTCTACTTACCACCAGTAACCCTGTATACTGCATATAGAGCAGATAAGATAATAGCTACTACAGGTAACCACAGTATCGTTGCAAATAATTTTTGCAGCACGTGCTTAGTCGGAGACTTTCCACGTTTCTACGCATCACCGAGGAAATACCATAGACCTGTACTGTATCTAATAACAATGGGGAAAACAGTCCATAACCATAACGCGGCGGTTTACAACCTCTCTCACCATAACTTAATATCAATTTTCCTATCTGTTCTTCAGGGGCCGTATTCTCGTGTTCTCTTATTTAGACAGCCACTTTGTGCAGCACAGCCTGCACTAGCGGCGGTTTTCTTTCTCTGAGGCCTGCACAGCCAGTGTACGGTCAATAGTAGCTTTCTATGGATTTTTTGTTTAAAGAATAAAATCTCAGAGTAAGGAAACCGCCGCTAATAAAATATCAAATAGATGAAATTTGTCAATTGACATTTAATAAGTACATACGTACGTAATTAGAAACCGGGCTAAAATAAAAACTTATTTTCATATTGTTACGCTCCTTACTAAACGGCAAAAAGACTATTAGTTAGAGAGAGATAAAATATAAGAATTCTTTGCAAGTTTTCTTCTTGTGGTATCAAAGTGGTTTATTGATGACACTGGTTTATTAGTACCGTACAAAATTAAAAACCAATAATTTGGTACATATTTGGTGGTTTGTTTATGGTTTGTTTTATTTTGCCGTATAATATGACATTGTAAACATCGGTAGCAGCTCCAAAAGTTTTATGATTATTTTTTATGAAAAAGGAGTGATAAATTGGTTTTGTGATTGTGAATGTTTAACTTAATGTATAAAAATCTCTTGTGTAGTGACGGGATGTGAATCAAATGCGTCAAGGAATCAAAATCTTGATGTTTCGGTCACCTACCATTCGGTAAATAATTTTGTTTCATTGTAGACTTCTGGGCACTATTTTGACAAATAAATTATCAAGAACATCAATTTTACACGCTGTTTGTCGAACTCGTACCTAAATTTATTGAATTATTACGGTAAAACACCTTCTGCAAAGGTTATGATAGTGTTGTGCCAAAATATGTTTAGACAAAAGTTATCGAACCTAAATCATCCGTTCTAACTTAAGGACAAATAAAAATCAGACATAATAATATGCTAATTGTTGTATTTTTTCAGTTTTCAAGTAAATTATATACTAAAAACAAAATGACTGGATGCTATAAAGAGACAAGATTTTAAACATTCACAACATACTGTTTTATCAACAAAGAAGATTTAAGATGGTGAAGATTATAACCTGAAACTGTAACAACAGTTTTTCTGCTGCAATTTGAATAAGTTGGTTGGTGGTAATCATAAAATATTGCCCTTTCAATTGCTTATTTTATATCAAATTAATTAAATGTTATTCGTTATCAACTTAATGTTAAAGGAAATAGGACAGCGACATTCAGTGGACAATTCATATTTCATATCTAAGAAAGAAATGCAACCAGAAAATACCATCATCTCAGCTAAAAACGTCTACTGCTGGATATAGGCCTTAAAGAAAATATCGTGACATACAATTTGCCCATTCTGGATAAAACAGGTTTAAGTTTATCTATGTTTTTTTTTCTGCAGATCCTCATAATTGTATATGAAAATTTCAAGTTTAAGTTGCGGGATGTCATCGTTTAAGTTAATATTCTCTAAGATACCTGTTTTCTAAAATAAAATACGAAGGCTTTAATTAATATATATTTGAATAAATTATTATTATTATTGTCTTGAATATAATATTTAAGAACATTTTTCTTGCTTTCTTACAGGCCTCACAAAATACTTTGATAAAAAAAGCTACAGAATATATGAACCGTAAATTTGGGTAAACCAATGCTGTAAACTGTAAACAAATAAAATTCAATGAAAATTTTACTTTGTGATAAAAACAAAAGCGCCATTGTTGCTGCAGGATATCACTTACGTATGTATAAATTGTTTACACCCAGGTTTTATAATACTTACTCTCTTTTATAAGTTTTAATTAAAACATATTATATTTTTAGGTCTCAAAAAAAATCCACAAGCAGGGTTTTTTCACATACAAACAAAGTGATGATCAAGATCAACCCAGGCAAAAAAAAACATTTGAGGTGCAGAGTGCAGAGCAAGATTATTGAAAATGAGTGTGTAATTTGTTTTACTTGTTTTATATATACATATTATTATAGGCACACATCTTTTAGTTTTAATTATTTTAGAGCTGTGCTAATAATATCTGATGTGACAGAGTTTTTTATGAACGGAAAATCTTTAGAAATAGGTAAGTATTATTATATTTTTATCAAGACACCCGTTTTATTCATTAAAATAACTTATTGTGTGCAGTAGGTTTCCTGGAAGAAATCGCTTTAATCGATAAGGCACAATTGCCCTTATTCTTTTTCTGTTAAAAAGGTTATACGGTTTGTTACATTTTGTATTTTTATTTGCATTTTTATAGCAATAAAGCGTTTTTATCTTTGTCTTTGTTTTCTTGTTATTATAATACCATACAATTACTCCTGAATTAGTTATGATAAGTTCCATAATAAAGAACCATGTCTTGTATAAAAGTATAGACAACTTGATTTAGGACAAGTTATTTTTGCCATCACTCGCTTTTTAGAAAATTAAAAATAAAAAGTCGAACCCAGGTACGGGCAAGGTGCGGAAGAGTCATACGACCCAGTGGAGAAAGTATATTGGTCTCTTTTTAACATATTCAATGGTTGCACTTGAGTAAGTAGCGTAACACAATGATGTGACTTTTTATTTTAGGACTCCTTCTATGCTTGTCTTTATTCTGAGGTAAAAATAAAATCAATTTAGTGATTTACCTTCTCTCTGATCAATTGCAATAAACATAAACCGAGGATAAACCTCAATCTCAGAATAGGGGTAAACCAATAAACCAGTGAGGTGGGGAAACTAAACCAATAAACCTTTTTAGTCTATTGTCTAAATTTGATTTTAATCAGATTTTAATAGTTTTATTTACACTTGGTCAATGAATTGTTATTTGATTAATTTCTACGATATAGGAATAGGAACCTACCCAGTACCTAATATATCTCTTAGTTAAAGTACTTTATATCTGCTCTCTATATCCTTACATAATATAAGAATTAGATGAATCAGTGTTCACAGTGCAGGAGAATCTTGAAGCATTCTGCGTGGCATGAGCCTTCCTGCAGGGATAGGCGAGGTGCCGGCGACGCGGCCCGTGACCCTGCCTCCTTCTCCCCACCAGGCCTCCTGCGCCGGCGGTTAGCCCAACCTCCAAGTCCAGAACACAATAATAGCCTTCACCACGCATTGCAAGATCTCATCGAAAAAACTAACTTTGTAGCTAAGAAACAACTTCCCACGTTGCACTATGAATTACTACAAATCAAAATAACCACAGATCGTATAATTAAACAAAATTACGAAATAATAAAAGAAATCGAAGATTTTGGAACCAAATTGGATGCGGCGATTGATCGGCACGGGAATTGCGATCGCGTGAATAATAGATGTGTTCCAATTAATGTTATTAAACCTATCTGCAAATGCAGAGGGCAGGAAAGCGACCAAGTAAAATCTAATAAACCAGAGAAATATCGCACACGGCGAAGATCTCGTTTATTTCATAAATTTATACTTTTACTAAGCAAAAAGTTGCGCAAAATGAATAAAAGAAATATATAGTTTTTTTAAACATAATTAATGTTTCATTGACTAGGTCTATTATAATCAACCTAATACATACATTTTTCGGTTTGCAAAAAATATTGCGAAGAATTATAGTTAAGATAGGCTTTAGCGCACCTTATAAAAAAGAAGGCATGATAAAATTCTGTTCATACCGAGAATTGTTTTAAAAAAACGAGAGTCATAGAACCTAGATTCATTTGGTTATTAGCTTCCGTCAGAGCAGCTCGCGGTCGCTGCGGTTAGCAGACGCCGGGATCCTATTTGTTTCAATGTGGACGCTGGTGTTGGCGTGGCTGCTGAGCAGCGCCCTGAGCGCCGGGGCCGGCGGAGGCGAGGCGGGTCCCCTGGCTTTCACACCCCTAGGAACCTTACGTGGATTTTTTATGACCACAAGGGACGATAGAAAGATAGCCGCATTCACCGCTATACCATTCGCGCAGTCGCCGATTGGCGAACATAGGTTTAAGGTAAGTTTTAAGTTAACATGGAGCATTTTCATAGTTAATAATTACTTACTTATTTTAAAACTTCAGATCCTTTGTACCATTTCTTATGTTTTATATTCATTGGTCGACTTGGCCGTGCATTTATTGCATTCGTTGTTAGCTTTTATTTTTAAGGGTATTATAAGAAAAAAAAAATTGAAGCCCGGCTAAGCTGTGATAGTTTTCCTAATAAATTCATAAAAGTCAACTGGGAGTTAGCTAACTGTAAATTCGTCTTTGAGCAGTACGTTTAAGGTGGAAGGGTTGTAATTTGATCTGCTGGCTACTTTACTAAAACCAGGGATTGCTAATAATACTGCCTGCTGTAATGCACGACTTCATCTCGTGTATGGGGACCAGTTAATTTTAAACACGTGTAAATTAGCATAGTCTTCGCGATAATTAATATCGTATTGTAAATACCTACGAACTTTTCCTGTGCTACGAAAGAAGATAGCAAAATGTGTAAACACCACTTCGAAAACACTAAATAATCAATTAAATGTCATCATTTGATTTCTTCCTAACGCCGTCGCAAACTCTACTTTTTTTAGGACCGAGCGAGCCCTATCACTTATTATGATAATGAACGCACTAGGTACCTCTAACTATAGGTATACTTAACTAGTTGGTTGGATGTGAGCAAAAATCTTTGCAAATAAAAAAAAAAAATTAATCTTATTCGTCGGGTTTGGGAATCAGTTAAACAAGTTTATTAAATGTATTCTGGCCATATTGCGCGTTGGTTGATTTCTCTGTACCTATTGAGCAAACACACAAACCTAATATACAAATCAACACTGTTCAGAAATCTTTTGGATTTATCTACTTAATTAACGATAAAAAAAAACAGTTGGTAATTATTTTAAATATATTTAGTATATCCAAAATATCCCTAGACAGCGATGATACTTAGCTAATACATAGCTTTGATATGAAACTTTTAAATCATGTCGGACCCACGATACTCCTGGGGGTATCGTGAGACTTTTCAAAGTATAACAAATACCCCTGAGTATGTATACTAGTGATGTGGTGTCCTACCTATAACTCAAAGGTAAGTAGGATAATTAGGTATAAGTATAATAGAAAATGAATTACTAAAACCTTCGTTTAAAACCTCTGTATTTTCAGAGATTTTCTATTTTTTAACCGACAAAAAAACAAAAAGGAGGAGGTTCTCAATTCGTCGCGTATATACAGTGTGTCCGGGGAAGTTATAACATAATTTTAAGGGTGTATTCTATGATTAATTTCATCGATGAAAACACCCCATATGGGGGGTCGCAGCCTCACCCTCCCTCAGTATGATGTTTTTAATTTTTTTTTTGCATAACCCAAGCAGCACATTTGGTTGCATAAGAGCTTTGGAGCATGTGCGATTATTACTTATAGTAATAGACTTAAGCGCTATAGCGTGCTCTGGAACCCTTATGCAAAACTTATGCAGCAATTTGGGCACAATTTTATGCAACTATGAGTGCTATTGAAGCTCTTTAACGGTGGCAAGAGGTGCTACTAAGGCTGCAACAAACCATTAACTCTCTTATAGCGCTCCTCTAGCACTTTCTAGTGAATGAGATTGAACGAAATGTGAATGAATGATAAATAATTTACGCCAAGTGTTTGGTTTTTGTGACAAACAGATTCACAAGTAATACAAGCTTTAAAATTCCATGGATGCTCATCGCGGATATCGGCGGCCATTAATTTAATATTTAGTAAGTAATATGGTGTTATTAGGTTTTTCAGTTCGTATAAAAGCAAATTTTTAAACGCAGACAAGTTTTCTGTGAATGTTAATGATATTTTTCTGAGTAATTTTGTCGCGCTTCCGTAATTATATCAGAATGCAAAGTAAAAACAATTATAATGTAAGAAAAAATCTGTTTTATCTACAAATTTTAATAAAAAACATTCCCAAATCATTGCATGTAATATGCCTGTGAGCTAATAATGCTATATCAATCCATTTTTTGTAAGAAATACGTAAAATTGTACATGGATATATTGTATATAACCTCAAAGTCACTTAAAAAAAACCTAAAATTTTTAAAATTAAATGGCGTCCACAAAATACAACCTCAGCCTGCAAAATTCTCTCTAATAGCACTCTTGCAGAACTCAAAGTGCTAAGTTCTCCCTGTTTACGCCTTAGAGTGATTTTTATTACTCTTCTGTTACTAATATTCTTAAAAGTAATCCCCTTTTCCGAGTTTAAATTATTTGAGTAAGTGTTTTAGGGATCCTTGATTCTGCCATTGCCAAGTATAAGAACAAATAAAAATTATATTTACGGCATAGAGCTACAGCAATGCTAAGTATTTTCTTATTTTAAAACACTTTACTTATTCAACCAAAGTTACAATAAAGATCAGGTATCCTTGAAGATAATTGGAAATAGTAAATATTAGTTTTAAGAAATCTTACAAAAAAAATACTTTTTAAAATTGCAAAAGTGACTAAGTATGTATGTTAGGAACTGAGTGTCCGGAGACTGCAATGAGACACCACTGGGAGCAAGCGAGGGAGGTCTGCGCAGCAGTAGAATACTAAAGAGGCTATATAAAAAAAAAAACTATTGTGTATGTTTGTTACGCTTTCACGCCTAAACTGCTTAATGGATTGGGAAAATGAGTATTTATTTTGCTCAGAAATACAAAACAAACATTGGATACTTTAAACCTGACACCTGTCTTTAATATTTGATCTCCAACTGGTATTAAAATGTATTATACCGACAGAACCCTCGCACATTTTTCTTTATTTAGAACAAAAATTGCGAATAACGTAGGCTGCTCAAAGGAACATTTTATTACTATTGCATTACTTATAGTAGTCCTTGCTTCTTATTTAGAGCTTACAGTAATATAATTATTACCCTTATATTTCTAGCAGTAGCTCTGTAGTGGATTTTGTTACTACAGGCTACAGTTATTTCTTTTATAAATTTACAGGCGTATAACAGCTCCAGTAGCAACTCATATGCAACCGTAAGCGTTAAAAAGTATTGCTTAACTCTGTTCTAGAGACTGTAGTGGCAAAAGAGTTCTAAAACGAACGATTATACAGGTTAAGGTAATACTGGGTGGAACTTTTGCCACTCTTAGTAACTTTTGCAGCTATAGGCGCTTATGGAAGCTGTTATGCAACTTTAGCCTGCCACTAGAACCCTTAAATTACTCTTAAACCACTTAAAGTAACAATTTAGGCTGCAATTTCCACTAGTGTGCTAGCTGGGAAGTCGACCCCGCCCACTTTTAAATTCACAGTTAAAGATCTAAGGCTCACAGAACCTTCATTAAGGTCTTGATCAAAGGCTTAGTAGTTAGGCTACCTAAGTTACTAACAAAATAACCAAGTATTGCTTTTACTTTTTTTTTAAAGATGATAAACCAAAAAAAAAATTTTTTTTTTTGTTTATTTTTTACGGTTTTGCAAAGTTTTCACAAAAAAATGCAGATCCTTTTTTTATTTTTTTTTGTGTTTTATTGTTAGCTTTTGAGTTGTTCTCCAAATTGGCATTTGATTTATTTCTCTACGTCTATTACTTCAGAAATTATTGACTACCAAACAGACCCTTCGCTTTTACCTTTTAATTTAAGATTTCAGTTTAACCCACTTTTATTAAAAAATAAAGTCAATATTTAATTATTTTGTTAGTTATTTTGGTAGCCTACCTTGTTAGCCTTCGTACAAGACCTGAATTAAGAGTCCTTTGACGCGAACAGTGGCGCCACTTTTGAAAAAAAAAAATCTAAAATAAGGCTTTTTTTTCAGAAAAAAGTGCTGCCTTGTGCATAAAATCTTGGCCCCTAGTATTTTAAATAATATCTAGGTTCAGAATATTTATTTTTTACTGTTTGTTGCTAAAAGTGGCCACTTTAGGTTTATACTGTTTCATGTATTACTGTTTGTTCCTAAAAGTTGCTAAACGTGGCTACGTTTAGCAAAAAACAGTAAAAAAAAAATATTCTGACCCTAGATATTATTTAAAATACTAAAAAAATACTAGGGACCAAGATTTTATGCACAAGGGAGCACTTTTTACTGAAAAAAAGCCTTACTTTAGATTTTTTTTTTCACGAGTGGCGCCACTGTTCACGTAAAAGGACTCTTAATTTAGGTCTTGTACGATGGCTCAGTAGGTAGGCTACCAAAATAACTAACAAAAGAATTAAATATTGACTTATTTTTTAATAAAAGTGGGTTAAACTGAAATCTTAAATTAAAAGGTAAAAGCGAAGGGTCTGTTTGGTAGTTGATAATTTCTGAAGTAATAGACGTAGAGAAATAAATCTAATACCAATTTGGAGAACAACTCAAAAGCTAACAATAAAACACAAAAAAATAAAAAAATAAAAATAAAAAAAAGTATCTGCATTTTTTTGTGAAAACTTTGAAAAACCGTAAAAAATGTACAAAAAAAATTTTTTTTTTGGTTTATCATCTTTAAAAAAAAAGTAAAAGCAATACTTGGTTATTTTGTTAGTAACTTAGGTAGCCTAACTACTAAGCCTTCGATCAAGACCTTAATGAAGGTTCTGTGAGCCTTAGATCTTTAACTGTGAATTTTAAAGTGGGCGGGGTCGACTTTTGCAAAAAAAAAATTAAAAACATCATACTGAGGGGGGGGGTGTGGCTGCGACCTCCCATATGGGGTGTTTTCATCGATGAAATTGATCATAGAATACACCCTTAAATTATGTTATAACTTCCCCGGACACACTGTATATATATATATATTTTTATGTACGATCGTACGCATAACTTTTTACTGTGTGGACCGATTTTGATAATTCTTTTTTTAATCGACAGGGTATACCTTGAAGTTGGTCCCATAAAAATTTGAAAATAAAATTCCAACCCTAAGGGTGAAAAAATAGGGGTGATTTTATTGTTCACTCACAGATTGTATTGCCGTGTTGAGATTTACATGAAAACT
Organism: Euspilapteryx auroguttella; assembly: GCA_951802225.1. Lineage (NCBI taxonomy): Eukaryota > Metazoa > Arthropoda > Insecta > Lepidoptera > Gracillariidae > Euspilapteryx > Euspilapteryx auroguttella. The sequence continues at coordinate 16,225,537 of OX637641.1, read as the reverse complement.
GCTAGGAATAATTATGAGTCTTTTTTATATGAATGTTAATAATAATAATCTCAGACGATAGACGTTCACTGCTGGACATAGGCCTCCCTCACAAATCGCCTCACCGACCGGTCGTGAGCGAACCTCATCCTTGTTAGTCCCTCAACCTTCACCAGGTTGTGTGGCCACCTTGTGGGATGCGACCACCTTATGAAGGGTGATTAGCTGGGGTCTCGCTGGGGTCAAAATTAAATTAGCCCAAAAAAACTGAAAAGCAAAAAATAAAAACTTTTTATCAAAAAAATTTAACCGCCGAAAAAACTGAAAAGCATTAAATTATAGGGAAACATTTTCTATTAGGACTTAATTTACTCACTTCTTAAAGTAATTTTGGTATACCAAGAAATTTTGAGTCGGTGCCACAGAATTAACAATTAAAGATCACTAAATTACCTGAAATTCAAAGAAATAACCGAAAAACGTGTGCCGCCGCGCATCGCACTTTAGGTAGTAAAGGAATTTGCTTGTGTGGTGTGGCACCGACTTAAAATTTCTTGGTATACCAAAATTATACTTTAAGAAGTGAGTAAATTAAGTCCTAATAGAAAATGTTTCCCTATTATTTAATGCTTTTCAGTTTTTTCGGCGGTTTAATTTTTTGATAAAAAGTTTTTATTCATAAATTAACTACCAGGGCACCATGAACCCGTAAAAGTTTACTGGTATTTTGATGCTTGCGTCGCGTTCTCTGCTCTCTTTCGCAACGTAAAGCGTGCGTGTCATCAAAGAGCTAGACGCTATAGCGCTGCGTCAGGCTAGCGCTATAACGCGATGCTATCGCACCATCTGTTTGACAAAGCCTTTAATTTTTTTGCGTACAATAACCTTCTACTAGGTCATGTTATCCTGGTACTTGAAATATAAACTAATCGAATTCTTTCATTACTTTACTTTATTTTTGCCATGCCAATACTATGCCTATAATGCCAAAACCTACTACACTTCAAAATTAATCGGTACAACTGGGACTACGGGCAAAAAAATGCACAAACAAACCTACCTATCTATCCACGGTTATACCGTGTTTTTATATCAACCATTGATGATGTTGTTGACATCACATCACTACTGTGTGGGGTATCGTTTAACTTTGAAAAATCCCACGATACCACCAGGGGTATCGTCAGGGGTATCGTGGGTCTGAAGCTCTTTTACTTAAATTGTTTCTGATCCATAGGTCTAAACTGTAAACCGAAAACAATATAATTTCTACCTAGGCGCGCCGCCTAGTGCCGGTGGCAGCCGGCGGCGGCGTCGTCTGTTTAGGCGCAAACAGCATGCGAGTTTTATTCTGCGAGAAACTTTTTTGGGCCTCTACCAGGTTTATACAAAAAATCAGCGCTGTGTGAAAACCAGACAGACATACAAACTTTTTTCGCGGTACTGACAAAAAATCACAGTTACAAATGCAAAATATAAAAGGTATTATGAATTGACCTACATGTTCACTTGTGTTATTTTAAGTAAATATGTAATAACCCGCAGACGTTATGTACGTTCGTTTTTTTGCGAGTGATTGCTAGCATAGGTTTTTTATAAACATGAGGGCACCACTGAATACCTTAGTTACTAAGGAAAGTATAGATTGCCTTGAAGGCAACCTATACTTAGTAATTTAATAGCTTTTATTAAATTTCAAAGTAAAAGTTTTTAAGTGCTCCAACTTACAGAGCATTCGCTGACAATGGAGTTCTTAGATGAGATAGAAATTTAATAATTTGAACATTTTCAGTAGGTATTTGAAAATTTCCACCACTTTAGCCGCAAGGCACGCAGTACGGGCGCAGGCGGGGGCTTTCGAGGACAGCAACACCTTTCAAAATTTCATGATAAGACTTTGCTTCTTTTTTACGAAAAAGAAAAAGTGTTACTGGAAATCACGTAATGATAATTTTGCGAGTGCGTTTGTGCATACCTTCAGGCTCCTATTCCAATCAGCCCCTGGGAAGGGACCCTGAACGCGACGCGCTCCGCCCCGGCTTGCGTGCAGAGGAACCCCTACACGCGCCAGCAGGAGATCGTGGGCGAGGAGGACTGTTTGTACCTCAATGTCTACACACCAAAGGTGTCACAAGTAGGTCCCTTACTATATCTGGAATTCATGATCTTTTTGCTATAAAATCGTCGTTATGATAAGTCGAAGTGGGGTCGAATAGTTGATTTGCTTTAACTAAATGATCAATTGATAAAACAAAAATTAAAATCAGCAAAACCGACGTTTGATATCTATTTCACTTTTAGGATAAGTCCGAGAAACTGTACCCCGTGATGATGTTCATTCACGGCGGAGGCTGGATGTGCGGAGACTCGTCCACCTACATGTACGGGCCGCAGTACCTTTTAGACAGAGACGTAATTCTGGTCACCACTAATTATAGACTAGGTAATTATATTAAGGTACTTACTAAGACTAGGATAAGAAAATCTAACAAATATATATTTTACCGGTAAAAATGTAGTAACAAGCAAAGCCATTATGGTTAAATATCATAAACGAATATTTTTTTGCTAAGTCATGCAAATCTGTTATATTTATCACAATAGGTAAGTGCTTACCTCTATTTTTCTAAATAAGCCGTGTTAAAAGTGAATTTATGGAATTTACCTGTGAGTTTTGCAATGTGAAAAGCCTACTTATACTCCTTGAAGAAATAGAGATGACTTACCAATGTCTGGAACAGGGCCTCTAGGATTCCTGTCGACTCAGGACGAGCACTGCCCGGGCAACAACGGCCTGAAGGACCAGCAGGAGGCTCTGCGCTGGATCCAAGCCAACATCGCCAGCTTCGGGGGCGACAAGGAGGCCGTCACCATCTTCGGGGAAAGCGCAGGCGGCGCCAGTGTACATTTTCACATGATCTCACCGACTAGCAGAGGTGCGTTTAAATTGTCATCGATTTATTGTTTAGTAGGTAGTTAGTAGGTCATATCATCGTATAGGTATAGCCATTTTTATATTTTTATCCTTAATTACCATGTGATCGATATATCACATTATCTTCTTTGAGTGTTTCGGTCACACTCCATTATTAAATAGTCAATAGTCAAATACAACTTTACAACTTATCAATATTTAATAAATAATATTCATCATGCCAAATCTGGGGTATGAGTATGACATAGTAATTGCTAGTAAATTATGCATTGAAATTACTATGTCAAATCTGTACCGCACATAATATTAATCATGATTTTGAATTAAATACATATCTGGCAGGTACCTAAGTAAGGCTAAAATTTGCAAAAGCCTTCAAGCTGATAATGCAATAATTCTAGCGGCTTCAATTAAAGTAAGGAACCGGTTTCTGATGCGAGTTGTCATTTTAACAAATTACGTTTTGGAGCTATTTATACAAAATCGTGGATTCTTATAATAAATACAAATTTTAATCTTTTAAAAATTGCATTTAAATAAACTTAGTTGTCTGAATATTCGCATGCAACAATGTTATGCTAAATCAAATGGATTGCATAAAATGCTTTTTGTCTAAAATACTATTAGAAATATTATCTATACCAATATTATAAAGAGGAAAGATTTGTTTGTTTGTAACGAATAGGCTACGGAAATACTGAACCGATTTGAAAAATTCTTTCACTGGTAGGAAGCTACATTAACCCCGAGTGTCATAGGCTATATTATATTTTCAAAAAAATTAGGGATCCTTACCTAAACTCAAATAATACAACCCAAGGTGCAATATTTTTTCCGTTGTTTACATATTTTGACAGGTGGTTTGTTGTTGTTGTTTGTTTTTTATTCGGCCATTCTGGGCGGTCAAAAGAACATAGTCTATAAAGCCAAGTCTTTTGTAGTATCTTATATTCTATGGCGTAACGAAGTAAGCCGGGAAAGCTCGTACTTATATAAAAATAAATCGTGGTTCGTTAGTCTCGCTAAAACTCGATCTGGCCGATTTAGCTGATTTTGGTTTTGAAAACTTCGTAAGTAGTAGTCCAGGAAAGGTTTAAAAGGTGAGAAAATATGGAAAAAATTTAAGGCAGTTAGGAAAAGTATCAATTTATTTTCCCGTACAAATTGTAAGGCGCGATACAAAGTTCGCCGGGACAGCTAGTTAGAAATAAATAAATGAGTAATTTTATTTCTATTTAGAGCGAGCTGCTCAAGAAGATAGTCAAACATAAAAATAATGAAATAAGTAGGTAAGTATAATAATAAAATAAAATCATACATTTTGGTTTTTTGCGGCGAACTTTACTTTGTATGCTTTGCGAACTGACGACAAAAAAAAATTGGTAATATAATAACAAAATTAAAAATTTTAAAAAGTCCCGACCAAGTCAGATCATCTAAAGAAAAGAAAATCCAAATCCAAACCATTATCAACAAAACTAGAACTAGAGCTGATCATCTTCAAAAGGTCATGGTTACCTAAACTTACTTTCATTATTATTATTATTAAAGTAACACGAAGGTAGTTAGATCCTCTCATCCACTATTTAGGAGCTGATCATCTTCAAACGGCTGATCAGGTCATGGTTACCTTACCATATACTTTCAATATCATTGATGTAACAAGGGTACCAAATTTCAAATCGATCGGACCTAAGGAAGATAGTTAGATCCCCTCATCATCTAGAAAAGAGCTGACGACCTTCAAACCGCTGATCAGATGTTCATGAGACATGGCTAAGAACACTTGGGCTGAAATTATCTATAATACAAAAAAAAAAACTAAACGAAAATCGGTTCATCCGTTTGGGCTCTGCCACAGACAGATACACAGACAGACAGATAGATACACACGTTAAAATTATAACACCCCTCTGAGTTTTCGTCGGGGGTTAAAAAGAAGAATTTTTTTCTGCCAATAGAGTAGAGTACTTGCAATCATAAAAAATTAAACAAGAACTTCGTTTCCCAAGGTCTCTTCCACAGGGGCATATCCGAATCAGGCACGGCGCTTGTCCCATGGGCCGAGGCGCCTCCGGGCGAAGCTTTGCGCAATGCTTTCCGCCTTGCCAAGTTCCTGGACTGTCCTCAGTCTCCGTCGGAGAGGATGCTGGCCTGCTTACGCACCAAGGACGCTGTTGAGATGATCGACACCGAGTTCCTATTCTACGTAAGCGCAGCTGTTTCTATTTCTAAACTCAACCTAAGCGATTGAATTTCCTTTTGTGTAATCTTTCTATCTTTAGGAATGGGACTACGAACCTATGACACCATTCAAAGCAGTGGTGGAGCCAGATCTGCCAGGTGCCTTTCTGACCCAGGAAGCAAGGAGAGCCATAAAAGATACCTCGGTCCCCTGGATGACCGGGCTCAACCGAGACGAAGGCTGTCTCAAGTCTGTGTGTAAGTTGTGTCAGATTTCATTTCATGAATGTTCACATGTACCTACTATCCGATGCTAAAGCTGTGCTAATAAAAACATTTCATTAAGTTTATCAATCAGAAAAAAAATTAGCAAAATCGTTCGTTATTATTTTGGTTACATAAACGTATTTAAGTTATACATTCATCTGAACGTACAATGACCCAAACGAACAGCAATTAAATTTACAAGAAACTATTTCTTGAAAAGTAAAAGTATCTTATAAGAGTAAGAGTATTCTGAGAACACATGTGTGAGCATTGCATTAGTTTATGGTGTGTTGCAGGGATCACAGCAAACTCGTCTAGGTACGAAGAATTTGTATCTGCTTTCGACGCCATCGCTCCAGCCACGTTTTACTACAACTACTCGCCCCAGCAGGCCGCAATTACCAAAAAGATTAAGGAATTTTATTTCGGTTCCAGGGATAAAATAAATATTAAACAAGGTCTTTTAGAAGTAAGAGTTTAATATATTTTGCATGGGCATCTTTTCAAATACTTAATACTGCTGGTTTCTGTACGGTGTTTATGTACCATTATTTAATCAAACCTACTAAAAACTTATCAAGTGTAAATAATAACTGTGTAGTGCTTTTTCTCAAAATACAGTGTTGGTCTACTTTTAATACAAATATTTTTTTCAGGCATATTCTGACAGTTATTTTAACTATCCAGGATTAGAAGCAGTTGAACTAACATTAAAGATAACAAAAAATCCTGTGTTTCTGTACCAGCTAGCCTATAGAGCAACCAACAGCTTCTCTCAAGTGTTTGGTGACCCAGACGGAGATTATGGTATGTTAAAACAAAAAAAATACAATGATATTATTATAATAATTCTAATAATGGACACATTAAAAGTAAATACTAAGTTATATAGTAAAACTAGTCGTCCCGGCGAACTTCGTACCGCCTCACCTATAACTATATTGTGCATGTATTATACTTATAAACCTTACTCTTATATCACTCTATCTATTAAAAAAAAAAATTAAATCCGTTGCGTAGTTTTAAAGATTTTAAGCATACAATAGGGACAGACGCGGTAAGCGACTTTGTTTTATACTAGCTATAATTCTGCGCTGGGAGCGTGAACATGACGCGGGAATTCGTGCCGCGGTTCAGCGCGGCGCGGCGGCGGTTGGTGTACACACACAGTTCAATCAACTTTACTTACATTATCATACTTAAAATGTAATTGCGCAATGCAGAAACTTGTATCGATACTTTGCCAATAAAACTACTACTCCACCTACATTAAGTTTTTTTTCTTTCAGGAGTGTGCCATGCCGATGAACTAATGCATCTGTTTCCAATTCACTTCCTTACAAAACCGTTTTCGGAAAAGGATATCGAAATAAGCAATTTAATTGTCAGTATGTGGACCAACTTTGCAACCACTGGGTAAGATAATATCTTATTTGCATTCGTTATTATCTTTTAGATACTTACTTAATGTTAGTTACCTCCTATTTTGCTTATCCGCGTTATTTTTTCCGTTGCGATTTTTAAAAACTTCCCTTTTTTTTCAATTAATTGTTACAGAGACCCAAACAAACCTGTTAAAATACCCTATAAATGGAAACCAGCAACAAATATTAAAGAGCTCGAGTACTTTGTGATTGCGGACCATCCCAAGATGTCCCAAGCCTGGGCTGAGCGTTCAAAGTTTTGGGGAACACTGCCGTTGTGGTACAAGACGAGTCGTCGTGATATAACTGACGAACTTTAGGTGCACCTATGACTATAAGAATTATAATTTGGTACGATTGCTATTGCCAGATAGTTATAGTTTATGAGAAAAAAAAATTAAATTGCTTTGCTTTTTTAAGGAAAGACATTATTTCTTGACAGTCGGGTAAAACCCCGGCACCGAACAAACAAGATGATATTGCACTTATTTAACGCATAAGGATAAACTTAATTATAAAGGTAGGAGTAGCAAACATTGTTTATTACGCAGCTTGTCTGCTACGCAAGTTGAATTTAATGACATTTTGACTGATCTTCCTCGACGTGATCAAATAACAATTTTGATCTTTTATCTGATCTATATTATTATGGATGAGACAGGTCTAATTAATGGACGCACACATAAATAGTGTAAAGTTTCAATTACACTAACTATGTAAACGTAGAACTATGTATATTTATGTACTTTACTTCATCATACAATACATAGTATAAAACAAAGTCGCTTTCAGAGTCTGTCCCTATGTATGCTTATATCTTTAAAACTACGTAACGGATTTTGATGCAGTTTTTTTAATAGATACAGTAATTCAAGAGAAAGTTTTATATTTATAATATTATGCACAACATAGTAATAGGTCAGGTGGTACGAAGTACGCCGGGTCGACTAGTTGAATATAAAAATGTTGTGGTGTGATCATGAAAAAAATTCAAAATGAAATTTATTTTGTTTAGGTCCATGGTACATGTTACTCTAGTTTACAATATACAATATAGTGCTAAATACTTATTTATAACTTGCATTCAATAAAAGCATCGAATAAGAGAGAAGGTAGATCGTTTTATGCTCTCTGATTTAAAGTATTCTTAATTACCACGGTAATAAATTCGATTATTACAGTAAGATGCTCGAAGCCTCTTTGTTTCAGTCGAGGACAGACTTCGAAATTGAAATCGTAGTTTAGTGGTGTAATTAAATCGTAGTGGTGTAAGGTGAGTGCTTGGACATAATGCGCTTGCACTGCCTAATTGAGGCTATCTGTCAGTCATTTTAGTGCTGTTGAGTACTTAACTTACGGCCGGGAGGATTAAAATGCCAAGATATTTTTTACTTATAAAAGGCAATAACGGTGATTTGGTGTGAGTAAATTGTTGTGCTCTCGGCCTTGTCACTTTTTTTTGCTTCTTTACCCACTTTTACAATTACTAGGTACCTCTATATTACAATGATATTTATTTCTGTATTGTATTGAGTGTTCATTTACATATTCTTATTAAACCAGTTAAGTATTTTTGACCATACAATGTTATGTTGGAATTCCTCATAAATAGGTATTTACCGACAAGAAACAGGTAATATATAAGTAGGTAATAAAAATAAACTATTCAGTTCAAATTTCAATCTTGTCTTTTTATCATAATTTTATCTTAAATTATTCGTCATTAGGGAAGTAAGTAGGTAGGTTAACAGAATGTAGGTATTACATAGGATACAGGTCAATGGTATTACATTATTACTTTTATAATATTTTGATAGTGATGTTATAAAAGCAGGTAGAACTTTAAGGTTTTTGAGCTCCTACTATAGGTTTATGGGTTTTTGTAAAAAAAAAAATGGCATTACAAATAAGTATAGGGATGTTACTGCTATACCTTTATTTTATCGAATTTGTAATTTAAAAATGTCTACACATCTACCACCTATAGGTGAGATAGATATAGATATACGGCTATATGACATTATAAATATTTGTCAAGTAAAGGTAGATTAAGAGATAACAAATAATAGTCAAATTAAGTATGTATGTACGTACGTATCTATTAACGTTGACTACGCTACGACCATTTTGTGTGTTATGATATGACTCAAATAGATTTCGTTCTATTCAAAATTAAAATGTTACTTTTTGCTTATATAAAATAACGAAACATCTATTTTTAACAAGGTATTTAAATTTCGGATAAAGTCCATGCCATAGTAATATATTATACCAATATCCAAACGGACATTTACATATTAACAAAATAAGTAAGTACAAAATTAAAAGTATGTATGTAACTTACGTCGTAAATATATTTTTTAAATAATATTCACAAACATAAAAAAAATCTTATTAAAACTGGTTTTATCGTTTTTGAATTCGATAGGTATTAGTCCTTCAGATCTCAGCTTGAGATCTCAGCCCCACACCCTCACAAACTGGTCCCAGGAGCAGCTGGCCAGGGCTACGCCATTCGGAGCCACGGATATAGACGTCACCCTATTGTCGTGTCCGTTCAGAGTTCCTGTTGTAGAAAGTAACAATGAGTAAAAGAAAACTAAATATGCGCATGCGATAGTAATACAAGTTATTCAATTAAATAACAATTTCAAAGTAACTTGCCTGTATGCGACACTTTCAAAGTGTCCCAAGAGTGAACGGTATTGTCATCAGAGCCAGCTAAGATGTAGCGACCGCTTAGCGAAAGGGCTGAAAATGAAATCACAATACTTTTGGAAATCCATAGTAAGGCGTATACAATACACATAGAAATCTGGTTGCCAGCGCTGGTTAGTGCTCTGGTTCGGAGCGTTGGAAATGTATAGAAACTACCTGCGCTGACGCCCGCACTGGCAACCAGCGCTGGTATGGGTATGTGTATATTTTTCGCATATTTTATTCATACCGCAGCTGGTAAAGCCGCTGCTGCCAGGCGGAGTGTAGTGCCCGAGTTGCTGGTCGCTTCGGAGGTCGAACAGACGGGCCGTCTTGTCCTCGGAGGCGGTCGCAAACGCCTGTCCGCTGTTGTGGAACTATTAAATAAAGGACAAAAAAAACAACATTGGCGTTATTGATAAACTTTTAATAATAAATTCAATATCGCATGCAATTTTCGTTGTTGAGTATGTCCGTCAAGTTAACAGGTCAAAGAGTATTAAATTAAGCCCATCCAAAGTTGTTTTTATCACTGAATTATGCTGATTATTATTGTTTTCTTTAAAATTATACTTTGTCAACAGTATAAAATTATCAGCCGTAAAGGTCACTGAATAAGTAATCTTATTGCTAAGTAGGTACCAGATTATGCATGAAAAACATGCATAAATACGACATTCATTTTATTCACCTACTTAAGTTTTATTAAATTACTACTAGTACTTTCTTTTTTTTTGGTAGGGTATGTCTTTGATTTAGAACCATTTGTGTTATAATTGTGAGGTACCTACTTTAAACAATAATTTGCGGTTTTTTCAGTAAAGTCAAGATTAAATTTCACCAAAAATTTAACACGAAAACTCATTTAGTGTCTTTGTTTGACAAGCTAAATGCTATTTTTTCCAGGTGAACTGTTTAATTACTAGTAATAGAGATTTACCGTGTTATTCATAAAGATACAGTACATTTTAAGTAGCGTTACTGGAGGTCTACTTCTCTGGTTTGTTGTATGGTAAATACGTGACATCCAGTCTAAATTGACATCCGTCAAATAACTTAAATGCTATTTAACTTTAACAGGCTTTGTTTTGTTTATAACTATATTTTACTACTGCAGCTTCGCAAGCGATTTTTTTATGGTACTTACCTATATACAGTGTGTTCGGGAAAGTTATAACATAATTTTAAGGGTGTATTCTATGATCAATTTCATCGATGAAAACACCCCATATGGGGGGTCGCAGCCTCACCCCCCCCCTCAGTATGATGTTTTTAATTTTTTTTTTGCAAAAGTCGACCCCGCCTACTTTCAAATTCACAGTTAAAGATCTAAGGCTCACGGAACCTTCATTAAGGTCTTGATCGAAGGATAAGTAGTTAGGCTACCTAAGTTACTAACAAAATGACCAAGTTTTGCTTTTACTTTTTTTTTAAAAGATGATAAACAAAAAAATGAAAAATGAAAAGAAATAGCTGTTTGGACATGTAGCCAGGAGAGAGCCAGACAACCTCGAGAAGTTAATCCTTGTGGGCCGGATCGAAGGCGAGCGAGGAAGAGGCAGAGCTCCAGCTCGGTGGACCGACTCTATCAAATGTGCTACCAAGATGAACATCCCCTTGGCCATTAGAAGCGCTCAAAACAGGAGAGCCTGGAAAGCGCTCATTAAACAAGCTGATCTTGTTGGTCACGACCCTCAGCCATGAGGAATCGACAAGAAAGAAGAAGAAGAAGAAACAAAAAAATAATTTTTTTTTTTACATTTTTACGGTTTTTCAAAGTTTTCACAAAAAAATGCAGATACTTTTTTTATTTTTTGTATTTTATTGTTAGCTTTTGAGTTGTTCTCCAAATTGGTATTAGATTTATTTCTCTACGTCTATGACTTCAGAAATTATCCACTACCAAAAAGACCCTTCGTTTTTACCTTTTAATTTAAGATTTCAGTTTAACCCACTTTTATTAAAAAATAAAGTCAATATTTAATTCTTTTGTTAGTTATTTTGGTAGCCTACCTACTTAGCCTTAGTACAAGACCTTAATAAAGAGTCTTTTTACGCGAACAGTGGCGCCACTCTCAAAAAAAATTTTTTTTCTAAAGTAAGGCTTTTTTTTCAGAAAAAAGTGCTCCCTTGTGCATAAAATCTTGGTCCCTAGTATGTTTTTAGTATTTAAAATAAAATAAAAGTGGCTACTTTAGGTTTATACTGTTTCATGTATTACTGTTTGTTCCTAAAAGTAGCTAAAAGTGGCTACTTTTAGCAAAAAACAGTAATCCATAAACATTCTAAACCTAGATATTATTTTAAATACTAAAAACATACTAGGGACCAAGATTTTATGCACAAGGAGCACTTTTTTCTGAAAAAAGCCTTACTTTAGAATATTTTTTTTTCAAGAGTGGCGCCACTGTTCGCGTAAAAGGACTCTTTATTTAGGTCTTGTACTAAGGCTAAGTAGGTAGGCTACCAAAATAACTAACAAAAGAATTAAATATTGACTTTATTTTTTAATAAAAGTGGGTTAAACTGAAATTTTAAATTAAAAGGTAAAAACGAAGGGTCTTTTTGGTAGTTGATAATTTCTGAAGTAATAGACGCAGAGAAATAAATCTAATACCAATTTGGAGAACAACTCAAAAGCTAACAATAAAATACAAAAAATTAAAAAAAGGATCTGCATTTTTTTGTGAAAACTTTGAAAAACCGTAAAAATGTAAAAAAAATATATTATTTTTTTGTTTATCATCTTTAAAAAAAAAAGTAAAAGCAAAACTTGGTCATTTTGTTAGTAACTTAGGTAGCCTAACTACTTAGCCTTCGATCAAGACCTTAATGAAGGTTCTGTGAGCCTTAGATCTTTAACTGTGAATTTGAAAGTAGGCGGGGTCGACTTTTGCAAAAAAAAAATTAAAAACATCATACTGAGGGGGGGTGAGGCTGCGACCCCCCATTTGGGGTGTTTTCATCGATGAAATTGATCATAGAATACAACCTTAAAATTATGTTATAACTTCCCCGGACACACTGTATATGGTTGATTTATAATCAATACATCATCATCATAGATAGTATAAACAAACTCGCTTCCCGCGTCTGTCTGTCGCTATATATTCTTAAATATTTAAAACTATGCAACGGATTTTGATTCGTTTTTTTTAAATACATAGAGTGATTCAAGAGGAAGGTTTTAAATATGTAATAAACATTCACAACATATTAAAAGGTTAAGCGGTACAAAGTTCGCCTGGTCGACTAGTACTAAATATCATAAATAATTTAAAACTATGCAGCGGATTTTGATAATTTTTTTAAATGCCATTCAAGAGGAAGGTTTACATGTATAATACATGCACAACATAGAAATAGTAACTTAGGCGGTACGAAGTTCGCCGGATCGACTAGTTAAAAATTATTATGAAACCTTTGCAAGAAAGACAAACATTTCCAAACCAAAATTAGCTAAACCGGCCCAACCATTCTCGAGTTGTTTGTATCGATACCACGAACAGCAATTGATTTTTATATACAAAGATAAGTAATAATTATTACTGATTACAAAATCATATTGTCAAATTAAATAATATTTGCAAACATATTATAAGGGTACTAACTAAATAAATACGGTAGGTACGTTATAACTATCTAATCTTAACATTTTGAAGACTATGCACATGCACACAATTTGTAAATATGCTTACACAAACGCTGTTGACATCCGCTTCGTGGCCAAAGAAAGTTTGTTTGGCCTTTTCTTCTCGTACATCCCAGAGCTTGCAGGTGCGGTCCACGGAGCCGGTCACATACGTCTTCATGTCTACAAAGTATTTAGTTATTAGCAATAACCCTCCTTACTGACAGGAGGTTAAAATAGGTCATGTTTTTTTGTTCATCTATTAAAAATCAATACATAGTATAAAACAAAGTCGCTTACCGCGACGGTCGCTATGTATGCTTATATCTTTAAAACTATGCATCGGAATTTGATGCGTTTTTTTCTAAAGATAGAGTAATTCAAGAGGAAGGTTTATATTAATAATACATGCACAACATAGTAATAGGTAAGGCGGTACGAAGTTTGCCGGGTCAACTAGTTCAACACAAAATTAACCAACCTGGTGCCAAGGATATTGTAACTACATCTCCAGCATGGGCGTTGAATTCAGTTTCTCGCTTACCAGCCTCCAGATCCCAAATGCATCTATAAAATATATATGTACCACACAATACATTATAGTTTTGTTATGAATAGGGGTTACCTTGGGGTTACTTTAAGAATCAGAGATGGTGAAAAAGGTGCTACACATACATCTTCATATCCCCAGAGCCGGTAAGAATATGAGTGTCGTCAAGGAAGCGACAACTGCTGAGGAACCCTTCGTAGCCGGCCAGCTCGCGCACCATCTTCGCTGCGCCGGTCGAGTCGCGGTTGTTCACGTCATACACTGTGCACATGTTGTCCATGCCACCGCATGCTGAAATGTTACAATCATGTTGGTATCCCATGCCCCATTCTACTGGTTATTTCTGTCTGTTACAAAGTTGTTTGAATCAGGTTACAATTTAACCGTCTTATTCATAAAGATACAGTAGATTTTAAGTAGCGTTATTGGAGGTCTACTTCTCTGGTTTGTTGTATGGTAAATGCGTGACATCCAGTCTAAATTGACATACGTCAAATAACTAAAATGCTCTTTAACTTTTTATGAATAAGAGGGTTAGTATCTAAGATTTCCCAATAAACCCATGACCAGGAAAATTCCAATTAAGACATCAATAGGTGCGATTGAGCTGATGATATTTTCCCGTTTGGAACTGGGCTGCAATAGGTTAGAGCAGATCCCGCGAAGGACAGTGTAAGCGTAGATTACCAAGACTCAAATGGTGGATGATATCGACACCTTAGAGCATAAAGAAACTTTCATCAATATCAGTCATTATCTTACATAGTATAAAATAAAGTCGCTTCCCGCGTATGCTTTCCCCTATGTATGCTTAAATCTTTTAAGATGTGCATCGGATTTTGATGCGATTTTCTTTAACAGAGTGGTTCCAGAGTAAGGATTATAAGTATAACACATGCACAAAATTTAGGCGGTAAGAAGTTCGCTGGGTCGTCTAGTATTTTATAAAATAATGAACTCTGATTGTCATGGGCTCTTGGAAGAGTTGGTGAGACTGCAGAAAGAGACCAAAGAAGACGAATATGTACGAACGCCAAATAGAAAAGTCATCGTTATTGCTGTAGTTGTATATGAAACAATTGAATTGAATAATGTGTAACCAACCAACGAAGTTGCCGGATGGTGCGAAAGCGACGCTCATGACCCAGGCGGAGCGCAGTGGAATCACCTGCACCTTGTTGCCGCTCCAGGTGTCCCAGATGATCAGCTTCCCATCCAGGGAGCCTGTCACGCAGTGTCTGAAATCAATACGGACATTGCCTATGGGTTAGCTCATGGAGGTGAGATAATTGCTATACCTACTGTTTTTTATTCCATGCGACGAGAAAATTCACATATAAAAAAGCAAAACCTATGTACATACCTACCTTATTTTGCTGACATAATCATCTAGCTAGTTTTTGAACCAACTTCATTTATCTCATCATTTATTTTTGTAACAATAATACAATTATGCATAATAATTGCCCAGAGGAAAATAGAGAATGTATGGAAATTTATTATTGGCCGGCCGGCTATAAACAACATGTGAATAAAGAGAAACTTTACGACTAGAGAACAGTAATCAAAAAGTCGACTTTTCGAGCGGATGGGATAAAAAAAGCCATACATATATATCTGACTTTGTTGATAGTCAAGGCCTCTCAAAAACCTGAATTAGGTATAATTTTTGTTCATCACGTCACGAGATACCCTATAGCAGATATGAAGTAGGAAGATATTATTTGTAGGTAGGTGCATGTGAGATGGCACTCTAAGCTAAGTATGACGTTATCATAGGCACCAATACAAGCCAACCATCGTACAGAAAAGATACGAACTTAAGTTATGAAACTTAAATTGATCTGGCAGAAAAATATTTTTTATTGATTTCTCCTTTACACTACAACAACAGAAGTCAAGGACGTTTAAAAAAATTTGTTAATCAGTTATCTTTTATTCAATACGATACGATATGGCCACCTAAGTAGATAACGGTTATCAATTGTTAATCTAAGTAGGTACTTTACCACCTTATGTCACAAATATAATAATATATAAATGCTTCATGGAATTAATTTTATTGGTAACCTGCCTAACCAGTTCCACTAAAATTATCAATTTCGTCTGTCTGCTGCGAATTTTTTATAGGGGTTTTCTTTATTTTTGGTATATTCTGCAAACTTTTAATAATTTGACTTATTTAGTGTACAGTGGCGAACACGGTCGGCGTAACACTTCCGGTTTTTCTGTATTGCAAAATAGCTCTTGTTCTTTGGTAATACAGTCTAGGGCTGACGAAACCATAGACAAATCTGTTACGGTCTCCTAGTCCGTGACTTGTACCTTATATCCTGTGCTTGTAGGTAACTACCTAACCTATCCAGTATTACACTATCTGCCTACCTACCTATTTATACTATACCTATCTTGTGTATACACACTATACCTATACGAGAATATCCTGGATTTATAAGAGGTAAGTAATAACCAAAATAAATATTTTTAATTTATCAAATTAGGTACACAACGCTCGAAAGGGTAATTCTTTAAAAATTTAAATGTGAAAAAAAAAAACTTATACTAGACGTGTAGATAACAACATTTTACTAGCGCTAATCGGATCACAGTAACAAAATAGGAAATATTCGTGGTTACCCAATTGTATACGAAATGCGGCGGCGGCGGCGGTGTGCGTCAGTAAGTAAACGGCTCTTAAAATTAATTTCTCATTATAATGAAACAGTCACTAGACTATTAAAAAAAAAAAAATCTAATGAAACGGAAATTCTATTGATAGTATGTTAGTATTGTGTTAAAACAATGCCTATAGATTCGCGGGCGGGAATTAAACAATTCTTTCACTGATAGTAAAACCATAGATTATCTATCTTATTTTCCTTACTTACATTTAAGTGTGGAATATGCTATGTGGTACCTAATCACAGAATGCCTAGTAGTACGAACTATATATCACACTATTAAATTTATTCGCTTAAGCTTTATATTAAGAACAAGCCCAAAGTAAGTAAGTATTCAGACCCACCCAGACCTACCTGGAGTCACCGCTATAGTGCACAGAGTTGACTTTGTTGATGTGCCCCTTCAGGGACTTCTTGGTCTGCAGCCGGATCTTCGGCGCGTCGGACATATCGCTACATTTTTCTGCCAGTTTTGCATCCACCACTTTACTTTGCTCAGCCTAAAAAATATTTTAAGGTCAATAGTAGGAGTAGGTAGTAGATAAGTAGAACGACGTTTTAATTGGATTATAATTAGCCTCCTTAAAGTGTACGTTTATGATTGTTTTGAAATATGTAAGTGCTTAAATTTAGAGTTATCTAACATACCTTATAGGAACTAAATTCAGTAATAATTCTTATATTAGGCTGAACATTGGTACAGAATTAAGCATAACAAGCGACTAAAACTACGGTCAGATGTCCTAAGGGATAATTATAAATAATGAAGGGAAATCTGCGTTTAAAATACGTACCTTCACTTTAGCAATGAGGTCGTTTAATTCCTTTTTGAGAGCTGTAGTCTCTGCATCATCCTTAGGCATATTTGCTGTGTCTGAAGTAGGCTTGTTTCAGCAGGGCTGGGCAGGCACTGGGCAGGGCTGGCTCTCGCCGCGCAGGTGACTTCTCCTCTAATCCTGTTAACAAATTGGATCCCAAGCGCTGAAAGCATGCCTGAAGCTGCATAAGTGTTGATGCTTCTCTTTACTAGTTATACTTACACACATTGTTACTTAGCCCAAATTATGTTATCAAACACAAAAAACAGTCACGGATTTAATCAACAGCTCCGAGACTTGGAATAGTTTTTTTTATTATTACCTTCATTTACCTATCTATGTGTCATTTACAAGCATGATATAATATTTTACACAGAATATTATGTCCATATACTAATGTTGCTAATTTGATTACTTAACTACAAAAAAATTTGTAGAGCTGAAGCTAACTGAACTGACCCAACTCTGGTGTACGTATATGTTCGTTTACCTACTCTATGTATGCATGCTACTTGTGAAATAGGTATTACAACAAATTAACAAAAGTTTATGTAATAACATTATATAATATTGGGTATATTTATTTAGTTGGTAGGGTAAGTAGGTTTGCCAATGAATTAGAACTATTTACAAAAGTTAGTTGGCTATGGGCAGGGAAGGACACATAGCTCAAAGACCAGATGGTCGCTGGTGCCGAAAAGTTCTCGGGTGGCGACCACGAACCGGAAAACAAAGAGTAGGCAACCCTCGTAAGGTGGTCGGACGACCTGTTGAAGGCTGCGGGAATACACTGGATGAGGGTCGCTCAAGACCTGTCGCTGTGGCGTTCTATGGGGGAGGCCTATGTCCAACAATAGATGTCTTTCGGCTAAATTATGATAAGGATGACTAAATTTAAGAGACTTACCCTGTTATTCATAAAAAGTTAAAGAGCATTTTAGTTATTTGACGTACCTATGTCAGTTTAAACTGGATGTCACGTATTTACCATATAACAAACCAGAGAAGTAGACCTCCAGTAAAGCTGCTTATAACCTACTTTATCTTTATGAATAATACGGTTAGTATTTTTTGCAACTTTCGTTGGTGAACCTGCAAGATATTAGCTAGGTACTTTACAAATTATACACAGGCACTACGAAATCAAAGATTTATAAAATAACCCTGTTATTTATAAAAAGTTAAAGAGCATATTAGTTATTTAACTAATGTCAATTTAGACTGGATTGTCCAGTATTAACACAACAAACCAGATAAGTAGACCTCCAGTAACGCTACTTAAAATCTACTGTATCTTTATGAATAACACGTTAAAACTTTAATCACTTGAAAAAGAAAGTAATAAATAATATGAATAATTCTGGAAACAAAAAATAAATCATGTTGTAACCTACAGGTAGTTAAAATATGAATCCAACTTTTAGTGTTAAGCGAGAGCTTTAAATATTATGTTACAAAGTTGTTAAATTGATCTGTAATAGGATTACATTATTCGTAAGTAGAAAACAGAAAAACAATGGATATTATACAAAAGCTGACAAAGTGGCGGGTCCAGTTAGTAAATAATAGCAATACTAACAGTGAAAGGTAACTAAGCATCAGCAGCAGCAGCAGTGTTCACGCCCCATGACGTTATTACTGCTGCATACCTACTATCTTACCCTGTTATTCATAAACAGTTAAAAAGCATTTTAGTTATTTGACGTATGTCAATTTAGACTGGATGTCACGTATTTACCATACAACAATCCAGAGAAGTAGACCTCCAGTAATGCTACTTAAAACCTACTGTATCTTTATGAATAACACGGAGACTAGTTTTGAGTCAACGTCAACTTAACAAACATGGTCATCATAACGGAAAGCCAACCAAAAGTCCTAACATGATGATAGCCAAAACCCAACACAAACGAGAGTTGCTAAAAAATCCATACTCCAAAACATAATATACAAATGCGGAAGTATTCTGTTGTCAATATGTCCATCTGTCTCGCTTTGACGTTAAAACTACTAAACCGATTAAATGAAATTTGTTACAGAGATAGTCATAGCCTGAGAAAGAACATAGGCGAAATCCCACGAGTATATAACAAGGATTTTGCGAAATTGGGTTGGCGAAGTACAGTAAGTAAACTAAGTAAGACCTATAATAATATATTTTTCATAAAACAGTAATAGAAATTAGGCCCACAGCACGATTGTTCATCGATTTTTAAAGTAATACCTACAACGGCAAAGTCCATTCTGCGAGTTACTACTTCTTGTCACGTCTGCTGACTGTGACTGATTCCTTTTGTAAGGGAATTGTGTTGAAGCCACTGAGCCGTAAATTGGTTGCTAAAAGTGATGGTGCTACGTAAGTGCTATAAAAGTTAAGATATTATGTAAGAGAAAGTATCTACTTTCATCCAAGTACATATACCTACTAGGTAGTTATTGATTTTACTTCATTATAAAACTTTTTATCAAAAAATTTAACCGCCGAACAAAATGTAAAAGCATAAAATAATTATCTAATTATACTATGTTTCTAAAGTAATGTAGGGTACCTATACCAAGTAATTTAAAGTCAGTGCGTGATCATACATAAAAAAAAATATATATACAGGCGTCGATTTGAGAACCTCCTCCTATTTTTGTCGTCGGTAAAAAAATGGGAAACGCAAACACCACTCACTCAGGCACAGGCAGGTCGTATGTAGGTTTTTGTATTTTGTACGAGTATACTTATAAAAAGGTTAGTAAAACTTTGTACTACTTAAGTCTAGTAGGTATATTGTGGTAAAACTAGATATTCTATAGAATTTATTGTTCCTATTTAGGCATCTACGTAACAAACGACCGGCTTTAAAAAAGTGCAACGTCTGTAACGGGATTTTCGTTTGAAACCTCACTAGAAACTTTAATTTCACGGTACAATTGCCGAAAAAAAAGAAAAGCCAACTCTCTCCTCGATCAATTTGATCGGTTCTTTGTGACAGTGAGCAGTGTCGGGTCGGAGGCTTGGCTGGCAGCATGGACGGTGGCCGCAAGTCCTTCGCGCGCTCGGTTCTGCAGCTGCTGGCGGTCGCGGCCGCAGCAGCCGTCGCTGAAGATTCCTGCCGCAACGATAATCAACACTCCTGCCAAAAACAAAATATTTATAAGCAATGTAAGTTATATTTTTTTATTTTGTACTTATTCAGAGTTTCTTGAAAAATAAGATTAAGAACCTACCTACACCCCTACTAAAAGTAGCGGTCATGCGGCGGGGTAAGTAGGTATCACGCGTCCTGCATCAGAAAGGCTACAAATACATTTCCCTAATGTTATTCGCGTCTTTATTTAGAAGGTTTTTATTTTTGCACTCTCTTTAGCTCCATACGCCGACGACGACGACGCAAGATGTGAGTCTTCGGATTGACCGTTAATGTCCTAACATTCCATCCTTACTGTCCAGATTTGTGGATAAAATTAGAGGTAGAATTAACCGGTTAATAGAGTGTTTTTTGACACTGCATGTATCATATATCATTACATAGCAACTAGGTAGGTCCTACTTTGTTGCAACTGCAACCCTAGCAGCAATCCCTACTAATATTATAAATGCGAAAGTAACTCTGTCTGTCTGTCTCGCTTTCCTGAGAAAACTACTGAACCGATTAGAATGAATTTTTGAAGTATAGAGCATGAGAAAGGATATAGGCTACTTTTAATCCCAAAATTCCCACAGGAAATTTGGGGATTTTATGTTACAAGGGAAAATACGCTGGCGAAGCCGCGGGCCGCCCACTGGTTAGTATTATAAGTATAGTAGGTAATAATAATATGTAAGTACTTTTGTCTGGGTACAATCTAGCAGGATTGAACATTGCAATGATTGTTGCTTGACTAATGTTTCTTTCAATAACGAAATGATGTTGAATAATGTATGTCATGGTTGTTGCTTGAAAATTTTCGTACTGAAGTACAGGAAGGTTATTTTATTTTTATTTAAATTTGACTAATAGCGCTATCTAGTGTTGAATACTAAGAAGCTTGGCACAAAAATCTAGATAATATAATGGGGCGCCACTTTAAATGTGGGGTAAGCATTTTTTTATTAATTTTCTCTTTAGATAGGTACTTACCAGAAAACCAATAAAGCCCAAGGTTGGGCAAAATAAAAAGTCAAAAAAAATATGAATTTTTTTAGGGTTTCTGACTTGAAATTAGCGTTTCCCCACCTGACTGCTTGAAATACATAGTTCAGTTTGAAGACACCGTTGCCAGACTGTACGAACTAGTGCCATCTAGTGTTGAGTAGCAAAACTATTTCCTACTCGACTGACGTCTATTTTTGTTGCATGATTGATTGATTGATACTGCTTACCCACTACCCGTGTCTATGGGTATACGGTCTACGGCTTTAGGCTACGAACGCACAGGCGGTTTTTTGCCGCGCGGATTTTATGTAACATACTGAATCCTATGGAAGTGTGCGCACCAGCGGATAAAAAACCGCGCGGTTAAAAATCCGCTGTCGCGGTTTTATTTCCGCGCGGCTAAAAATTCGCCTGTACCTTCGTGGCCTATGAATAAGGTTGAAAATGAAATAACAACCTTTCCAACCGCGCGGAAATATAACCGCAATAGCGGATTAAAATCCGCCTGTGCGTTTGAAGCCTTAAAGTATCAATGTAGTAAAAAAAACTATGCTAAAGAGAAAACAAAACAAACCGAAGTTAAGATAACATTAGGCGATCGTTTCTTGTTTCTGCCATTTAGTATTTTTTCTAAACTGTCGCTGGCCAGCTTCACGTTCACGGTCCTATATAATGTATGGTATTTAAGTCATGGGTTTAACATCAAAAATTTAAATCTAATTCATCCGACATGAATCCTCTTGAATCCATCTAAAAAAGTAGTTGGTCGCGGCCGCAGTCTCGCAGCTCGGGACGGCGACAGGGAGAGGAAGCGGCAGGGAGCCGGCCACCGATACGTACGGCCCGGCTGGTCTCGTAGCCTGAGTGTGTGTGTACTGTAGTAGTAGTAAAGTAAAGCTTATCGCCTCGGAAACGCTCCCGCGAGCTCTCGCTGGAATCTGGAACATTACATAGGTACCTACATTGTGCGAGTTTAACGAGTTCCTTGGTCGGGGCCGGTCGATTTAATGAGCTTGTGTTATAATATAAAACTTTACTATTGTATGGGACGTTTTCATTCAGTTTAGAACCAGTCATACCACAGGACTGAATTATGAAGATTCTCATTTGTTTATTCACTTTAGTAATAACTGCTCAGTGTGAGGGGGGCCAGCACGGTGAGTATTATTACTAACAAATCAGCATAGTTGCTAGTAAAATGTACTGGTTATTGTTTTTCATTACTAATCAACTTATTGTTTCTTATTTTCCCTAGATGATGTGTCAGTGTACACAGTAGCCACTGATGATAATCATGGGCTCCAGCGGTTTCTAAGGTCAGCCAAGGTCTATGGAATTGATGTCAAAATTCTGGGTAAAGGGCAAAAATGGACTGGTGGCGATATGAACTTTGCTGGAGGTGGTCAGAAGATCAGACTCCTCAAAGAGGAACTAAATACACTGACACCAGATAAAGATCACATTATCCTATTTACAGACAGGTAAGGTATATCTCCTGAAGTACTTATAATGTAATTTATAATTAACATTATAAGTACTTTCAGATTAATCTAAACATCTTATTAATTTCAGCTATGATGTCATGTATCTAGCAGGTATTGATGAGATTGTTAAGAAGTTCAAGTCGTTTCCATCATCACCAAGAGTATTGTTCTCAGCTGAGCCATTCTGTTGGCCAGATGCCGCATTGGCATCACAGTATCCTACTAAAGATGTTCCTAACCCTTTCCTCAACTCTGGTGCATTCATAGGTAAGCAAAATTAAAATCTGATTACTGTGAATTAAATAATTACCTAATTATTAAACTTCTATTAAACTATTCTTACAGGTTATTTACCAGAAATCACAGAAATTGTAAACTATAAACCTATCAAAGATACAGATGATGATCAGCTCTATTATACAATGATCTTCATCAACGAGGAGCTAAGGACCAGCCTTAACATTGCGCTTGACTACAATACTCTTATTTTCCAGAACTTACATGGAGCATTATGTATGTTGTGTTATATAGTTTTCCAAAATCATATTCATAGTATACTGGCTTTTATGATAAATTTTTATAGAATTTTTTATATTTTATATCTTAATTTTTAATTATATAGCGGATGTCCAAGTGAAAACAAACACAACAGAAGAGTGGCCATATCTAGAAAACATAGCGACCAAACAACGCCCACTAATAATCCATGGAAATGGTATGTCAAAATTGACTCTCAACAATATGGGTAACTACTTAGCAAAGTCATGGTCCAAGACAGAGGGCTGCGCGCTTTGCCGCGAGAAAAAGATCGAGCTAAATGTAAGTGTTCTTTATATCAATAAATAATTAAAAGATTAGATTCTACGTTTTTTCTAAATATAAATACTATTTATGTATTTAGGAAGATGCCATGCCCGAGGTCACGATGGCGGTGTTTATAGAGCAGCCTACTCCGTTCCTGGAGGAATTCCTTATTCATCTTATAGAATTTGACTACCCTAAGGATAAGATTCATTTAGTATTACGTAACAACGTGGAATACCATGAGAAACAAGTTGATGAGTTTTACAAAGAGCACTTTAAAGACTACGCCACTTCTAAGCGTATCAAGCCTAGCGATTTTATGACTGAAGCTGAGGCACGCAACATTGCCATGTAAGTTAGATTTTTTTATTTCACGGCTATAATTATGTTACACATAATATTTTACCCACGCTTACGTCCGTTAGGTTATCGTTTTAAAACTGTTATCAATTGCTTCATTTTACGAACAACATTTTCCGTAAGTACCTACTTTCATTGACCTCCTTAGAAGATAAATAATTAAATATATTTAATTATTTTGGACTATTTGACCGCCTACCAATATGAATTTACACAATATCATAATTGTACCTATAGCCTATGTGCTTAAGCGCCATTTAGTTTCTAAAGTTATCCATGATTCACTGTCAAGTGTTTTTGAATTCAGATCAGTATTTTATCAGCGAACGTTTAACAAACCTCCGAGCAGCCACACGAAATTTCCCATATTATGGATCGTCCTATGAACATTTTATGATGACAATGACAAAAAGAAGTGAATTCTAGTTACTTAACAAGAAAGATAGGTGAATTGCGTCGTTATGAACCTGTTACCGCGAGCCTGTAATCCATACTTGCCCCTAATGTTCGCAGGGAGCGCTGCATTAACAGCGTATGCGAGTACATGTTCGCAATAGACAGCCTGTCCCGGCTGGACAAGAACACGCTGCGGTACCTGGTGGGCTCCGGGTACGACGTGATCGCGCCGCTGGTGGCGCGCCCCGGCCAGGCCTGGTCCAACTTCTGGGGCGCCATCAATAGTGCCGGCTTCTATGCGAGGTCCCATGACTACATGGATATTGTCTACCAGAATGTCAAGTTAGTATTCTTTAAAATACCTACACATACATCAGTTTTAAATATTAATAATAAGTACTTATGTTTATTATCACGCTCTGGCGCAACATATGCAGTCAATTAATGCTCGCGAAAACAAAGCTGTCCTTATACTCTGATGGTGCTAAATAAAAATGAAACAACCAGTGACTTGTTCTAATAAATTTAAATTTCTACAAATCTTATAATGATGAGTATCTTATAAATCGAGTATCAGTTATGCTACATTCATATTCAATTATAAAACCATTCTGCTTAATAAATACAAATGGAAGCGAGCTTGCTGGCGCTATCACATTTCTGCGTCGAATCACGGAATGGAATGTCACAGTATGTTGTGTTGGTTGTTAGGTACCTACTGCAAGTATGATGAAAGAGGATGCCATTTCAGAAGCACAAATTTAATCGTGTTAGATATTATTTATGCATTGAGTTACAAAAACTGATAAAACTGCTGAACTGAGTTCTTGTTAGATAATATAATCTGACTGTACTGTACATTGTGCCATATGAACCGTTGTCTGGGTCGTGCCGCCCGCATGCTGTGCTTTGTGCTGTGGTCAGCGAACGGTGAGAAGACGCGTAGGTACTTTGTGTACTTTGACTTGTATGTAAGAATGGAAGGAGCAAGTCTAATCGAAGGCGATAGAGAAGTCGGTCTTGAAGGAGCGCCGGTCGATTGAGTACATGTTGTCGGCGGTGCACTCGTACACGCCGGCGTCCATCTGCGTCGCCGGGTCGATCTCGATCTTCGACTTGACGCGGTCGTCTCCCATCGGCCACTCGTGGATCTGCCCCACAAACATTTACAACTCAGTTGATTTACCATTCATCTATATTTATTATCACTTTCAACTGGCAAATGCGAAAATAATGACTTTAAAATTATGATGCTGTTTGATTTGAGTTTTGATTTTTACCGTATTTTTGTTCACTATGGCTGCTTTTAGAAAGCTACTGTTATGGCATAAGATGGATAAAATAACACTTGTATCTGATTATGTTTTGTCATAATCATAATCATCTCAGCTGAATTACGTCTACTGCTGGACATAGGTCTCTCCCACATATCGCAATACTGACAGTAGGTATTGTTCGGTGCGACACTTAGTGCTCGAAAGATAGGCTATAATAATATTAGCTTTGCGTAAAAAATAGTATTTTTAGCTGTTAATCTTACGTGAAGATAGTGATGGGCGAAAATTTCAGTTCCGTCCTTGAACCACGTGATGTGAGGTCGAGGGCTGCCCTTCGCGATGCACAAGAAGGCTATTTTGTGTCCCAGTACGTACTCGAGGTCGAAATGGGATGCTAGCAAAATCTTTGCGCCCTGAAAACATTATTTATTACACTAAAATATGCTACATATTTTGCGACCGCAATTCGTTATAGATATCAATAGTTGTTAAGAACTTACACGGTGCGAAACTAGCGCCACTTCCGATAAATAATTAATATCTTCTAAATTCTAAGCAAGATTATCTAGGGAGTCAAAGACGCATATTTTTTATTTCGGCCATGGTTTAGAAGATATTAATTATTTATCGAAGAGGCGCTAGTATCGCACCCGTTGGCCCCTTAAGTAGATAATGTAAATATACTGTAAGTGTCTTTGAATAAAAATCATAAAAGAGTTCACAGATAACCCATAACATATGGTAGGAGGCTATCTAGGGGATATTTTTTTGGGATCTTTACTATCGTCATCAATACATAGTACAAAACAAAGTCGCTTCCCACGTCTGTCCCAATGTATGCTTATATCTTCAAAACTATGCAACGGATTTTGATGCGGTTTTTTTTAAAAGATAGTGTAATTCAAGAGGAAGGTTTATGTGTATAATACATGCAAAACAAAATAATAGGTAAGGCGGTACGAAGTTCGCCGGGTTGACTAGTATTCTATAAATTCCTATGACTGCTGCGCCATGATAAGATCGAAACGGATATTAGTTAACAAAATAAAATAATGTTTAATTTGGTTTGGTTGTCAGCTGTTTTAACCCCCGACGCAAAACAAAGGGGTGTTAAAAGTATAAACGTGTCTGAGTAACTCTCTGTGGCATCGTAGCGCCCAAACGGATAAAACGATTCTCTTAGTTTTTTTTTTTTTCAAAGACAAATATTAACGATATTTCCACCCAGAGTATAGTTTGAATGAGAACACAGTAAGTTTCGGTTTTCGATAGCGTAATCAAAGGATGCGATAAACAATAACTAAAATAATAAAACTCACATCGTTGTTGTTGTAATACTGGTCCGACTCGGGGTCTCGATACTTGCCCGTAATGGGCAGGCCAATTTGCACCTGGAAATATTTAACAATAATAGTTTATTCTAAAGTTGTTTTTATAAAAACAAAATTGGTAGGGTTTCTGGACAGTGAAGAATCTTTACTAGACCGCGAATAACTCACAAGCTGGGAACTCCATAAGAGGCATAGCACAGCTAAAATATGGAACACTTTGGCAGTAACGTTAAAATACCAGGCTGCATTATCTAATGGAATACTGTTCCACATTTTTGATATTTGCCTTAATTTAGAAGATATTAATTTTTTTCGTAGGTGGCGCTACATTAGCTGTGCTTGCCTCCAACTCTTAACTTAAAAAGCTGAAGCTTTACCTTAGATTTGGTTCTGCTTCTTGTGCGTCCTCGTCGGCTTTCAACCGCTTGTAGTAGCAAAAAGCAAATGATAAGGATCGAGAGCACGTGCTTTGCTGGAGTGCGCAGCATGGTGGCTGTCCGCAGCCTGCTCGGGCTGGAGGTCTGAGCGTGCAGCGCGGTCGCGGGGTCCGACCTGTAGTGCTCGGCTATTTCTGCCTGCGCAAATCTCTCAATTGACTAATAGCGAGTATATAGCAGGAGGGCCCTTGTCTCCCCTACGTGATATAGACGAATCGTCATTTCCTTTCGCATTTCGTCAAACGACACCTCCAATTGCCTATTTAAAACGTTCGGCATCGTATTGGGCAACTAGAATTGAGAGTGACTTATTTAAGTCAAGAGTTATACCGTTAAGCATGTTAGTTCCAATACAGCTGTTTAAGTAAGTAACAAATTTAAATCCTGTAGGTTGGAGCTTTGCAAATTTTACCGTAACCACTCTCATTTTCAAATGGTACCCAAACCAAAGGAATCCGATCGTAAGTTTCTCAGACTTACTTTACGAAAATCCACGATTCCTAGTTTCATGTATATTATCAGATTCGGTTAAATAAAGTTTCTTTCTAAGTATCTTTAATTATTTTAATATTTATTATTTTAATAACAGTGTTTCATATTGATTATGTGTCGGTAAAGATTATAAATGGAACCGTTCCAAGAGAAGGAAGTTCAGTGAACGCCGGGATCTGGGTTGCTCGTTAACATTGTTTACTGTAACGACCGTAACGCTTTGCCACATGGACCGCCGCCGCCGCGCCGCCGCCGCGCCGCCGCCGCGCCGCCGCCGCCCCTTGTCTCCCCGCAGCCGTTTATTATCTGTGTTCATAAGGTTATCGCTATTGATAAATTAAAAAAAAAACGCTTTTTGTTTTCTCAAGCTTTGCTAAATACCTAATTTGATAGCAATTCTACCTACATACATAGAATTATAATAATGACTAAAAATAAGTATCAGTTGCACTACATCCAATGAAATCCCATCGGTATAGGCCCATAGTTATTAGTTTGTACGTATATAAACACTTTAATTTACTATCTCAATAGGCTGCACGTTTTCCATTAGTCAAAATCGGAACAGTGTGTTCACAAACTCATCACCCTCATAAACCAATATCTAGGATACCGGAACCAACATACATTTTGCCAACGCAACATCGTTAACTGCGTGCGTAACGAATAATTTTACAATAGGAGTCCACTATACAGGCTGTTTCTTGTAATTGTGGCTCAAAAAATATTTTCATAGATACAGTAACAGCATCAAACAACCTGCTTCTTGCTTGCCTGGGTGTTTAGTGGAGGTTGTGTCCAACTATTTCTAAACCAACATTTAATTCATCGAGAATATGAATTGTAATTAAAGCATTCATCATCATCTCAGCCGAGAGTGGGGGATATGGTATTTTTTAGTCTAGGATTGTAAAGGACAATCATTTCATAATCGCCACGCTTGTGTTTGGCAAGCGGGTTACTGATGGCGGTATAACGAAGGACGCTGATGCCGTTCCTTTTTAGTCGCCTTTTACGACACCCATAGGAGGAGATGGTGGTAGTCTGATGCCGCGCAAAGTATTAAGTATATGTTCGAATCGTTACACAGGGGCATCTGGAACGTGCCGTACATATCGAACGTGTACCTGGTGAGCGGCGCGGTGCTGCGCGCGCCCGCCGCCCGCGACCTCTCCTACTACCAGGAGGACACCGACCCCGACATGGCCTTCTGCGCCAGCCTCCGGAAACTTGTAAGAACATTTACTGCCCTAGTCTTACAATTCTCTATATATCAATTTTGTGCGCCTAGCGGCTACACCAGCACAATTTCCTACAAATTTCCAATATTCCGGTACTGGGATTGGGATTTTCGAAAAAAGTATACTAAGTTTATCGCCGCCGTCTAGTGGTTCTAAATTAACATCGTAACAATTTCATCTTTTTGTTATATTCGAATAGTTCAGTTAATACTATTCTTATTAAACGGACTGTTGCGCGCACTCTGATAAAACGATAACGACAAATTTTAATCTACATCGCCACAAAAAAAAAAAACAATTGTTTCAGGGTATATTCATGCACGTGAGCAATGAATACGACTTCGGGCACCTGGTGAACCCAGAGACGTACGACACGGCGCGCGCGCACCCCGACATCTACCAGGTCATCGACAACAAGCTCGAGTGGGAGGCGCGCTATCTGCACAAGGACTACTACGACGCCTTCGTGCCTAATGCCACACACAAAATGGTGCGTTTTATAACACTTTCAATTATTTAATAACTAAATTTGGCTCGCAACGCTTAATTTCTTATGACGGGCAGTAAGCTTCACCAGCATAAAAAAATCTTGTTACAATTCTTTCTCCAATTAGTTTTATTTTAGGTATAGTAAGTAACTTATTTACCTAAGACGTCGAGATTTTTATAATTTTGTTTCGGTACAAATTTTTATTTTTTGAATTTATGGCGCCCTTATCAGCGTTTGCTGAGAAGCGAACTCTATTTGAGCGATACGTACCTATTTATATTTAAAACAAATAAATAGGTACGTATCGCTTGCGATTGCGACACGGGGTAGAGTCGTTCGTAAACCGGGGTAAGGACACAGCGACAGGACCTGCTAGTGCTGTCACTGGTTCTTATCCGGTTTTCGCTTTCGGAAGCTTCCCGTTACTATCTAAGTTTCCTGAAAAACGCCTTTAGTAAACAGAGGGATTCGTTCACTGCAGCAACATGATGTGTTATTATTATTATTATGTTTCTCAATACTCTTCGGTATCACGGGATGGAGCCCGGTCCTTTGAGAGGCGTGCGAGGGGACGAATCCAACTCGTAGAGGCCCTTTCGAGAGTTTTGCTATATTGTATATGGATCACCAACCAGGCACCGCCACTAAATGCACAAATAGATCATGCACCCAGAGGCGGCACCCAGAAGGTGATAGGAACTATTGTAAAATGGATGACAAGAAATGGTTTATGGGGGTGAACTGTTTAATGGACCGGTTAACTGGTGCTATGGAGTGAAATACCGGTACGCCTGCCTTTAATGCAACATTTCACTAATTATAATGGCAGGCGGTGACTCGCTGTCCACTGGGTGGGCTTCCACTAAGTCGCCGATATATTGGCAACGGGTCGCAACACTGGTCGTGGACAGCTAAGGTTGTCGAGAGGTGAGACTGCGGGCAGCATAAGATGCACCCGGCGTTATGACATTTTACACTTCCAACCTGGAGCATAGGCTTCGCTCTTGCTACTCCACTCTGGCCGGCTGGTGAAGGCAAGCTCAGAGGCGGGGGGGTGTGTGTGTGTGATGACTGCATGTGAGTGTGCGTGTGATGACTGCGTGTGTCCCCCTGGAGGTATAGGGTCCGTGGTGTCGCCACTCACCATCGACTCGCCACAAGCCGTCCCTGTATTATTACATAAAGTAAAAGATATCAGTAGTATAGGAGATTTTCGCATGACGCTATGTCTTCTAACCTTGCAGGGTCAAGCTCAATGCTAGGTGAAATAGTTACGTCATCATCAATATCAATACATAGTATAAAACAAAGTCTCTTCCCGCGTCTGTCCCTAAGTATGCTAATATCTTTAAATCTATGCAGAGGATTTTGATGCGATTTGCTTTAATATATAGAGTTATTCAAGAGGTAGGTTTATAAGTATAATACATGCACAATATAGTTATAGGTAAGACGGTACGAAGTTGAAAATGAGTGCGTTACGTTGGTAAGTAGCGATGCGATGTTTGTCGACAGCCGTGCCCGGACGTGTACTGGTTCCCGCTGATGACGGAGCGCTTCTGCGACGAGTGGGTCGCCGTCATGGAGAACTTCGGCCAGTGGAGCGACGGCTCCAACAGTGTAAGTGACACAGGCATAATTTTATTTTTATTTTACTATTAGAGTCTGCTCCGCGGTTTCACTCGCGCAGTTTTCTCATAAACACCAAAATCCCGCTTTTTCCGTTCCCATGAGAATTTCAGGAAACGATTCCTTAGTGCTCGCCTACACTGCCCAAGGAACGCTCGTGCAAAATTTGAGCCCGCTACGCCCAGAAGTTTCGTGTCTTGTCTGTCAGTCAGTTCAAAAAGTTTGCGTTGATTGTTATGTGAATTATCCTTTTGCGTCAGTAAAACTTGGTCCATATAAAAATCGCTGCAACTTCGTTGTTGGGTTCCTATTATAACATTAGGAAGTATGCAGAGAGCTGCATACTTCCTAATGTTGCCCTTATGAATAATCCAAGGTGACTTCAAGCGCCAACGCACCTTTGACAAAAATCTAAATAACCACTCGGTTGCGATTCTCGCCCACCGGTCAGGGTCAAGCGGCAGACGTGACCAGCCCAGTTCCACTTGAGTTTGGCAGTCACCGCACCAACGTCCGCGATGCCGGTCTGGGAACGCAAGATATTATGTATTTCGGACGCGATCCGTCCTCTTCACTCCTAATATACTGCGCTCCATTTCTCGCGGACAAATCTTCAGTTTAGAATTTAGATGTTCGGTCAAAGACCTTTGCGCGCCGTAGGTTAAGACGGGCAAGATGCACATGTCGACGAGTTTGCGCTTCAGGGTAAGTGGTAGCTTACCCTTCATCAGCTCCTTGACCTCGCTTGTCGCTTGACGCTAAAACTCGGGAAAAGCCGGGCCCATTTAGCTGATTTTATGTTCGTAGTAGTCCAGGGAAGGTTTAAAAGAAAATATCGAAAAAATGAGGGGAAGTTAGTAAAAACAATAATTTTATTTTTCATACAAAATGTTCCATTACTGTTCGATCCATTTTTCTCTCAATCAACAGATTGATTTGACGTTGTTTTTAAATTATTTTATTCTGGGCGGGCAAAATAACGAAGGTCCATACAGCCATGTTTTAGTGGGTAGCATAATAACGATCGTGTAATCTTATAAGGCGATACGGAGTTTGCCGGGACAGCTAGTAAAATATAAAACAAAAAGATAAATGCATTCATACATTTTCGAAATTCATTTGCCACATCCGGAAATCAAGCCAGCAAAAAGAAAAAAAAAACGTTCTTAATTTTTATCGCATAGATATCTTTTGGGTCAATCATATAATAAGGATTGCATCTCTCTAACAAAATTAGGTGATTAAATGAAACGAAGGTCAATCTATATTCGGATCCCTACTATACACTGTGTCCGGAGAATTAATATAATTATGTAAACTTAAATGACAACGCTCTATTCTGAAGCAACATAATAATTCAGGACAAGCGGCTAGAGAGCGGGTACGAGGCGGTGCCGACGCGCGACATCCACATGGCGCAGGTGGGGCTCGACAAGCAGTGGCTGCACGTGCTGCGCGAGTACGTGCGCCCGCTGCAGGAGATCGTCTTCACCGGGTACTACCACAACGTGAGTCTCGCAGCGCTGTCCTCACTGACCACTATCGACTATTGTCATGCTTGCTATTATGGACACTTAGGCAGTGGTCCCACCGCCGACGATGAACGAGAAACTAGTAGAAAGAAATATTATCAATTGGACCTCTTTCCTTTACGCGGAATGTGTATTTATTGTGCGTTTCTTGAGTGAGATAATCTCTGATAGTGAGTTTTTTCTAGCCTTTCAACTTCACTACCTTTTTATTCAATGTCTATCCTATGGCGAAATACACTATATTGCGATTATTAACATTTTATAAATAAAAAAAAATAATTGTAATTTAGATATAATTAACAAGAGCGATTTCTTCCAAGCTAAACTTTAGCTATGTTACCAAAAAAGTGTAACGAAGTAGTGATACTAACCTACTCTAGTGATTTAGACCATATTTAACTTGTATAGTAAAGCCGTGTCGAAGTGGAATAAAATGTCCCGTCTTACCATTGTAAAAGCAAACCGAGCGCGAGGTTTGGTCACCGGGCTCACAAAATGAGTACTGCTGTGACTATTGCGCTCTGAAACGCGATTTTCAGCAGGGTTAAGAGCAATGATCCTGAGTCTCCGTGCTTCCATCTTCTCTGGTTAAGAGGCACTTTGTTGGCGTTGTTACGTTATTCGTGCCCACTTTACTGGACACCATTTTACAATAATTTTATTACCATTATATTTTATTCGGAGTAAGTAAAGTTTGATTTCTGTCCAGCCCCCCGTGTCGATAATGAACTTCGTGGTGCGCTACCGGCCCGACGAGCAGCCCTCGCTGCGGCCGCACCACGACTCCTCCACCTACACCATCAACCTGGCTCTCAACACGCCGCGTGAGTACTTGCTTTATTTAGCTTGTGACCCCTGTCTGCACTGCATGTCTCATAACTATACACATCAACACTGTCTAGAGATGTGAGTCCATTTATTAGGCTTTATATACATAAGCCCTGTGTAGGTCCGGGCGTAAGAATAGGTCTACGGTATGCCCTGCCTGTCGTAAGAGGCGACTAAAAGGGGTCCTTGGGGTCGTGGGTGTGAAGGGCGGGGGCCCGACACCAAAAGGTCATCAAAAGGCCCCGAGATGGGCGGCGGCACAGCTTGTGGCACTGTGCCGCCGCAGCTCCAAAGGCGAGCCGGGGAGGGAACAATATGCCCTCCCCGAGCACGAAGCTGATAGTAACTGAGCGTGGGAAGACTTCGGACGCTATAATGTGTGGTTCCCGGGGTTCTTCCCAAAAGCGCCAAGACGGCCGCAGGGGGGTTTTTAGTGGGTGCGAGCCCCACATACCCCCGACGCTCCCCCGAGCGTCGGGAAATGCGATAGGCATTTCCCCTCGTTACAAAAAAAAAAGGCTTTATATACATACATACTTTATACATACATGTTATTTGTTTTTTTTTATTCAGTGAAATATTTTTAAATCCAAAATTCCCTAGACAGTGGTCGTTCATGTGTATAAATTAATACTAAAAATTTCTTAAAGATTACAGCAGGCAAAAACCATTACTGCACTGCTTTTTAAGGAACACAACAATATGTCCTCATAAAATCAGCAATGGTTTTAGAATTCTGTCATAGTCTTCGAATTTTCATTATTTATTAAGTCAAGAGACTTGACAACCAGGTATGAATTATATATTATTAGAAAAACCTTTTCTGGGTAAGATTACTTAATTATTTCAGTCGGGTCAGCACGTGTAGAGTGCATGAAACACATAACGTTAACGTATTTAATTGTACAAATGGAAGTGACCGCGGCATTGGCCTTGCTGAAAAGATCGATTGCCGACAAGGGCGCCAACAAAAATAACTACTTGCGACGACAATTTTGTCTTTGTGGATTGTCTGCTTGAATTGAAAGTTCTGTTTGTATAAAATCAATATTGTACAGTAGACAGCTGTACGCACGCTTTAACCTGTTTATTGGTGGAAAGCTTGATGAGGTGGCTTTTTATGTGAAATAAGGCTCATTTTTAATTCAGCTAAAAGTATCGTGAATTGAATTCTAAACAAAGCAACTTTGCTTTTATATTTCCATTTAGTGGGCTTGTTACCCTAATTGCATGTTTTATGTCCCCACCCTTGCTTGTTATTTATTAATTTTATTAACTAGCGGGAATGCGCGGCTTCTCAGACCACTTTGAAAACAGTTCGGTTCACCATATTGGCGTCTGTCCATTGTCGTCGACTTATCGTCCCTCTGTTCGTGGCGTGAATACATACTAGGTCTTTAACTTTCTAAAGTTGCAAAGTAAAACTCAACTAAAGTTAAAATAAGTACAATTTTTAAAGTTAAAATAATTAAATTAAATAACTATCTAGGCATTAAAAAACTTATCTATTTTCAATTCATACAATAGTTATCTACAACAATATTTAATTATTTTTTCATACTATCAAAATTTTTCTATTACACTCATTAAACTAAAATGGCCTTATTCCTGCTGCTCACATCAGCTTTCAGAATGTATGTTTCAGTTATTAATTCTATGGTGTTTCTGATAAGATGCTTATAAATTAAAGCAGTATTATAGTCAAAAATTATTTATTCAATATAGGATACCCGATATAACTTATTGAAGGTCAATTAGACTATTTAATCTAATCGGTATTGATACCTTATAAAGTAAAAGAGTAGAGAGAAAAGCAAGGTAGTTCAGGGTGCCCACCAAGCGGCTCAGGCAAACAAATGTTTGCGTTGCCTTACGACAATGTTCGCCTGGAGACGCCCCCAAACGAGCCCTCTTCTGTCAAATGATTCTACTTCGTTTCGCAATTATTTTACATCGTAAAGAAAGAAAGGGGTAACAAACTACAATTTATATCCCTCTTCTTTTGTGACATTACAATTTAATTTGGCGACAATACAACGAACAATGTTTTATTAGACGAAATTGGAACGGGCGTAGTGTAACTGTCACTTAATATCAATCATTATTGACATTTATAATGTCAGTCGAACATAATCATAACATTATCTTATTATGGAGCAGACTACCCTTTTTGGTCAATTCCAATCTGTTGCGATACTACTGCTATAGTTATAGCAAAATTGATTACGAGACTACCAAATGTGAATTTTCTTGCGATTTCTTGGCCCAGGGCCCTTAGTCTCATCGCGCAAAACGTAACTATCGAATAAAAGTAGAGTAGAAACAGTACGTTAATCGCAAGAAAATACACATTTGGTAGTCTCGTAATCAATTTTGCTATAACTATAGCAGTAGTATCGCAACAGATTGGAATTGACCAAAAAGGGTAGTCTGCTCCATAATAAGATAATGTTATGATTATGTTCGACTGACATTATAAATGTCAATAATGATTGATATTAAGTGACAGTTACACTACGCCCGTTCCAATTTCGTCTAATAAAACAGGATTCACTATTTAGGTAAAAAATCCCAGATTATTCTATAGCTTGCTATTCATATTCTATTGCTATACTATAATGATCGATCAAAGTTACGAGACTCGCAATTTTTGACACAATCGTAATAGAGTAATAGTAGAATAATAATAGAATAGAAGAATAATCGTAAGTTTAAGAGACTAGAGTCCCTGGTAAATCAGGAGGTTTATTAATTTGCGCTCTGTTAGTATGAGCCCGCTGGTCAAACGGCAAGTGCATGCTTCAGCTGCAAACTGCAAGGTTCCGGTGATAGAGCGTGCGTGCGTGTTCGTTGCAGAGGTAGACTACGAGGGCGGCGGGTGCCGGTTCCTGCGGTACAACTGCTCGGTGCGAGACACCAAGAAGGGCTGGCTGCTGATGCACCCGGGCCGCCTCACGCACTTCCACGAGGGACTGCTCGTCTCCAGGGGCACGCGCTACATCATGATCTCCTTCGTCGACCCGTAGTCTCCGACACTCTACTCAAAAAACTAACTGATCATTATAAAATATCCTTCAATTTTATATGAATTAATTATGACTGTACGTAAACGTATTATCTGTTAACACAAAACTGCTATGTCGTTTATAATTTCCTATTCTTAAGACTAATTATAGTGACATTGAATCTCTATTACTTTAAATGATGTTGTCCTAGTGTTGATGATGTTTGATTATGTCTTCTCAGTGTTTAGAATAGTTTTGTATAGCTAATAGAACTTTACCAAAGTCCTTGTTTTTATTATGAACGGTACAATAAATGATATGTGTGATTTTAAGATAATTTAAATCTTTTACAATCAATATAATTATATGAATCAACAGAGTGTTTTTGTTTGCCTTGTTCAAATATTCTTACGTACGTAAGTTCTACTGAAGGAAATAGCAGCCTAAGTGAATGTGATAAAAAACGCTAAGTATATGGTTTAATGCGGACGTGTTACGGAGGCAATAGATTTTTTGATTTGGTGAAGTGAAAGTACTACCCTGTTCTAGAAAGGGCCGAAAATAACCCTCTTTGATCCTAAAATAGTATAAAACCTTATTTTCAGTCCTAAAGTTTGGACGTGGGCAGGAAGCCTAAGTGTCTTTAACCTGCCTTACACTCTACCTTAGACTATGCTGAAGCTCGTTCTCACTTTGCATATCGACAGACAGGCGATAGGTAAAGGAATATTCAGAGAGGTTGGAAACCGCCGCTACGCTTCAATACTATTTGAAATGAAAGACATCGTAGTGAATATTTTCGTACCTTGGCACAGAATACGGAATAGTGGGGACGCGGAAGAAACTACTCGAATACAATAAAAACTTAGCCCTCTTACCACATAAAAGTTAGACCGGTCTAAATTGCTAATTCGTATGAAGAATTTGTGATTTAAACCTAGTCTATTGATTTAGGCCAGGATTGACTCTTTTTGTGGTAGAGCCGTAGGAGTTTCCATTGCATTCGAGAAGATTTTTCTCTTTTTTCAGAATCCTTTTTCTCGAGTTAGTGCTACACATTTTTATCCCATCCGCTCAAAAATGGTTCATAGCCGGTCAATAATGAATTTATATACATTCTTTATTGACATAGACATAGACATAGATTTATTTGCACACACAATACAGACACATAGTACATACCTGGGGGCCAAGTTTCTTAACTAAAAACGAGTGACTCGTAATTTTCTTGTTAGCGATTTCGTTAACCATTGCCGCTTTAACAAGGTAATTTCTGTTGCACGCTCAAAGTAAACAGCAATGGTTAATTAAGTCGCTAACAAGACAATTACGAGTCACTCGTTTTTAGTTAAGAAACTTGGCCCCCTGGGCAATTATAATGCATAATTGTTACAGAAATAAATGATTGAAGTGAAGTAGGTTTTATAAACAAGCTAGCTGATAAGGTCAGCAAAATTAGGCAGGTACTGTACTGCTTTTTTATATGAAAATTAATACAACAACAATATTTTATTTCGAACTCTTAACGGATTTAGCCAGCTAGTCTGCAGATTAACTAGTTAAACTGCACTCGCACATTAGCGGTAACATAATTATACAACTTAAAAGGGGGTAAAGTTTTTCTGCCTCGGACGACGTCACAAACCTCATCAATACATAGTATAAAATAAAGTCGTTTTTCGCGTCTATCCCTATGTATGCTTAAATCTTTAAAACTACGTAACGGATTTCGTTGCGTTTTTTTTTAATAGATAGAGTGATTCAATAGAAAGTTTTATAAGTATAACGAGCTTTCCCGGCTGACTTCGTTACGCCATATAATATAAGATACTACAAAAGACTTGGCTCTATAGACTATGTTCTTTTGACTGCCCAGAATGGCCGAATAAAAAACCAACAACAACAACTAACCACCTGTCAAAATATGTAAACAACGGAAAAAATATTGCACCTTGGGTTACATTATTTGAGTTTAGGTAAGGATCCCAAATTTTTTAGAAAATCTAATATAGCCTATGACACTCGGGGTTAATGTAGCTTCCTACCAGTGAAAGAATTTTTCAAATCGGTTCAGTATTTCCGGAGCCTATTCGTTACAAACAAACAAATCTTTCCTCTTTATAATATTGGTATAGATAAATGCACAACATAGTTATAGGTTAGGCGGTACGTCGTACGGTAGTCGACTAGTACTTTATATACATCACTTTACACCTTTGTTTCATAAACTTCTATTAAGGTCGCAGCGAAATTAAAATAAAGTACACTGAGCTTAAAATTTAACCTAGGTACCTTCTAAGTGTACCTATCTACTTTTACTTGCATTAAACTCGACGTCGCTAGGACAGGGTAGCTAGATAATTTATTTTTTACAAAAAAGGAATGCGCCTTCAATAAATTGACACCATAAACTGAAAACTTCCTCTTTTCTGAAGTCGGTTAAAATAGATACTAAAACCTTCTCCTAAATGTAACAAATACTTCTGTGAAAACCGCATCAAAGTTGGTTTAGCCAAACTCGAGATAATCGCGAACAAACATACATACATACATACAAGTCAAACTGATAACCTCATTTTTTGAAGTCTGTTAAAAAGATACTGTTTTCCGTATATATTTTATTAAGCATAGCAGCCTCATCCTAAAACACTTTCATTGTTCAGCAGAGAAGATAATTAATAAAGAATAATTAATAAAGAAAAAAAATAGATAGTTATGAGGTTAGTATTGAACTATTTTTAAGATTACTTTATGTACATGACGATTAACCGGAACCACAGAGAAAATAATAGGTCTATTATTTTCTCTGTGGTTCCGGTTAATCGTCCCGGTATGCTCCCGGTATACCTTATTTAATCAATATCAATACATAGTATAAAATGAAGTCGCTTCCCGTGTCTGTCCCTATGTATGCTTAAATCTTTAAAATTAATCAACGGATTTTGATGCGGTCTTTTTTAAGGCTTGGTGGTTCAAAAATTTGTGTTTTTGAGATTTTTTTAAACAATCTGAGACATACAAAATTGATGTCTTCATTCTGAAAAAAATATATGTGTTAGTTAAGGATCTAATCTAGTCATCATACTAAAGGGAAATAGGATCTAATTAATTTTAGTTGATAGAAAAAAATCTCAAAGTTACCCCTTTTTGTTCCGTTTTTTCCATTTTATTTTTAAACCGCTGATTGTTTTTATTTGATTTTTGGAATGAAAATTGCTGACCTTAAATTTTAGACATACTACTATAGTAAGAATTTTTAAGTTTAACGAAAAGACAAAAAACCAGCAAAAACTAAAAAAAAACATCGTTTTCGCGCGGTCCGATGCCATGCCGCGCCGCTCCCTACCCCGTCAGTACCCTTGTGGCCACGGCCGAGGCCGGTTCTGTGTCAAATTTTTGTTTTCGCGCTCTCGTATTTCGTTTTATTTTTATTCAAATGTAAACAAAATTTGACAACAGATGTCAAAACAATGAACCATAACATCTGATTAGGATCTGTATGGAGCTGAAAGAAACCAATTTTGATACCGATATTACATTTATAAAACCGTCGCATTACAAACTTACCTTTTTTATTCCCACAAATAAAACTTAAATCATAGGTTACTTATTATATAGTTATATCATATCTTTGTTAGTTCTGTGGCGCCGATAACACAATATTAATATTACATTAGCACAATATTACGTGGTATACTTACTCAAATTACTTTAAGAAGGCAGTAATTTATGTCTTAATAGAAAATGTTTCCTTTTTATTTAACGCTTTTCGGTTTTTTCGGCTGTTTAATTTTTTGATGAAAAGATTTTATTTTTTGCTTTTCAGTTTAATTTTAAGGAATTCCCCCCCCCCCTCACTTCAAGGTTCACCTTCACCTCAAATCACCCTCCAAACGCTGGTCTCACACCCCTGAAGGTGGTCAGACGACCTGGTAAAGGTTGCGGCCTATGTCCAGCAGTGGACGCTATCGTGTGAGATCGGCTGCTTAAAATCAAAACCTAGTAACTCGTTTTAACAAAAATATTCAGGAGAGCCAAAAAACGGGTCGACCACTTTAATTCGTTGCCCCGAAGAAACCAGACGCAATAGCGATTTCGGTGTTTGACCAAAAGTTTGACTATATTGTTGACTATAGTCACACTTAAATCGATCCCACTATTTTTTTTTTTTAATTCACCCAAA
Organism: Euspilapteryx auroguttella; assembly: GCA_951802225.1. Lineage (NCBI taxonomy): Eukaryota > Metazoa > Arthropoda > Insecta > Lepidoptera > Gracillariidae > Euspilapteryx > Euspilapteryx auroguttella. The sequence continues at coordinate 16,184,758 of OX637641.1, read as the reverse complement.
TATGACAATGAAAACAATTTCAAAACATAGTATTTCACACTTAGTTAATTAACTAAGTGTGAAATACTATGTTTTGAAATACAATCTCTGAGTTAATTCTCTACTTTTTAAAGCAATTTATATTTTTAGTTGTACGTTTCGAATGAAAAATGTTATTTTTTGAAGTGCATTCATTTAAAAGTTATACAAATGATTTATTTGTGGCAGAATTAAGTTTTGTTTACTATTTGGTTACGACTCGTGGTTAATTCAGCCAAATTTGTATACTGTTTTTGTAACTTACTAAATTCCATCAAAATTTGATTGATTTTATAATCGGCGCCAAATTCAAAACATAGTAAGTCAGCTTTCAAATTCATAACCTAGTAAGTCGGTTGAGTTGCTAGGTTTTTTTATTTGTAATCCGACATGCGCTATGTTAAGAATATGTACTTCATGGAAATTTCAATAACTTTTCCAAATTGGGTAGACTTAAATTAAATTTTATTTTTAAAATTACGTTAGAAACTGGGTGTTTTAAGGTTCATATCAAATCTATACCGCCTAGTAAGTCGAAAAATGACAAAAATGGTTTTTTTGCAAAAACACCAGTTACTAGGTTTTGAATTTGGGCAGCCGAGATGATGATGATGATTATTATTATATTAGTCGGCGAGGCGCTTCTCCAGAAGTCCCCCAGAGTCCTCCAGAAGAAGGCAGGTAGTCGCCACTTACAATGGAACTGGTGGGGCGAGTGTTGAAAATTTTGCGGTTTTTGTAATCCAATCGTCGTAGGTCGCCAATTTAGAGAACTCCTATGTCCGCCCGCCTGCAGTAGAAATAACTCCAGAGGTTGAAGAAGGGATGATATATTTACACATGGTTAGGTACACTATTTACAAGAAAATGAATGCATGTTAATGTGTACAGCGGCTGAGATGTACTGCCTAGCGCACGCAGGGCGTTGCGCGAGGCGTCGTGCGGGGCGTGCTGCGCCCAAATCAAATGTATAGCAATAGTATGAGACCGTTTACGGAGACGCGCATAGGCCTATGTTCGATATCGTATAAGGAAACGCGTCGGCTCCCGCGGCGGCGCCCGCGGCGGCGGCGACCGTGGTGGCGCCTGCGTCGGAACCCACACGACATCCCGCACAACACGCCGCGTCTTCGTAAAGGAGGCCTTAGGGTGTGATTTTAGTTCCAAATAAAAAAAGTTATCAACTCAAACTATATCGTTATTTGTTTTAAATTAAAACAACCAGTAATGTTTTATTTATATTGAGAAAACACTACAAAAAGGGTTTACTTTGATATTTATTTCTACAGAGTGAAATTCATTACATCTTGTTACTTTTTAATAACTTGTCTAAACTAAATCCTACATCTATATTTTTCAGAATTAAGAAATCTGTTTTATATTTCTCAGATGGTTTAAAAAAAACTCGTTATTACAAATACCTTACCTAAACGCAAATTCTTGTGCGCTGAAACGAAAATCGGAAAGAAAAATTGTGCGGTAGGTATAAACATCTCGATTTAACTTCGGCTTGTATGAAAAGTAATAAAATTTAAAACTGCCGCGACATTTCGCATTTCGACGCGCGCATGTCACAGCTGCGAGGGTGGGGGACCCTCATACCTAATTAGGTAAGAAGCTTCAAAGTACAGGCCGTTAATAGATAGAGTGATTCAAGAGGAAGGTTTATAAGTATAATACATGCACAAAATAGTTTTAGGTTAAGTGGTACGAAGTTCGCCGGGTCGTCTTTAAAATTAATCAACGGATTTTGATGCGGTCTTTTTTAATAGATAGAGTGATTCAAGAGGAAGGTTTATAAGTATAATACATGCACAAAATAGTTTTAGGTTAAGTGGTACGTAGTTAGCCGGGTCGACTAGTATAAAAATATGCACCAGGTTCTAGATAACAACTACGAACGAATATTAATAAATTATTAAGTTAAATGGTTATTTATTTAAAAAAAAAAAAAATTGAATACCAACTATATCTGATGATGAAACATGCGTGCCGGCGGACAAGGAGACTTCGACGACGCAGTGAGCAGAGCAGAGCGCGCGGCGGCGGTGGCGGGCGGCGGCGGCGGCAGCAGCGGCGGCGGCAGGAGTCGGCCGCGGCAGGCGAGGCCCGCCTCGGCATCGATCGCTGCTCGCTGCCGCAACTCGCAGCCCAGCCCCGCCCGACGTTTCCTTCGCGCACTTCACTGCTGACTAGCATTTGCTCACTTCACAGTGTAACGATGAACTTATGTATGAATTGTTTAGACCATTTCAACTAACATATCCAGATACTGTACCCCGATACTAAGGTCCACCGACGAGTAATTTTGTGCTCCATTTTGGGATATTATGTCTTGCGTTTATTGGTCGCAGGACCCTTTGCTATGCCTTGATCGGACGATTAAGTTTAGTGATACCCGAGCCTCAAATGTCACAAAACGCGCGGCAACAGTCATTACTAAAATTCGTGAGAAGCTGACCGCTCCGACCCAACATTGTCCTCCAGCTGGATCGAATCCTTATGTTACTAACATTCATTTTTACGTGTTTGGTGTAAGGTTAATCTAATATTGTGTTGAAACCCTGACAAATTTTTTTGGACTTGCTATTAATTCAGAAATACATGAGCTGAAAAATTTCTGTACTATAAATTAGAGTGAAAAAGTGCAAACAAAACAATCAAATTTAAAATATTATTTTAATTTAATTTTTAAACGTGCTACTCGTTTCGAAGAAGGCTATCATAAACGGTCACCACGTTCCGCCACAGCAAGCTACGTTATTCAAACCATTGTCCTGCTCGTGGATCATCCTGGGGCGCTCGGCAGCCGAGCAAGGCGGCGTCATTGAGGGGCAACGCCGGGTCCCCGAAGGTGGCTTCAGGGTCCGAGTACGGGCGCGGAGGGCCCAGCGCGCCCGCCGGCGACGACCGCCCCGGCTACGGCTACGAGGCGCTGTCGGCGGGCAGCGACGGCAGCGAGAACGAGCCCGAGTTGGAGCCCCCGGAGCCGCCGCCGCCGGGGCCGGACCCGCCGCCGGACTACTCCGCCTACGACATGGAGATGTCGGCCGGCGGCGACTCCTGCGAGGGCCCGTCGCCGCGCGGCTCCGCCAAGGTCAACTTCCCGCCCGAGGTGGAACTGGACCGTCGCGCCACCGCTGCCTCCGCTACTTATCACCGCCCCCGCGGCCGCTCGATGAGTGCCTGGAGCGATATCAGCCGCTCCAGCATACGCTTCGAAGAAAGGTTAGTTTTTTTTAAAAGTACCCTATTTATTCTATCTAGTAAATTAAGCACCTTGGATTGATAAATTATTATGTGTACAAAGTAAGAACATGCGAACTTTCACACAGAATAGATAGAAGTGGAAAAATTGACAGTGCTTTACATGAATACTAGTCATAGTCTAGGAGGTAGATAGCTTCTATAATCTCACTTACCTATAATTTTTTTATTTGAAATTTTGCATTATGCAAAATGATGGACGCATTCATTCTGCCGTGGATTGGGCCTTTGGCATGCGCAAATGACAAGTACGGACACACTAACTTTAGAGACAATATTCGGCTACAGCTCAACGGATCCTAGTCCTTTGGAATTAAAGTACAAAATCTGTTGTGAAACACGCTGTTTTATTGCATTTGATGCCAAGGTCTACGGTGGCTATACATATTATATGTTCCTTAAAACAAAGATATTCATGTTATTTAGAAGATAACCTAGACATATTAGTAAAGCCCGATATTCATTAAAACGTAGCATTAAAAAATGATTAATTAAAACAGGTTGTCGAAAAAAACAGAGGAGCTTCTCAATTCGACGCAAAAACTTTTTTTGTATATATATTTTTGTATGTTTTATGTATCATCACACGTAACGTTACTTTTTATAGAGTAGGTACTTTTCCGATTTAGTTTTTTTTAACCCCCGAACGAAAATTCCGAGAGGGGTGTTATAATTTTAACGTGTGTATCTGTCTGTCTGTCGGTCTGTCTGTCTGTCTGTCTGTCTGTGTATCTGTCTGTGTATCTGTCTGTGGCATCGTAGAGCCCAAACGGCTGAACCGATTTTCGTTTAGTTTTTTTTGTATCATAGATAATTTCAGACCGAGTGTTCTTAGCCATGTCTGATGAAGATCTGATCAGCCGTTTAAGGTGATCAGCTCTTGAATAATGGATGAGAGGATCTAACTAGCTTTCTTATGTCCGATCGATTTGAAATTTGGTAACATGTTACATCTATTTTATAGGAAGTATTTGGTAAGGTAACTATGACCTGATCAGTCGTTTGAAGATGATCAGCTCTTGATACTGGATGAGAGGATCTAAATAGCTTCCTTATGTCCGATCGAGTTGAAATTTGGTACCATGTTACATCTATGATATTGAAAGTATATGTTAAAGTATTTAGGTAAGTATATAAGTCTGACTGGGTCGGGGGTTTTTAAATGTTTTTGTTATATATCGCATGTTGTTTACATGAAAATTGGAAAATATATTATTAGGGGTGACTCGTAGGGGCGTAGGGGTGACTATTATTCTCAAACAGATGTTATTGCCGACTTGTCTATTTAAACTTTTGAATAGAGAATGGTCTAAAAAACTATAAAAGCACAAAATAACTTTAACAAAATATTTAACTACCGAATAAACTGAACACACATAAAATATTTAACCTTTTATTTTTAAACTTTAATTACTCAGTTCTTACACCAATGTAAGTATACATATTTTATTAAAGTAATTTTGAGTCGGGGCTAACGAATCAGCGAATAAAGAACAGCAAAAGGGCGCCGATTTGCTTGTTTAGCGCCGACTTAAAATTACTCGCTATACTTGTGATTATGGAACTTATATGAATATACTACTTATTATGCTTTAAATTTTTCGACGGTTTAATTTTTGAAAAAAAATTGTTTCATAATTATTAAATTTGTGTGCCCTCTTCTATTATTATTGACAGGCAATCGTAATTAATAATCCATTATTTCAGGTACCGTCTCCGATATACATTTTGGCTCAGCCCACTTATGTGTCCCATTAGCTTTTGTACATTACATTTCAAAACGACATAATGGGTACAAAACCTTTTAAAATTGTAAAATCTAACAAAAAGGTCACAAAGTCAAACAAAGCAGTCATAAATGCCATGATGAGTGTCACTAATGCTGAGCTCTTGAGCTTACACAGGTCTATTATATAGGTACTCGTAAGATTCTTAAGTTATACCTATTGAAGTGTTTGTAAATCAATCAATATATATAAAACTCTTCCGTTACTGACTAACTGACAGACAACGCAGAGCTGAAACTACTGGGCGTAGAAAGCTGAAAATTGGCACGTGGATTCCTTGGGGAGTGTAGGTTAGCACTAAGAAGGGATTTCCCGAAATTCCCACGGGAACGGGAAAAAACGGGATTTTTGTGTTTATGAGAAATATGCGCGGGAAAAACCGCGGGGCAGCCTGTAGTCTATATATAAAACTCTTCCGTTACTTACTGACTGACTGACAGACAACGCAGAGCCGAAACTACTGGGCGTAGAAAGGTGAAAATTGGCACGTGGGTTCCTTGGGGAGTGTAGGTGAGCACTAAGAAGGGATTTACCGAAATTCCCACGGGAACGGGAAAAACGGGATTTTTGTGTTTATGTGAAATCTGCGCGGGTGAAACCGAGGGACAGCCTCTCATCAACATAATTATTATATTATTGTAGTGTTATAATTTTCTGTGCAATAGGTTTATGTAATACGAGTATACTTATTTTCTTGCTTGTTATTAGTTTACCTACCCCTAGATTTCATTTTGACCGATTATGTTCAAGGTTGTGAGTAATATGATTGGGAGCTCATCAGATCGCGTTTGGTCTCTTAATATAATTGTTAGTGAACCCGCGCGCAGCCCCGACGCAATTTGTTTTCATTCTCCCAAGGATCCAGATAGATATTGTCCTTTAAATAGATGAGTATGAGAGTTGCTAACAGTCGATACTTTTATTAATCAATGCTTGCTTACCTAGTAAGTGGTAATAACATTCGTAATAGTCGAGACGTCATAAAGAGCAGATTCCCCTAACACGGTATTTGCTATTTGTTACTTAATAGAAGAATCTCAACACAAACTGTAACAACATATTTCTTAAATAAACTATTTGGATTTTTTGATTTTTGTAACGTCATAGTTTCACTTAATTAGATAGAATTAAAATCATGATAATTAAAGGCTCGGAAATGCCAACCGTTGGCATCATAATGATTAGGGACAGACTAAGCATTTTTTGATCGATTTCGAAGGAGTAAAACATAATGTTGCACTTTTAAATTCAAAGTATAGTATATTTCATAGGTTTACGTTTTCAAAAAAGAGCATATAGCGCTATTTGCAATCGGGCACATCAGGTTATACCATGGTTTATACATAATACACTCGTTTGAATTGTTTTTTGGTCAACTAAACGACATCAACTAAAAGCGCGCTGTTTGTAAAATTGGTTGGCTAACCAACAATATAAGTAATAGGTATGTAATTTTATAGCGCTTAGCGGCAGAAACTCGACCCTTGCCCTTTGAAACAGCGCTGTAGAGGCCGGCAGCCGGCAGGGCCGCGCCAGGAAAGCTTTCAGAATTTCAGCACATTGCTGTGTTCTCAATAGCTACAAATAAACCTGGTTTTGTCAGCAATAAGCAATACTTAGTGAACAACGGAAATTATGCGGAAATATAAGCTTCTTTAACATAAAATATTATTTTTATATTTAAGATAAGATAAGAGAATTGTTTATTGCAATCAAAATAAAACAAAATACATAAAATTACAAGATACAGAGATCGATGCAAATGATGGCCTTAACACTAAAAGCGATTACTTCCAGGCAACCAATGAGGGGATGCATACTTACAATTTTGTAGTAAAAATTGCCAAAAATACATAGGCGGTACATAGACGTCACGATCACAGGAGGGACTTCAGCTCACCATACCTTAAAATTTTCCCGAACCAACATCCTGTAAAAATTTCAAAACAAAAACATTGACCTCGTCAGCTGATCGAACCAATGTATGGAACAGCTGTTATTTTTTTTAAAGATTTCGACCCATTTTACTTTGGGAAAGTTGTTAGTTATGGTGAGCAGAATCCCTCCTTTGATTGATTACCGCCTTGTCAGAAACGCCCGGTATATAAATAAAACAAAGTATATTTATTTATTACTATAGTAAGCTTAAATTTGAAAATACCTACGTCTCTGAGGGCCCTATTTAATATAACTTACAAGTCCACAATTGTGAAAAAAAGCTACATATTTGTAAGGTTTTTTTACAAGTGCTGTTTAATAAAACTTACAAATTGTAAAAATGTTACAGGTAAAATCCTCACAATTGTACCAATTACAAGTGCTGTTTAATAATACAAGTGCTGTTTAATAAACCCCACAATTTTACAGGTAACAATCTTACAATTACCTATTCCAATTACAAGTGCCGTTTAATAAAAGTTTTCAAGTTTAGAAAACCCCTGCAGATTTCTATGACAAGCTACAAGTTTATACGAAAATAAAAATTAATAAACTTGTTAAGAGTCCTATTGTTAGAACATACAAAGTCACTTCTTTTTGGCTTATATAATTTATTTTTCCATAAAATATACACAAAAGCAAACTGTCTTCTTGGCTAGCAATTCACAAGTAGTTACAAACACAAAACACGTAACTAGGGAAACTTAAACTTCACATGTCAATATTTCTTTGAATACAGAACAAACCAAATTCTCAACACTTGCCCTTAAGCAAAAAATATTTACACAGAAAACATAATAATAAAACAATCAAAAATAAACTAAATTAACAACCCTGTCTAATTTGAAAAATTAGTCAATCCTAATTGGGCTACGTATTTTATAGTTTTATCTTTACTCAATGGCTTAGTAAGTAAGTCCGCCATCATGTCATCAGTTTGTAGAGTTTGTTAACATTCTCGCTAACAATTTCTCTTATAAAATGATGCCTAACATCAATGTGTTTAGTTCGCGCGTGGTACATAGAGTTAACACAAAGCTTTTGTGCCGACTGACTGTCATTATAAACTGTTACGCTATAGGTAACTCCTAAACTCTCAAGTAAGAAACTTCGGATAAATAAAGCTTCCTTGCACGCATCAGATAGAGCCATTTATTCCGCCTATGTGCTTGAAAGAGCAACCGTTCTTTGTTTCCTACTCTCCCATGAAACAATGCAATTAGCTATTTTAAAAACAAAACCCGTGACCGACCTACGATCAACCTCGCAAGCTGCCCAGTCTGCATCAACGTATGCATCAATGGTCATGTCTCCTTTCTTATACGTAATACAGTGATCTAAGGTACCTTTGAGATAGCGAAGCACTCGTTTCGCCGCTTTCCAGTGCACCTCTGAGTGGCAATCGTTAAATTGACTTAAAGTACTTACCGCGTGCGCTATGTCCGGTCTGGTACAGATGGCGGCGTACATAAGGCAACCAATCAGCTGCCTATACTCAAACCTCTCATCATTATTTTCAGCTTTGGTCAGTTTAAGCCCCGTCTCCATTGGAGTGCTAACTGGCTTGCAATCCGTCATGTGGAACCTTTCCAGAACATTCTTAATATAATTTGTTTGATCTAAAGTGATCAGCCCGTTGCTCTTACAAATTCTCATTCCCAAAACGTGATGGGCTAGTCCCAAATCTTTCATTTCAAATTCCTTCATCAGCTGGCCCTTAATCGCTAACTTTTCGCAGTGGAAGCGTCCTGGGCCCATAACCTGTTAGAACATACAAAGTCACTTCTTTTTGGCTTATATAATTTATTTTTCCATAAAATATACACAAAAGCAAACTGTCTTCTTGGCTAGCAATTCACAAGTAGTTATAAACACAAAACACGTAACTAGGGAAACTAAAACTTCACATGTCAATATTTCTTTGAATACAGAACAAACCAAATTCTCAACACCTATAACGCGAACAGTGACGTCACTCTAAAAAGAAGTCATAGTCATAAGGCTTTTTATCAAAAAAAAGGGCTCCCTAGTGCGTTAGATATTCATAATAAATAATAAAATAATAATAACACATCACACTCAGAGCCCCTAACTAGGAAGAACCTGTATCTAGGGTGCCCGAAACACACACAGAGACGAACATTACACCCAGACCGGAAACAAACATCGGTCGATATTCATCATATCAATATTCGCCCCGCCCGGGAATCGAACCAGGGTGCACACGCTTACTCAGTCCACAGCACTGCCAACTGAGCCACGGAGCAGTCAAATATTGGTCAAGTCAGATATTGGTCCTTAGTAATTTTTAAGTATTTCAAATAGTATTCTAAAAAAAACAGTACAGTTGTAGTACTTAAAACAGTCTAAACCTATAACTACTGCTTTACCTACTACTCATACAGTTTTTTCCAAAAAAAATCACTTATAGATTGATGCACTAAATTGTAAATATCTGACACATGACGATCCACCTGTAGAAATTTTACTACAATTTACAAATATGTAAACTTTTTATTACAATTGTGCGTTCAATAAAGCTGTTTTCTTTACAAATATGTAAGTTTTCACCTGTAAGAAGAAAACCTTTATTAAACAGAGAATTGTAAAATTGTAGCTACAATTCTACAATTTGTAAATATTCTACAATTGTAAACTTTTAACTCGTTTTTTTTATTAAACAAAAACTTGTAAATTGTAGCCTGTAAATTACAATTACAATTCTACAATTTGTAAGTTATATTAAATAGGCCCATCGCGCTCGTATTCGTTTAGGTTGTAAGTTGTTTAATTGGCTCTTATTTGTTATCTTGTCATGATCATCTTCAATTAGGCACAGCACATAGATGCATAGATGAACCTGTACTATGTACCTACCAGAGGTACTTAGGTTTTTAGAAATACTAGTCGACCCGGCGTACTTTACTATGTATACCCTGACAATTTAAATTCAAGAGAAATGTGGGTGGTATGGTGGATGGATCTTTAGGTTATGCAAATCCCGATATCGGAGCCATTATCAAGTTTTCAATTGATTTCTATTTTAATTTGACATTTGATTTGCTGAGCTGAACTGAGCTGAGCTCCACTTCACCCCTCATCAATTAATCGTGTCATCTGGCTGTTTGAAATGCGGAGGCAGACAGGGGCTATATGTACCACGCAGCTGTAGGTGCCTACGTACTGCATAAACAGTCAGCGACCTAGCAGACTAACTAATAATGTGCGATCCCGGACACAAATAATAATAGCAAATGGCATGGCTCAAAATTATCTTAAAAAGTTGTTGCCATTACACTATGCATTTGAAAGTCTATTTGAAATGTATTCTTGATTTCAGAAGAGGCACGATTTTATAGCATGTAGGTAAGTACTTTAATAACGGCTGCTCATAAAATATTTTACTTTTTATTCGAGCTTTAGTTTTAATAAAATTTATATTTTCAGCTCGCATTTTATTAATCTGGTTATTTATAACTTATCTTTCTGGTATACCAAATGGCCGTGTTCTTTTTCAAAATGCCATACAATTACATACTACTGAATATCTACAACTAGTCGACCCGGCGAACTTCGTACCGCCTTACCTATTACAATGTTGTGCATGTATTTAACTTATAAACCTTCCTCTTGAATCACTCTATCTTTAAAAAAAACGCATCAAAATCAGTTGCATATTTTTGAAGATAGTAGCATACATAGGGACAGACGCGGGAAGCGCCTTTATTTTATACTATGTTGATTGATATTGATGATTGTAAAGAGAACTAAGGAAAATTTGTTTCACCCACGTTTTTTATTGGTTATTTTCTTAGAAACTTAGGTAGCATAACTACTGACTTCGATCAAGATACATCATACTAAGAGGGAGGGGGGGTGAGGCTGCGGGGTCCGAACTGAAGCGGTATTTTGTAGAGGAAATTGATCATAGAATTATCTTTAATTATGTTTTTACTTCCCTGGACACACTGTTTAAGTGACCGGAAAATAATACTTAAGTATCATAAATTTATAAATTTCCAGTCGTAAATTTATAAACAACCGAACCTAACCTACGATGGTTTATAATCTGACGGACGTAAGTTCATAACCTTACGGATGTGCTATTTTACGGTGACATTATACACTACTATACATTCATTTATTAAAATACATAACAAAATGGTATACAGTGTATGAATAAGTATTTTTTTTGTGTTAACTGGAGCGTCTGCGTATTGTTCACCGGTGCACGGGTCCGGCTCGAACAAGGTTCCGAGGCTTGGATTCCGGAACGGACGCGGTCGAATTAATAGGTAACGAGTGCCGGCCGTACCGGACTATAATAAGGCTTGTATACAATATCATCCGTTATTTATTAATGCTATGTACTGACTGACTTGGTTCACAAGCGGTCGTCGACGCGACAAGAAAATATTATAAAAGTGAATCTGAATACTGGCCCGAATGCAAATGCGTTGCGAATGCGAATCGCTTTGAATATGAAACTCCGTAAACACTTTGAATGTTGCTGAATCTTAGGTACAAGAAATAAATCACTGCATTTTATCTCTGTAACCGGATGGTGAATAGCCGGATAGCCAAAAATTTAATACAATATTAGGTTATCTAGCTAGCACTGCCTCGATTAGAGCGTCTTTTTGCAAACGAAAGTCGCGACCGCCTTCACAAAGGCAACTGGAACTGCTCGATGGATTAGCTCTTTACATCGCGGCCCGATGAGAGGCGAACTTGACCCGACAAACAACACCTTGTTCGACCTTACGTATGTCGTTGTCGTTATATCTCTACCTCACTTATAAAACCTTTTCAGATATAGCTCTAGCTTGTATCATGAAGTCATGAATGTAATGATATTACTTCTTACCAAGGTAATGTAGAATAAAATATAATAGAAATACACTTTACTGCAATTAATAGAATTAACAGAGTTATAATACAATTATTTTTTTAAATAACTATTTTGATTGAAAGGGCGGCCTTATCGCTAAAAGGGATTTCTTCGATGTACTATCTATCTACTGTCTACTTATATAAATGAACTAGTTTTTGCCCGCAGCTTCGCACGCGTTTTTCATTATAAACGTTACTTACTGGTTGATTTACTACTCTGGAATTTGGTGACATCATTTCTGATCGCACCTATACTCCCTAAAATATCTACTTGTTTACAATACTAACTAAAGAGTCTCGTTTTACGTTCCCGTGAGAATTTAGTATATTTCTTTCTTCCAACATCCCTACATCCACATAGACCAAGTAGACCAAATTTCTCGTTGACATACTCAAGGAAGTCGATTTTTCACACTAAATAATTAGTCCGGTAATTCCCGTTCCCATTGGAATTAAATTAATTCCTTCTTTCCAACACCCTTTCATCCACTGAGAATCCTATATACACCAAATTTTACGTCAATACACTCAGGAAGTCGATTTTTCATGTTCTCTAAAAAAAAGCCCCATTATTCAGGTTCCTGCGGGAATTTTGTAAATTCCTTTCTTTCAACATTCTTACATTCAATAAGGAACCTATACACCTAATTTCACGTCGATACATTCATAAAGTAGATTTTTCATTCTCACCAAAAAAGTCCCGTTATTGCCGCTCCCGTGGGAATTTTCTAATTATTATTTTTTACAACCTTCTTACATTCACTGAGGAACCTGTACAACCTGGAATTTCGGGAAATCCTTTCTTAGTGCTCACCTACACTCCCTAAGGAATCTACATGCCAATTTTCAGCTTTCTACACTCAGTAGTTTCGGCTCTGCGCTGTCTGTCAGTCAGTAACGGAAGAGTTTGGTATATGTCGTAGAAAGATTTGATAATCAGTTTTTTTGCAATAAACCTAGGGATTTTGCGAAAACTCGGAACTAAGGAATCAATTCCCAAAATTCCCATGTGAACGGGAAAAAACAGGATTTTGGGTGTTTATGAGAAACCCGCGTGGGTGAGACCGCAGGGCAGCCTTTAGTATCGCTCCGTATCTAGATTATAATATCGTAGATTATAATCTAAGGCGATACGGAGTTTGCCGGGTCACTAATACCGGATCCTTAAACATTCCAATTGAAATTCTACAGGACTCGTCCTGCAAAATCATATTGCTGTAGTATCAATTTTTCATACGAATTTTCATGAAAAGTGGTTATCGACTGATTTCAGATTAGATTTTAGATAGGTATTGATTTCGAACCGTTTTCTTCACACAAAGTACAGTAAGGTAGATATATCGTTTTTGAAAGACAGAGTTACCGATTTTGTGTATATTCAAGAAACTTGATTTTTGGCTTTTTACCCCTTAGACACGAAATCAGTAGGTCTGTCTTCCAAAAACTTTGTATTACAATGTGAGAGATGTTTTTTTACATACGTGAATTCATTCAAAATTTATTATAAATGAATACTTTCGCCAGAATAAATAAAAAACGCGAAAAAATTTGAATTTCGCGCCATACCCAGAGTTACCACCTTAATAATACTTACAGTTGTTAGTTTGGTTGCTCAGATAAACTAAATCAATCAATTCTATAAAATGGAACTAGTCACAATCACAACATTTAAATCATACGTTCTTAAATGATATCTATCAGAGAGTCAGATGCATCTGGCTAAATTAATTAGTTCTTATTGAAAGTGACCAAATTAATCGCAAGCTACTCTTCAAAAAACGTAACGTAGGTATCGGAATCTGTTATTTTCCTCTCGATCGGAAGTCGGATGATAGGTGATTTTAGGATTAGCTGATTGAAGTAGGAGGCTCGCAGCTGTCACACCGGCTGGCGGGGCGGCTGCGGCGGGGCGGGCGGGCGCGGCGGGCGGCATCGGAGGCTGAGCTGGCTGAGGGCGGACGGTATACCGTAGCGACGCTGCCGACTCAAATCACTTTTAGTGTTACGGGCGGTGTGAAACGAGAAAGAACTAAACTCGCGGCAATAGAGTGACCGTTGACACGATCCCGCTCGCGAAGACTGTGCCATCTGTGTGTCTTCGAGTGATGAACTCTCTACACAAAAATGATTTTATCAAATTTAAAATAAACCGCTACTTTATAAATATAACTCAAAAGTATTTCTTCAAAAACTAAGTTTACCAAACTTAACTTAACTTTAATAATAACCAAAAGTATAATTAACGCAGTTATGGAATTAGGGGATGATATATTTTTCATTTATGGACGCAGCGGGTTTGTATTGACCTCAACAAATTGTTATGTAGAAAAATTGCACGTTGCAGCCCGCACAGTAGGTTAAAAACCTACTATTTATCACTCAAACTCTTCTAGTCAGCATATTTCTACATCTTTTACCAATTGAATATCACCAAAGATCACTATTAATTTACAACTTAGTTAATAAAGTTAGAGTTGTTAATTATTTTTTGAGGTCAACAAAGATAGTCTCCGTTGTCCATGAAGCAGAAATAGACCATTGTGATACAACAACCGAATGGCTCTAGGGAGGGCATCGGCGGCGCAGCGGCGGCAGCGGGCGGCGCTGCTCGCCTCGACTCGAGCACACCCACACCACGCTCCACTACTCTGACTAATGATGTACAGCTTTTTGGCACTGATATTCATACTTATAAGCCCCATGATTTTTTCCCTAACTTCTTTATTAACTTTCAAGTACTTTTTGAAACTTCTTTCATAACTAGACCCAGTCCCAGCACTTATTAAATCTTAAAATAAAATAATTTCTTTTTTACAAAAAAGGAACCCGCCTTCAATAAACTGACACAAACATAAACTGAGAACTTCCTCTTTTCCGAAGTCGGTTACAATCGATACTAAAACCTTCTCCTGAATGTAACGAATACTTTTCTGAAAACCGCATCACAATCGGTCCAGCCAAACTCGAGATAATCGCGGACAAACATACTTACATGCATACAGGTCAAACTCATAACCCCCTTTTTGGAAGTCGGTTAATAAAGGAACCTATAACTTTTAGACAACTAGAATCTTGCAAAATACCTACATATTTTTTTCAATTGATAGGTAATATGAAAACCGAACTAAGATTAGTGTTGCGTGTTAATGAGCTTCCATTAAGCTACTATACACCTGCCGCAATAGAAAATGTACATTTGGCTTTCCTGACATGTAAATTAAACTTTTTAATTATTTTGTTAAAATTTTACAGTAAGTAAGTCAGTTTCGTAAACAGCATTAACTTTTTTTAGCATACCTAATTTTGTATACCAATTAGTCGTATCGTAATAAATTTGTCACACATGAATACTTATCTTTACACCATATTAATCCAGCACAAATTTTTTTTACTACACTTTTAGAGATTTACCTACCATAAAATATCAAGATACTAACATAGTATTGTAGTTAGTTGTAAAAAGCAGATAGGTAGGTATATAGCGAGATGAAATCTTGATTTTTTAGTATGGTAGGTACCATGTAGGTACTTTACAAGATGTGGCTATTGTTTAGGGCTCCCGTCGCGTGTCTTGCTGCAACCAGATCCTGATAGCTACGAGGCGCTCGGTACTTCCACTAAACAATAAAGCACTTTCGCTCTAAGAAGCGAGATGACAATGCAAAGGTTAGATTTCCAGAACGAGGCGAACATGCGAGGGTCGGCGGCCAGCGCTGCCCGCGGTGCCGCCTCCGCCGCGCCGTTCCCATTTTTAACCGACGAAAAAACAAAAAGGAGGAGGTTCTCAATTCGTCGCGTATATTTTTTTTTTTTTTTTTTTTTATGTATGATCACGCATAACTTTTTACTGTGTGGATCAATTTTAATAATTCTTTTTTTAATCGACAGGGTATACCTTGAAGTTGGTCCCATAAAAATTTGGAAATAAAATTCCCACCCTAAGGGTGGGAAAATAGGGGTGACTTTTTGGTCGGCGGGTCGATTTATCCACTCACAGGTTGCATTTCCGTGTTACATTATAACTTTTGATACCTACCTACAATATCTTTGAAAATGAAATAAAATCAGCTGAAAGACGTCCACTGCTGGACATAGGCCTCCCTCACAAATCGCCTCACTGACCGGTCGTGATCGAACCTCATCCTATTAGTCCCTCAACCTTCACCAGGTTGTGTGGCCACCTTGTGGGGTGCGACCACCCTGCGAAGGGTGATTAGCTGGGGTCAAAAATAATTAGCCCAAAAAAACTGAAAAGCAAAAAATAAAAACTTTTTATAAAAAAATTAAACCGCCGAAAAAACTGAAAAGCATTAAATAATAGGAAAACATTTTCTATTAGGCCTTAATTTACTAACTTCTTAAAGTAATTTTGGATTACCAAGAAGTTTTGAGTCGGTGCCACAGAATCAACGAATAAATTTCACTAAATTACCTGAAATTCAAAGAAATAACTGAAAAACGTATGCCGCTGCGTATCGCGCTTTACATAGATAATGAATTTGCTTGTGTGGTGTGGCGCCGACTTAAAATTTCTTGGTAATCCAAAATTACTTTAAGAAGTTAGTAAATTAAGGCCTAATAGAAAATGTTTTCCTATTATTTAATGCTTTTCAGTTTTTTCGGCGGTTTAATTTTTTTATAAAAAGTTTTTATTATGAGTTCATCTACTTACTTATACTCATTAACCTGTAAAGATTTCTTAAACTGTGTTCCTTTCAAAATTATTATGAGCTTTGTGAGTGCCTTACCGACTACCTTTCTATAACTTAGATGTCGAATTCGATATCTAGATAAAAACAACCTAAAAAAAATATTAACTCACGAAAAAACTGAAAAGTAAAACATAATTTCATTTCATAATCATTTTGCAATAAAAACTATAAAAAAAAAATTACCTGTTTTGTTTCTTTTTTTTTTTTTGGGACAAACTTCGAGTTACCTTAATGATTATTAAATAAATTGACAAAATCGGAATTTTCTTAGTTCCTTATTCATCTATACCAATATTATAAAGAGGAAAGATTCGAATAGGCTCCGGAAATACTGAACCGATTTGAAAAATTCTGTCACTGGTAGGAAGATACACTATCCCCGAGTGACATAGGCTCGATAAGATTTTCAAAAAAATTCGGGATCCTTACTTAAACTCAAATAATGTAACCCCAGCTGGAATATTTTTTCCGTTGTTTACATATTTTGACAGGTGGTTTTAGTTGTTGTTTATTTTTTGATTCACTCATTCTGGGCAGTCAAAAGAACATAGTCTATAGAGCCAAGTCTTTGAGCAGTATCTTATATTCTATGGCGTAACGAAGTAAGCCGGGACTGCTCGTATGTCATATAAAATTATAAAAATAAACGCGTCGACAACGTCGCGTCGATTCAAATACGCGCCCGCTTCATTTTGAAACAAGAAATATATACTATGAAAAAATATTTTTGTGATTTCGGATGATTGTATGTAAAATCTTGTAAGTATAAACAGTGTAAAGTCGCGAATAGACAGACCGACATCAAAAGTAAGGGGGGTTCTTTTAAGAAGCTTTCGCATAGTAAAGTACACACACACACACACTAATAACCGATAGTTCATCGTTACAATCGCATCCACTTAGAACTTCCTTAACAGGGACGGAAAACTTATTCGGTGCCTGAAATAAAGTGAAAATGAAGGCACGTTCAAGATTAAGAATGGAGATTGCCTGTCGTTGTAATATCATTCAGAACCCTTTCACGCCCTAAATGTTTATTTGGTATAGGAAATAGGATCCCTTTAAAGGTTGTTGATTGCTTGATTTAGGTAATATCTTACTGTCTTGAAAATATTTATGTTCATAAAACATATTAACATAGCCAAGATTACCTAAATACATCCATATTTTGGTAGTACTGTTAATAAAATAATAACTTAATTTGGTGAGCTTTTGTAGAGCTGATTTGTGTCGACAGGTTCGCCTGTGCGCTTTAACAATAAACTTGTGAATTACATTTTTTTTTATTCAGCAGACATTTTTTTAACACAATAATATAATAATTATAGCAAGCGATTAATGAATGAAAAGATAAAATCTTTAAAACAGTAATTCCAAACAAGCTTTAAAACAGTAATTCCGAACATGCTTTAACCTAACTACCTACTTTGAATGACAGAATAGTAGGAGAACAGCCCTTAGCCATTTGTTAGACAGGGACTTGAAATTTTAATTTTAGGTTCCTTAGAAATTATCAAGAGATGGGATATCGTTCGTTAGGTATGTTCAGAACTTTGAAAGCGCAGACGAAGCGTTGTGGGCCACAGCTTACTAAAACCTACTTTTTAATATTGCTTTGCAATTTGATCTGCGCAATATAATCATAGTTGTCAATTTAAATTCACCGGTAATGGCGTGGCTAAATACTTTTTATAATCTTTATCTTAATTATTGTCGGCGACTATTATACGCAACGCAAATGAGACGCCCGCCCGCCCTACCGCCCGCCCTACCGCCTGCCGCCGCCGCCGCCACCGCCGCCGCGCCGTGTCGAGAGCCGTCCTTAGCCGCTAGCTTAATTGTGCCCTTTCTTTTCTGGCCTTATGTAAACCGGAAACTTCTTGCAAATATTAGGTATAACTATTTGGTATAAATCCTGTCTGAGGTACGGCTATTTCAATATCCTAGATCAAACTTCGTAAAATATTTATTCTAAGTTTAGGATTTATCTTGATTTCATAAATATTCAAATAAATTTATTATTATCATACAACGCATTTATGGATTTATATTTTAACCGCTCTGCCCGGCTCACGGAGGTGTTTGGTTTTCGTCTATTGCAAGATAAATCATCATATTGAATAGAGAGTCGTCTAACTTAAAATAAACTAGGTACATTAAAATTTCAAGACAAAAGCTAGATTTCCCAGTAAAATTACTGTAAATCGAACTGAAGATTCGAGGGTACTTAATAAATAACACCAGTGAAGTGAGTGTTTCACCTGATTTACCTTGGTTTCATAAAAAACAAGAAAACCCCGTCCCGCAACATCCCTAGAAGAATATAATGTCGATGTTCTTCTTTCGATTTCACAACCTACATCGCGCAGAGGAAAAGCGCAAAATGCAAAACATGAAAAATAGACGCAACATGGCTTCGACGTCGGACACCCTCACCGCACCCTCCCGGCTGCTCGAGCGGCCGCTCAGCGCGCCCATCGACAGCCTCGACGTTGTCAACCTCCAGATACCCAGGTTCATATGGCACTTACCTTAATCCTCTAACCCTTAAACGTACTACAGAAAGCTTTACTGTATGTGTTGTGAATGTGATCTTGCATATTTGTAATCATTTTCTAAATGAAAACCCTTCAAAACAGCATGGCTTCCCTATAATTAAAGTTATAGAGTAAGTATTCTCAAACTTTCATACAAGCCTACCATCAATTACTTTCTTTTTTTTTCTTAATAAATACATTCCTTAACATTTATTTTTGTCCACGGCGCAGTTACTGTCAAATTTATATTTGAATAAAGTTATAAACTCTAGTAAACGTCCCCTACAAAACAGTGCGTATGATCTGGCAGAAAGTTCTAGAGGGAGTATTACATAAATTTTGTATGTAAGAAATCCAAAAGTATTGATTTTCGTGTATTTGCATCAAATAACATGTGATTGAAATAACACAAAGCGTCCAATACCTACCCAGCCTTACATCGGCCGTCCCTGAAACTACACAGTTTGACAAGTCATGCATCAGTTATGATGCAGCCACCGCCCCGGGCCGCGGCTCTTCCCCAGTTTGCTTAATGCTCATTGCTCATGTAGTTTGAAATACAACACACAATAATTATTGTAGCACTAGAATTATAGGTGTTCTACCCAATACTCGTGATGTAATTACGATATTTCTGTGTCACTGCTACTAATCTATATTATCAACTTCTCTTCAACTTGGAAATCCAGTTAAAAGCTGTAGCTTACTTAATATCTGCTGTATGTACCGTCCTCTGTAGGCGGTTTATCAAAACCTTAGGTTTACCCATTGACCTGTATCCGTCTCTGGGTTTACCTGAGTAATTTCTTTAGATCTACAAACTCATTTAATTAATATGAGGTATTATTTAATATAAGTATATAGGTACTAACAAAAACTTTGCATAGGTACCGACGGTAATTATATCGGTATTCATTAAAGGAACCAAATTCTCAATTGAAACGATAATTTAACTAGTTGGTAGCAAGTATTAGATATTCGACTAGATCTGCACTGCTTGCTACGTGCGTGCGTGCCTTCCGTGTGGCGGCCGGGCCTTGCTTGGCTTGGTGTATATTTCCTTCCCCGGCACCGTTTGTTAATGTTTCCTTTAGTACAAGAATGACTAGATTAGTTTTTATGTCACCAGTCTAAGTGACATAAAAACTATTTTCATGGGATGGTGGCAGTATACCACCAACTAGTTACTAAAACTACAATTTCATGTATTAAGTTAATAAAATAATATCAAAACAAATCGCGTGTCTTGCCATATAAGTTCCTAAATTTTGGTAAGTATGAGTGTATGAGTACCGATTCAGTATTGCGCTGTCAATTAACCTGTGAGGCCGCATTTAGGATCACGCGGGGAGTTGCGCGGGGCGTCGTGCGGGGCGTGCTGCGATGAAATCAAACGTATAGCAATGTATGAGACCGTTTACGGAGATGCGTTGGCGGCCGCCGCAGCGGGCGACGACGGCGCGTGGCCCGCGGCGGTGCCCGCGTTATAACGTCAACATAGGCCTATGTTCGATATCGTATAAGAAAACACGTCGACCCCCGCCGCGGTGCCCGCAGCGTCGCCCACGGCGTGGCCCCCGTCGGAGCCCGCACAACGCGCCGCGTCTTCATAAAGGAGGCCTCAGAATTCGTAAGAATCTTGTTTAAGAACTAGAGGCTGCCCCGCGGTTTCACCCGCGCAGATTTCTCATAACCACAAAAATCCATTTTATTCCCGTTCCCATGGGAATTTCGGGAAATCCTTTCTTAGTGCTCAGCTACACTCCCTAAGGAACCTTCATGCAAAATTTCAGCCCGCTACGCCCAGTAGTTTCGGCTCTGCGTTGTCTGTCAGTCAGTCAGTCAGTCAGTCAGTCAGTCAGTCAGTCAGTCAGTCAGTCAGTCAGTCAGTCAGTCAGTCAGTCAGTCAGTCAGTCAGTCAGTCAGTCAGTCAGTCAGTCAGTCAGTCAGTCAGTCAGTCAGTCAGTCAGTCAGTCAGTCAGTCAGTCAGTCAGTCAGTCAGTCAGTCAGTCAGTCAGTCAGTCAGTCAGTCAGTCAGTCAGTCAGTCAGTCAGTCAGTCAGTCAGTCAGTCAGTCAGTCAGTCAGTCAGTCAGTCAGTCAGTCAGTCAGTCAGTCAGTCAGTCAGTCAGTCAGTCAGTCAGTCAGTCAGTCAGTCAGTCAGTCAGTCAGTCAGTCAGTCAGTCAGTCAGTCAGTCAGTCAGTCAGTCAGTCAGTCAGTCAGTCAGTCAGTCAGTCAGTCAGTCAGTCAGTCAGTCAGTCAGTCAGTCAGTCAGTCAGTCAGTCAGTCAGTCAGTCAGTCAGTCAGTCAGTCAGTCAGTCAGTCAGTCAGTCAGTCAGTCAGTCAGTCAGTCAGTCAGTCAGTCAGTCAGTCAGTCAGTCAGTCAGTCAGTCAGTCAGTCAGTCAGTCAGTCAGTCAGTCAGTCAGTCAGTCAGTCAGTCAGTCAGTCAGTCAGTCAGTCAGTCAGTCAGTCAGTCAGTCAGTCAGTCAGTCAGTCAGTCAGTCAGTCAGTCAGTCAGTCAGTCAGTCAGTCAGTCAGTCAGTCAGTCAGTCAGTCAGTCAGTCAGTCAGTCAGTCAGTCAGTCAGTCAGTCAGTCAGTCAGTCAGTCAGTCAGTCAGTCAGTCAGTCAGTCAGTCAGTCAGTCAGTCAGTCAGTCAGTCAGTCAGTCAGTCAGTCAGTCAGTCAGTCAGTCAGTCAGTCAGTCAGTCAGTCAGTCAGTCAGTCAGTCAGTCAGTCAGTCAGTCAGTCAGTCAGTCAGTCAGTCAGTCAGTCAGTCAGTCAGTCAGTCAGTCAGTCAGTCAGTCAGTCAGTCAGTCAGTCAGTCAGTCAGTCAGTCAGTCAGTCAGTCAGTCAGTCAGTCAGTCAGTCAGTCAGTCAGTCAGTCAGTCAGTCAGTCAGTCAGTCAGTCAGTCAGTCAGTCAGTCAGTCAGTCAGTCAGTCAGTCAGTCAGTCAGTCAGTCAGTCAGTCAGTCAGTCAGTCAGTCAGTCAGTCAGTCAGTCAGTCAGTCAGTCAGTCAGTCAGTCAGTCAGTCAGTCAGTCAGTCAGTCAGTCAGTCAGTCAGTCAGTCAGTCAGTCAGTCAGTCAGTCAGTCAGTCAGTCAGTCAGTCAGTCAGTCAGTCAGTCAGTCAGTCAGTCAGTCAGTCAGTCAGTCAGTCAGTCAGTCAGTCAGTCAGTCAGTCAGTCAGTCAGTCAGTCAGTCAGTCAGTCAGTCAGTCAGTCAGTCAGTCAGTCAGTCAGTCAGTCAGTCAGTCAGTCAGTCAGTCAGTCAGTCAGTCAGTCAGTCAGTCAGTCAGTCAGTCAGTCAGTCAGTCAGTCAGTCAGTCAGTCAGTCAGTCAGTCAGTCAGTCAGTCAGTCAGTCAGTCAGTCAGTCAGTCAGTCAGTCAGTCAGTCAGTCAGTCAGTCAGTCAGTCAGTCAGTCAGTCAGTCAGTCAGTCAGTCAGTCAGTCAGTCAGTCAGTCAGTCAGTCAGTCAGTCAGTCAGTCAGTCAGTCAGTCAGTCAGTCAGTCAGTCAGTCAGTCAGTCAGTCAGTCAGTCAGTCAGTCAGTCAGTCAGTCAGTCAGTCAGTCAGTCAGTCAGTCAGTCAGTCAGTCAGTCAGTCAGTCAGTCAGTCAGTCAGTCAGTCAGTCAGTCAGTCAGTCAGTCAGTCAGTCAGTCAGTCAGTCAGTCAGTCAGTCAGTCAGTCAGTCAGTCAGTCAGTCAGTCAGTCAGTCAGTCAGTCAGTCAGTCAGTCAGTCAGTCAGTCAGTCAGTCAGTCAGTCAGTCAGTCAGTCAGTCAGTCAGTCAGTCAGTCAGTCAGTCAGTCAGTCAGTCAGTCAGTCAGTCAGTCAGTCAGTCAGTCAGTCAGTAACAGAAGAGTTTTATATATATTGACTAGAGGCTGCCCCGCGGTATCACCCGCGCAGATTTTTCTTAAACACAAAAATCCTATTTTCTCCCGTTCCCATGGGAATTTTGGGAAATCCTTTCTTAGTGCTCACCTACACTCCCGAAGGAACCTACATGCAAAATTTCAGTCCGCTACGCCCAGTAGTTTCGGCTCTGCGTTTTCAGTCAGTCAGTCAGTAACGGAAGAGTTTTATATATATTGATTACCTAATACTAATAATACTTACCTACCTACATGAGTTTTTTCTAAATTCATTTATAACCATTTATACAACTTTTTTTTTTATATTACGAAACGTTCGTTTTTTAAATAACTAAGTATAAATAAATGGAAAGGAAATTAAAAGGAAGGTAATTATCTCACAAACGGCTCTTTGAATAGAAAAATGGTTTAACTTACAATTTTAAAAGACCTGTTAAACTATACGCCTCGTCGTTGTCTGTAGAAGACAGGATAGAAAAATGCTTACCCCGCTACACGATATAGCTTGGGTAAGGTCGGAAGGTAGACTTGTGCATACTTGTACCTTTCAAGAAAATTAAGATTTTCACAATTTTATTTCCCCATTTGATCGGTATGATCAATGCCATCTGCTCTGCATCAATAGTCTATGTGCGGCCACGGCCAGACATAAGGAGCGACGAGCTTGGCACAACTATGAAAGGTTCCTTGTTGAATGTAGAACACTCGACCATAATTAACTAAGTAATTAGTGAGTTCCCTATGCGAACGTAATAAAAATTTTACAGAGCGCGGTGTGGTTTCCTTTATTTGAACAAATATATTTTTTAATTAAATTTGCATAGTTTTTATAAAACTAAAGTTTAAGGGTTTACACGGTGCAAAATTAGGACCACTTCCGATAAATAATTATAATATCTTTTAAACTGGCGGAAATAAAAAAAAAATGTGTTTTTGACTCCCTAGATTAATCGACGAATAATATAACGATACAACGAATTCGATTAGTAGCAGTTATTGAATTTATTATATTTTCATACTCTACAGAAAATAGAGAAAACACTCTACTCTCTGCTTTACTATCAAGCGATGTTCATTTCCGCGTAGTTTATTGTATTTTCACAGGCAGCAGAGTAGGCAGTATAGGTAACGTGGCGCTTATAGCACGCATTACATACACTTAGGTATTTCGTCGAGACTCAGGACTACAAATCCCGAGACGAACATAAAATTGCTTATTTTACTGCTCTGGTTATATTACAGGAATCATGCTCGTATATGTAACGTGGCTTACCTACATTTTACAGCTCGTTCTCTATCCAATCTCACTAATATATAAAGGCGAAAGCTTGTGAGTGTGTAAGTTTGTTTTACTTCTTCAGGTCTAAACGGCTGAAACGATTTCAATAAAATTTTGTGTAGAGTTACATTGATGATTAACATATAGGCTACTTTTAACTGCGGTAGGTAATTAACCGCGGGTAACACTATACTGAGCACAGCCAGTAAACAATAAAGGTGAGTAGGATTCCTTTAGCTCTTCCGGTTTGAAAACTTTTAAAGAAAATATATGAAAACTATTTATCACGTTTCGAATTTTCAACAAGGTAATTTTATCAACTATGTATATTTTGTTTATTCTTAAACCTAGATTTCATGGCGAGACATAAAATTTTGAAATCCTCTTCCGCAATGTCCGAAAACATTTACTTACACGAAATAAACTTTATTTCGGTGATAAAATCAAGTTAGAAGTTTTAAATCAAGTAATTCTCCTAATCTACAGGAGGTCTGTAGATATCTAAAATTTTAATATAACCTTTTTTCATGATTGAGAAATACTAGTGGAATCAAAAACCTTGATACATTATTTTGTCAAAATGACAATTCATAAAAAACAAAAATAGCCACTTCTTTGAAATCTACTATTCTACGAATATAAAAATAAATATAACAATGAATCGTGGTTCGTTAGTCTCGCTAAAACTCGTGAACGGCTGGGCCGATTTAGCTGAGTTGTGTTTTGATATATTCGTATTCGTAGTCCAGGGACGGTTTCAAAGGTGAGAAAATAAGGAATAACGGAGAATATATTTTACCATAAAAAATATACGGTAAGATACGAAGTTCGCCGGGTGGGACAGCTTGTTACTAAATAGTTTTTTGCTGAAACTACTTAAGTATAATGATAATAAAGAGGATCAAATACTGGTAATTCGAATTTGTTTTTTTTTTTTAAGTAATTTCATTTTTATTTATCTGTATAATGTTCATAGTATTGTCACTTAATTGTATTGTAAATATTGTAATATCACAAAACAAAAAGAAAAAATAAAGAGAGAACAGAACTCTACTTTTATTTACAGCTTTCCATTAATATTTACAGTTAAGTATATTACAATTTTTACAAAATAAAGGAAAGAAAAACAATAAAAATTTAACAATAAAAATAAAACAATTTTTTTAAGTAATCAATATATAGAAAACTCTTCCGTTACTGACTGACTGACTGATTGACTGACTGACTGACTGACTGACAGACAACGCAGAGCCGAAACTACTGGGCGTACAAAGCTGAAATTTGGCATGTAGGTTCCTTAGGGAGTGTAGGTGAGCACTAAGAAAGGATTTCCCGAAATTCCCACGGGAACGTGAAAAAACGGGGTTTTTGTGTTTATGAGAAATCTGCGCGGGAAATACCGCGGGGCAGCCTCTAGTAATTAATAAAATGATATACAATATTTATTACTTTTTCCAATAAAATGTAGATACCGATGCGGGCGACTAACATGTGATGGTCCTTTTCCCTCAGTATGCTATATCGAAGCTCTATCTCTGTTCATTCGGTCGTTTGATTTTTTTCTCGTTTATCCTCTTAATGCCTTTTTTTATAGTTTTCAACATCGCCGGAAAACCATTCGAAACGGTTCATAACTTCATACAACAAGATGAGGTCACGAGATAGTAAAATTCAATTGTATCTTCGCGCAATCAAAGAAAACGTATTGAAGTTAGTTGATCTCAACGTCTACCCGACGCTATGACACTGCGAGCTGTTTTCGATGGTTTTCCCGCGGTACTGAAAAAATATTATAAAAATCGCAAGCTAGCATGAATTTTTCACTGAAATAAATAAAGTTTATTTCGAGTATACTAAATGTGTATGAACATTATGGAAGAGGATTTCAAATAAATTCGTCTTGCCTAAACAACTATACACGGTAATTATTTTTATCGTGGCGAATACTTTCAGGCCTAAGTCTTTGCATGATATATGACTAGAATAAATTATAATTAAAAAAATATAAATTTTTTACTTTTTTTTTTTTGAAAATTTTAAATAATAAAAATATTTATTTAAGGCCGATGGCCTCCTTGTTCACCCCCATGCGCATTGCCCTCCACCACCTGACTCGTCTAGCACCAGCTAAGCCACTGTAGGTAATTGCTCTGATGCTACACAACGTTTTTAGTTTTTTTTACAAAAACTTTCGAAGAACCTTAAGTGGGCACGGTTCATTATTTTTCAATTTTGTTTTCAGGAATCAGTCCTGTATATCTATGCCTACCGGGCGTTAAATTTTCCTCCACGATAAAAAAGTAGTATATCATGCAAGGACTTAGTCCTGAAAGTTTCCGCCACTATAAAAAAAAAACGTGTATTTTGATATTCAAAAATTACACATAAAATTGTGTTTATAAAGCTGTTGTAGATTTTAAAACTATCTGATTATAACTTCCCTAGAATTGGCAAAATGCCAGCATTTAATCCATGAAAATTGGATCGGGTAAGTTATGACATTGCATCAAAGGATTGTACTCTGTAAAACAAAAAGAAAAAATAAAGAGAGAACAGAACTCTACTTTTATTTACAGCTTTCCATTAATATTTACAGTTAAGTATATTACAATTTTTACAAAATAAAGGAAAGAAAAACAATAAAAATTTAACAATAAAAATAAAACAATTTTTTTAAGTAATCAATATATAGAAAACTCTTCCGTTACTGACTGACTGACTGATTGACTGACTGACTGACTGACTGACAGACAACGCAGAGCCGAAACTACTGGGCGTACAAAGCTGAAATTTGGCATGTAGGTTCCTTAGGGAGTGTAGGTGAGCACTAAGAAAGGATTTCCCGAAATTCCCACGGGAACGTGAAAAAACGGGGTTTTTGTGTTTATGAGAAATCTGCGCGGGAAATACCGCGGGGCAGCCTCTAGTAATTAATAAAATGATATACAATATTTATTACTTTTTCCAATAAAATGTAGATACCGATGCGGGCGACTAACATGTGATGGTCCTTTTCCCTCAGTATGCTATATCGAAGCTCTATCTCTGTTCATTCGGTCGTTTGATTTTTTTCTCGTTTATCCTCTTAATGCCTTTTTTTATAGTTTTCAACATCGCCGGAAAACCATTCGAAACGGTTCATAACTTCATACAACAAGATGAGGTCACGAGATAGTAAAATTCAATTGTATCTTCGCGCAATCAAAGAAAACGTATTGAAGTTAGTTGATCTCAACGTCTACCCGACGCTATGACACTGCGAGCTGTTTTCGATGGTTTTCCCGCGGTACTGAAAAAATATTATAAAAATCGCAAGCTAGCATGAATTTTTCACTGAAATAAATAAAGTTTATTTCGAGTATACTAAATGTGTATGAACATTATGGAAGAGGATTTCAAATAAATTCGTCTTGCCTAAACAACTATACACGGTAATTATTTTTATCGTGGCGAATACTTTCAGGCCTAAGTCTTTGCATGATATATGACTAGAATAAATTATAATTAAAAAAATATAAATTTTTTACTTTTTTTTTTTTGAAAATTTTAAATAATAAAAATATTTATTTAAGGCCGATGGCCTCCTTGTTCACCCCCATGCGCATTGCCCTCCACCACCTGACTCGTCTAGCACCAGCTAAGCCACTGTAGGTAATTGCTCTGATGCTACACAACGTTTTTAGTTTTTTTTACAAAAACTTTCGAAGAACCTTAAGTGGGCACGGTTCATTATTTTTCAATTTTGTTTTCAGGAATCAGTCCTGTATATCTATGCCTACCGGGCGTTAAATTTTCCTCCACGATAAAAAAGTAGTATATCATGCAAGGACTTAGTCCTGAAAGTTTCCGCCACTATAAAAAAAAAACGTGTATTTTGATATTCAAAAATTACACATAAAATTGTGTTTATAAAGCTGTTGTAGATTTTAAAACTATCTGATTATAACTTCCCTAGAATTGGCAAAATGCCAGCATTTAATCCATGAAAATTGGATCGGGTAAGTTATGACATTGCATCAAAGGATTGTACTCTCCAGTATTTGACATAACTCGAAAAAGACTCTTGCAGCACTGCAGTTATTTGGCTATTGAAAAATAACTGCGAGTATAGCGAGCGATGCGGTGGTTGAGGGTCGAGGCGGTGGCAGCGGCCGCGGCGGAGCTGGCCAGTGGGGGAGAAGGCCGCGCGAGTGGCGATCGCGCTGACCGCAGTTGGCGCTTAGCGAGCCACTCGCCGCCCGCCCTCAGCCGCCGCCGCCCCGCCGCGCCGCCGCGCCTCCGCCGCTGCAACGATCGCGATCGTCTCAACAAACAAACAACCTATCTCTATTGGAAATACTAGCAACCCTTATTTATATCGTGATGTGGCTTAAGTAGCTAGCAAAAGCGATTAAATGTGGTTATTATTGTACCTATTCAGACTGGTTAGTTAAAATGAATAGCTCTTTTATAAATTAAATAAGAATCGTTCGTTGTGTTAATGAATTAAATAGCAAGTGCCGTAATTTTAGGGTTCCATAGTCAGCCAAGCAAGGCCAATAGTTTCGCCAATCGCCATGTCGTCTAACCAACTATTTATTTGACTGTTGTTAGCTTTACTTAGAAACTATTGAAACTTTAATTGTCATACATAATAAAACGTTATTTCAGCCGAAATTCGTTCACTATGGTGCCCATAAGCCTCCATGCCGCTCACTAAAATAACCGGAAACCGGTATTGTGTGGTGATCATCATCTCATCTGCTCTTCGTGAGAGCGTCTGACAACTCTTGGTTGTGGTCTACCAACTCTGCGTATTTCGTATCTCTTTCTGGTATAACATAACATAAATTATATTTTTACTTTCAACGGATTAACGTATATTTTTTTTATTATACAAACAGAACCAGGCTTTAGAACAATAGCGTTAAAAAAAAAACAATGTTATAATTCAAAAGCTCTGCGAACTTAATCGGAATATTAAAATATGAAGCATTTGTTGGGTTCATTCAATTACAAATACAAAATAATACTAGAGCTTCCCGTTTTCATGTGTGAAGCTGTGAAGGGTTTAAAATTTACCGTGGCTAAAAGTTAGGTATATGCTTAAGGACATGTTTAAATCAATGGATGCCAGAAGCTCGCCCTCGAGCCACTACAACTCGTACAACTGCTTGACGACGTGGGACAGCTACGACAAGATCCCGAGGTAATCGTCACGCCGCCCGCAGCGTCCCGCCCGCCCTGTCCCGCTCGACGACGTTTCCCACCGCCGCCCAACCGCCCGAAACTCATTGCGATTCTGGCTTAGCCTTTGCCTCTATCTACTATGATTTGAAATCGGATCAGAATTAGTTTGACATTTCAGATATTTTGAGGATAGGAGCGGTCTGCCGTATATTCGTGATTTGGTAGATGCCTTTTGGCAGATGCCGTATGTTTGTAAAATAGTGTTAGTGTATTTTCGCGCAGATTAGCCATCATTTTAAGTTTATATTTGTAAATCAAATATTAAAATTTAGTTTTCAATTATCTGTGTCTCGTTTTTTTTATTAATATCGCAATTTGTTTTTAGAAGTAATATAAAATTTTACCAGCTAGTGTACCAAAAAGGATCGTTATAACAGGTCATATAAAAAATACTTTGAGTGAGAGTCCGTTTCCGGTTTTTTCTGTATTGCAAAATAGTTCTTGTTCGTTGGTAATACAGTTTAGGCTGCACGAGACCATACACAAATCTGTTACGCCGTCCTAGACCGCCACTGTACCTAGAAAGACCATTGAGATAGATAGGAAACGCTAGAGACCCGCCCAAAATTATATCTCTTAGGTTAGATAGTACGAATGTCGTGTCTGTGACTGACGACCTGCTTCATTTCTTAGTTGTTCTAAGCAATGCAAAAGGTAGTTAATTAAGTATCCTTAACTAATGTGAATAAATTATAAAATTTTATTCTGTCATTAAGAGCCAGTTTACAGCGATGCTATAATAAAAATATATAATCTTCTAAACTACTAATACTAGGCTACATTATCTAGCTAGTGTCATACAGTGCCACATTTTTGATATTTGCCTTAGTTTAGAAGTTTTTTTTTTTCGAGAAAGGCGCTAGCATCGCGGTAAACTGGCTCTTAAATACTCAAAAAACTAAACCTATTTTCGATGGAAATTGTTTGAACTAGTGTTCACTTATAAAATGACTGTTAAGTAACCAACAAGCAACGAATACCATTTGTTAAGAACGCAATTTTCCCAAGGGTGTGCTGAGCACCTACCTATATACATTACTAGAAACACGCATAGCTTTTTAAATAACTTTAATCGACTTATAGCCGCGACCTGCGTGCCTCACCGATAGACTGCGGCCTGATGTCTTGTGCATTTTATTTGCAACCCTCTGAAAGGGTCTACGTTTTAGTTAGGATAACTGATTTGTTAGTTACAAGGCACTCAATCACGCTTTATTATGGATCAACAATTTATCTTCTTATTTTGTTATATAGGTTTGTTTGTCATTAAAGGAATATTAGGTTTATATAGAAACTGCAGCAGCAACGTCTGTTTCGAATTCGCTCGGCTGCAGGCACGTTCACGACTCGCCTTTCGTCCCTTAAGGAGTCTGCCCACTACCTACTCTGTATCATACAATGTCTGTCGCGGCGTGTTGTTAAATAATCAGGCATAAATTTGATTTAAAAATTATGATTAGTTTCCCCACTAGATCCTACCTAACACATCCTAGTATTTGTTTTTATGTCTAGTGAACAAGCTCCTTTATCTGACTTATTACATTTCGCTTGTGAGATAACATAGTTAGGAGAAAACTTTACTGTATTTAAATGCAAAAATATCAAGAAAAACTCATGCTGTCGCTCCCTAACAGCAACCATGCGACAGAAAGAATTTTTTTTGATGAAATTTGCTTTTCGGGGTTGTGTTACGTTTTTCACTACACCTACCTAAATATCAGAAAATCGCAATGGTTTTGATTTCCATCGCTTCAGCATTAAATAATCAAGGTTTATACGCTGTCTTTTTTTTTAAATTATGCATTATTTTCGTAAAACAAAAAACTTTATCCGACCATTTTTTTATTACAAAATCTCTGTATTTTAGGGGCTTATAAGTTGAAATCTATGACGAATTTTGTAACAAGGAAAATTACAAACCTAGTTTTTTTATAGTGTTAAGTAGTAAATATACTAAAACTTCATGGCGATTGGAAAATAATTATAGGTAGAAGTGAAAAAACGTTTTCGCTTTTTGTACGGAAGCGTTCGGTTCGGGGTATAGTCCTCTTAAACTTGCTCAAAATATGAAGTCAATTGCAGCTATTGAATGTGTGTACCTACACTCATTTAATTTATACCTACCAATGGACTCTTGTTTTATTTTGACTCATATAATAAATTTATTAATAGGTGTTGAGTGTTACGTTGTTGTTGTTAAGTATATAATATAATTGTTACGATTTTCCATTAACATTATTTATTATCATTGTTTCAGAGTACGAGTAGAATATTACGTAAACGAGAACACCTTCAAGGAAAGACTGCAACTATATTTTATAAAGAATCAACGATCGAGTAAGTACCTACAATGGAACAGATGCTATTTTCCAGAAAATGTATTTCTTTTCCATGCCTATGACAGTCGATAGCGAATTGGAGCGGGAGTTAGATTTTACTAGACTGTACTGTCGCTGCGACTCATAGCAATGAAAACTTGTTTTCTATTACCTACCGTCTGATAAAAGAAGACATTCAAAATAATGAAAATGCTGGTACATGTATATAAACCTTGCTAAACCATGTAGGTATATATAAACATTTAATAGAATGCTTTTTTAGAAGATTTATTTTCGATATTATGAATAGCATTGAAACACATCATTTCGACAGCAAACTTGCAGCTCAGACGCAGTTTATAGAAATGCAATTAATTTGCAGACCAATCGAACTGCGTGGTCGGTGCGGTCCGTCTGTCAAAAGGCTTTATACTGCAGTTATATAGTAGTGTCACTATCATAAAGCCTTATTGTGGTTCTATTGACAAAATGAAGATTCAATAAAAAATATTCGATAACGAAATTGAGCCAAAATGGTTATAGCTTTAAGCTCCAATCTAATTATAATAATATTATAATGTGGCTAATAGGCTCTCAGGAACACACGTCCATGACACTTCACATAAAATTTGAAAAATTGTTGGGATTCATTAATCAATGATTGCTTCGTATTTGCTGTTTGCTATCAGTATTTAATTTTAATAACGAAAAACTGTATTGCGTTGAAATAAATTATTAATTTGAGTGTTAAGGGGCTAACGGGTGCGATTCTAGCGCCACTTCGATAAATAATGAATATCTTCTAAACCATGGCCGAAATTAAAAATATGCATCTTTGATTCCCGGGATAATCTTGCTTAGAAATTTTAAGGCTATGTTGTGTAGCTTTTAGGACAATGATATCAGAAATATTATTTTATGAAACTAAAGTGGCCACTTTAGGCAACAAACAGTTTATTCCGTGGATTTTAAACCTGAAAGCTATACAACAGGGCCTTAAAAATTCTATTCAAGATTACCTAGGGAGTGAAAGACGCATATTTTTGATTTCGGCCATGGTTTAGTTAGAGTAAGTGCCGCGCCGTGCAATTTACCCGTTAAGTAGTAAATATTAATTTAAAAAACCTATTCTATTTAAGTATAAGATATCTGTAAAAAAATAAATAAAAAAGCAATTAAATAAAAATAGAAACTAATTAGAGATAACATTTCATGATAATACTACTTTTTTTAAGAAACAATAATAGCACCTACCTACCTACTTTCCTAATTCAATTCACGTGATTTTCGTAAAAACTATTGGATGGTAGGTACCTGGACATTTTTGAATCCGTGTGATTATCAGGAATCCTTCTCATTCTCTGATCTGTTGGAACCACGTTGGGCGCCACATTTTTACTCTCGGATTTATTACTCGACAGTGGAATTTGATTTTTAGACTGACGTTTTGTACCCCATAGTGAACATAACATGTATGTTGTCTGTCTGTT
The DNA here is from genome assembly GCA_951802225.1 of Euspilapteryx auroguttella. Taxonomy (NCBI): domain Eukaryota; kingdom Metazoa; phylum Arthropoda; class Insecta; order Lepidoptera; family Gracillariidae; genus Euspilapteryx; species Euspilapteryx auroguttella. The sequence goes on along the minus strand of OX637641.1, from coordinate 16,151,420 downwards.
ACAAGGTTTACAAACCCAAATAAAGAACAAAAGTACTTAAATAAAACTAGATTATCCTAGACAGTTTACAATGAATCAATTCATGAAATTTTTACCTATTTATTTTTATTTTATTTACTAAATATAATAATAATATTTATTTATATTTTTTATTTCATACAATTTAATACAGGTACCAACAATTTAAAGTTTTTTATAGAAAGAAAGAAATAATTATTTATTTAAAACAACATTGCCACACACAAGGAAACGTTAAATACAAAAATAATAATAAATAAAATAAAAACAAAATCTGAGTACAAAATAAAACTCAATAAAAAGTAAAATCAAAAAAAAAATTAGTGATTAAAGATTAAACATAAACAGCAAAACAGATATATAAAAAACTTTTTATCAAAAAAAACTGAAAAGCATAAAATAATAATCGAATTACTAAGTTTTCTTAAAGTAATGTAGGGTATCCCAAGTAATTTTAAGTCGGCGCGCCACACAAGCAAATTCCATAATTACGTACTTTGAAGCTTCTTACCTAATTAGGTATGAGGGTCCCCCACCCTCGCAGCTGTGACATGCGCGCGTCGAAATGCGAAATGTCGCGGCAGTTTTAAATTTTATTACTTTTCATACAAGCCGAAGTTAAATCGAGATGTTTATACCTACCGCACAATTTTTCTTTCCGATTTTCGTTTCAGCTAACAAGAATTTGCGTTTAGGTAAGGTATTTGTAATAACGAGTTTTTTTTAAACCATCTGAGAAATATAAAACAGATTTCTTAATTCTGAAAAATATAGATGTAGGATTTAGTTTAGACAAGTTATTAAAAAGTAACAAGATGTAATGAATTTCACTTTGTAGAAATAAATATCAAAGTAAACCCTTTTTGTAGTGTTTTCTCAATAAAAATAAAACACCACTGGTTGTTTTAATTTTAAACAAATAACGATATAGTTTGAGTTGATAACTTTTTTTATTTGGAACTAAAATCACACCCTAAGGCCTCCTTTACGAAGACGCGGCGTGTTGTGCGGGATGTCGTGTGGGCTCCGACGCGGGCGCCCCACCACGGGCGCCGCCGCTGCGGGCGCCGCCGCGGGAGCCGACGCGTTTCCTTATACGATATCGAACATAGGCCTATGCGCGTCTCTTTAAACGGTCTCATACTATTGCTATACATTTGATTTGGGCGCAGCACGCCCCGCACGACGCCTCGCGCAATGCCCTGCGTGCGGCCTGCAAATGCGGCCTAAGGGTGGATAAAATATGGATGCCTTTTTTATTCACTCACAGATTGTATTGCCATATTGTAATTTACATGAGAACTGCTCGCATAAGTATATATATTTTTTATATAAAAGTAAATTGTGCCTTTCCTCCAACCTTTTTGTAACCAAACTAATTTTTGATACTGTTACTTTTTAATTTATAGAAGAAGATTTTAAAATTGACATTTTTACCTTTCAAAAAGACTTTTGTTAACTAGGCAGTACATCTCAGCCGCTGTACACATTAACATGCATTCATTTTCTTGTAAATAGTGTACCTAACCATGTGTAAATATATCATCCCTTCTTCAACCTCTGGAGTTATTTCTACTGCAGGCGGGCGGACATAGGAGTTCTCTAAATTGGTGACCGTCGTAGGTCAACCTTAAAACACCCAGTTTCTTACGTAATTTTAAAAATAAAATTTAGCAAGTCTACCCAATTTGGAAAAGTTATTGAAATTTCCATGAAGTACATATTCTTAACATAGCGCATGTCGGATTACAAATAAAAAAACCTAGCAACTCAACCGACTTACTAGGTTATGAATTTGAAAGCTGACTTACTATGTTTTGAATTTGGCGCCGATTATAAAATCAATCAAATTTTGATGGAATTTAGTAAGTTACAAAAACAGTATACAAATTTGGCTGAATTAACCACGAGTCGTAACCAAATCGTAAACAAAACTTAATTCTGCCACAAATAAATCATTTGTATAACTTTTAAATGAATGCACTTCAAAAAATAACATTTTTCATTCGAAACGTACAACTAAAAATATAAAATGCTTTAAAAAGTAGAGAATTAACTCAGAGATTGTATTTCAAAATTTTTTTCATTGTCATATTTGGGTAAATTAAAAAAAAAAAAAATAGTGGGATCGATTTAAGTGTGACTATAGTCAACAATATAGTCAAACTTTTGGTCAAACACCGAAATCGCTATTGCGTCTGGTTTCTTCGGGGCAACGAATTAAAGTGGTCGACCCGTTTTTTGGCTCTCCTGAACATTTTTGTTAAAACGAGTTACTAGGTTTTGATTTTAAGCAGCCGATCTCACACGATAGCGTCCACTGCTGGACATAGGCCGCAACCTTTACCAGGTCGTCTGACCACCTTCAGGGGTGTGAGACCAGCGTTTGGAGGGTGATTTGAGGTGAAGGTGAACCTTGAAGTGAGGGGGGGGGGATTCCATAAAAAATAAACTGAAAAGCAAAAAATAAAATCTTTTCATCAAAAAATTAAACAGCCGAAAAAACCGAAAAGCGTTAAATAAAAAGGAAACATTTTCTATTAAGACATAAATTACTGCCTTCTTAAAGTAATTTGAGTAAGTATACCACGTAATATTGTGCTAATGTAATATTAATATTGTGTTATCGGCGCCACAGAACTAACAAAGATATGATATAACTATATAAGTACCCTATGATTTAAGTTTTATTTGTGGGAATAAAAAAGGTAAGTTTGTAATGCGACGGTTTTATAAATGTAATATCGGTATCAAAATTGGTTTCCTTCAGCTCCATACAGATCCTAATCAGATGTTATGGTTCATTGTTTTGACATCTGTTGTCAAAATTTGTTTACATTTGAATAAAAATAAAACGAAATACGAGAGCGCGAAAACAAAAATTTGACACAGAACCGGCCTCGGCCGTGGCCACAAGGGTACTGACGGGGTAGGGAGCGGCGCGGCATGGCATCGGACCGCGCTAAAACGATGTTTTTTTTTAGTTTTTGCTGGTTTTTTGTCGTTTTTCGTTAAACTTAAAAATTCTTATTATAGTAGTATGTCTAAAATTTAAGGTCAGCAATTTTCATTCCAAAAATCAAATAAAAACAATCAGCGGTTTAAAAATAAAATGGAAAAAACGGAACAAAAAGGGGTAACTTTGAGATTTTTTTCTATCAACTAAAATTAATTAGATCCTGTTTTCCTTTAGTGTGATGACTAGATTAGATCCTTAACTAACACATATATATTTTTCAGAATGAAGACATCAATTTTGTATGTCTCAGATTGTTTAAAAAAATTTCAAAAACACAAATTTTTGAAGCACCAAGCCTTAACGTCATCCGTAATCTTTATTGATGCGCGGCAGTGCGCGAATTTGTGGGGGAGGTCTATATCCAGCAGTGGACGTCTTTCGGCTGAAATATTTATTATTTTATTTCATTTCGAAAGATATTTAAGTAAGTAAGCATCCAAAGTTATAATGTAAATACAGAACACGGCAATGTAACCTGTGAATGCATAAAAGTCCCACTGACCAAAAAGTCACCCCTATTTTCCTACCCTTAGGGTGGGAATTTTATTTCCAAATTTTTATGGGACCCACTTCAATGTATGCTGTGTCGATTAAAAAAAGAATTATCAAAATTGGACTACTCTGTAAAAAGTTATGCGGAATCATACATTAAAAAAAAGGAAAAAAAATATACGTGTCGAATTGAGTACCTCCTCCTTTTTTTTTTCGTCGGTCAAAAAAAATGTACTAAGACAATCAGACTCTTCATGGTATACTATTTTAAATTGTGTATCTAACATAAATAAATTACATACAATACGATAATAACAGGTTATATTAGTACATACTTGTGATGCGATATACAAGTATTTACAAAAAAATAAGAAATGTAATATATAGTAAAGCCTTTCAAGATACTTAAACTACCTTATCTAAAATTGAACTTAACTACTGCTTGCGACCCTATTTTGTTTTCTTTTTCTTTGTTCCCAGGTTTACGCATTAGGATAGCAAATCTCTTTTTCAAGCTTTTGACATGCGTTCTGTATATATGCCGAGTGTGTATCGATGGAGACCCAATAACAGCATCATGGTAAGTTCCTGTCAGTTCCAGATGTTGGCTTTTCAGTGTTATATTTAGTTTACTCTCTTGTTCGTGTGCACACTGCACTCCCAACTCACGAGTCGAGCTGCTGCGAGGCGGGCGGGTACAGGCAGGGCGACGGGGCGGCGGCGCCCGCGGGGAGCTTCGTCGTCGAGTGGAGCTCCGCGCAACACACACACTTGAGCGCCGCTACTTGTTACAACACTCGACTCCCTAGTCTATAAAAGTGGCAAATAAAAAATACTTACAACTAGGTACATCACTGACGCAATTTCATGCATTTTTTTTTTTTGCCATTAAATATTTTTATTTATTTGTTTCCACTTACAAATGTCAAATATACCTATACCTACTTACTGGCTTATTGTGCTGTAATTTAGCTGTCCATTAGTTTACTACCTTGTTCAAAGGGTGAGAGGGCTTTACCCTTGTTCACGTTAAATCTTCTAAATATTTAACATTGCTAAAACCCTGCTATGCAGAACTACTAAGAAAATTCAATGCACATAGTGTGCATGTGTGTGTGTTCTCTGCTTGTGTGTTTCCTTAGTAATTAATTTAGAATATTACAATAATAATATGCATAACCACAATGTCATTTATATTAATGTCGTTATTTCCTACGACGTGCAATAAGAAATCCGCTTGCAAGCACAAGCTGGCACCTATATATATAACCACACACAGCCGCCGTCGCCGCCGCCACCTACGTGCTCCGCCAGAAACTTATGAAACTAAGTACGAAACTCAGCTCTGAATGAAACGATACAAATTTTTATATTACATAAATGGACTTAGAAAAGTTGTTGCTGGGAATTAAATCAGGTTTGAGCCGTATACCTACCCCTCGCAAAGCAAGAGCATAGTCTTGTCGTTATTTAATAAAATTATATATTCTTCTGTCTGATATACAGGCTCTTCCTCCTCTCTTTTTTATTACTAGTACCCTAAGTGCAGCTTTGTCATTCACTTTAAACATTTTGAACGAAACGAACACCACCGTTAGCTTGTTGTTGTTGTGTAGTTTCAAACTAGCAGTTTGTTCAAATATAGAGGAATTTGTTTAAGCGAATATAATGATGCGCGAATCATTATATTCAAAAACAAAAATGTGTTTATTTCAGAAAATTACCTACTATGTTAACCATGTTTGCACATCCAGCCTGCTGAGGTTTCCTACATTAATTACAAACAAAAATCCTTCCATATTATATAAGTACCTACTTAAAACTTAGTAAGAGTTTTTTTGACGTCGAGGTATAATGCTGAGTAGAAACACGAGTATCAGCATGCCTTAAAATCCTCCCTAATGAACATGCGTCGCAATGTCAATAAAAATCTATCGCCACTATTTTAGGGAAGGAGAGAAGGAAGGATACTCGTAGGTGTAACCTTTCAAATAAAACCTTCGAGTACTACTTAGCTAGCAAAAAACATTTTGAATGATGTTCAACAAATATGATAGGCAAGCAAAGCTGTCATTGTGGCAACAAGACAAAGGCGACTTCAATTCCGTCTTATTGCACCGCGCCTTCCTTTAATCAGACGCTATCTCTCGGTAGCTCTGTCTACTATCTACCTTTACACTGAATCAACATCCACTACTACCTAGGTCGACTACTATCGAACTACATCCACTACTATCGAATCCGGTTTGTAGGGTTTCATAGAATCTACAAGCTAGAATTGGTATAACTACTTATATACGATCGTTTTGTGCTTCAAGCAGTCGGGTCATCATACCGCATGAACATCCGTGAATATTTTTAAAGCAATAAGTAACTAAAGTACGTAATTTTAGATTCGATAGTTTTAGATAGGCAAATATAAATTCGCTAAAATACTTCACTTTGTCTCAATAATGTTGTAAAAATAAAAAGGTACAAAAGTTTAAGAAGAATTGGTTGGGAGAGGACAAGGTGGGGAGGCCTTTGCCCAGCAGTGAAAAAATGGAAATAAAACATTATGTACACCGTTTTATTTCCCACTGCTAGGCAAAGGCCTCGTTTCCTCTTCCATTCTATGCTGTGTGATACCTAGTCCTACGGAAACTTCTCCTACTCCAACTAATTCTCCTAAATTTTTTGAGGTTGTCCCGCTATTTCCTCCTGGGTCTTTTTTACCTAATGTAAATTTTTACAAAATTTATTCTTATTTTATATTCTAGCTACGGTTGCGTTGTTGGCAATAAAAGTGTTTTCGAATATTCCGCCAACTTGACGGAGGAGGAGTTCCAAGAGCACCCGATCATCAACTGGGACGGCATCATCTGGGTGAACCGGCCGCTCTGCCTGTGGATCGTGCAAGTCATTCTGGCCATGATCTCGTTTACAGAGGCGATCCTCCTCGCGTACCTGGGTTACAAGGTAGATACCATATGTGATGTGTCTGCTATTTATTTTGCACCCAGTGCGCCGCGATGTTGTTGTGTAGAAGTCGAACATTGTACCTCGCCCCTCGTCCTATTTTGCCAAATTGCACAACTAACAATTTTTCTCTTTTCAATTTACGTAAAAAAATATGAACTACTCGGCAGGACTCCTCCTAACCTACAACTCGGTTACAACATTTAAGTACTTAAGTTAATTACATTGTCATAATAAGTATAATCTTTAGAGCATTTTAAAATACCTTATGAGGAATAGCGCAGCTAAAGTAGCGCCACCCGAGAAAAAAATTAATATCTTCTAAACTAAGGCAAATATCAAAAATGTGAAACAGTATTCCCCTAGATAATGCAGACAAATATTTTTAGGGCACTGTTGTATAGCTTTTAAATTAAAGACTAAAGAAAGCTACTGATTGTTGACAAAAGTGGCCGTTTTTAGCAACAATCAATAGCTTTCTCTGGTCTTTAACCTAAAAGCTATACAACAGTACTCTAAAAATACTAGGCTGCATTATCTAGTGGAATGCTGTTTCACTTTTTTGATATTTGCCTTATGTATGTAAGGAGAAAATGTCGGCCGCGCGGAAACTACGAGTCTACGAGTACACTCAGCTCTGCGCTGAGCTGATTATTATGTAAATGACAGTGTCGGAAGAATATCTGAAGAAAATTACTATAAAGCTTGTACGTCTTTTGTGTAGTAATATAGTGTGTAGTAGTAGTAGGAACGTAGTCGTTTTAAATACAAATTTTATTTTCAGGGAAATATATGGCAACAAGTAATGACATTTCATTTCATATTGGAAATTGTGAATACGGTACCTTTTGCTCTTACGGTAAGTGCAGAATACTTTTACAAAGTATCTACCTATGTCAAATGTGTTCGTAAAGTTACCATTACATACCTACAGTTTTTATTTTCAGCTCCCGTTCCCGCCCCTGAGGAATCTTTTCATTCCTGTTTTTCTTAATTGCTGGCTCGCTAAGCGTTCTTTGGAAAACATGTTTGTAAGTATCTGGAGGCTTATTCTAAGTCATCGAGATTATTTTTTATTTAATTATTTTGATAGTCAATAGACATATAAAGTGCGCTCAACGCGTCACCAATCGCGTAGTGGCGAAACTGGCGAGCGCGGAGTCCCACTCCGCGTGTATGTGTCGTGGCCATATCGTAAAATTGGCCATTTCATGATCTGGCCGGCCATTTCATGAAATGTGATTTTTTCATGAAATGGCCGATATTCGTTGGCCAGATATTTAAAATTTCAACGTTCAACGATTTGGCCAAGTGATCGTTTGACTATTTCAGGATTGGCCAAACGTTAGCGATCATATCGCTGAATAGTTAAAAATTTCTCGGCTAGTGGCGCTGTTGTTGCATGTGTTGTGTGATTTGTTGTGACGCGCCATTACGGTTTACAATAATAAAACGAAAAAAGTGAATATAAGTGAGGAAAAAGACGATAAAAGTAGGTACATAACACCTTCGTTTTGATTCGAAGGTTTGTGAGTTTTACGCAAACCAATCGATAAATGAAAGTAATTTCAAAAACCCTGGAGTTCCGAACGATTTTTTAAAGGTCCGTATATACATTACTCGAATTATAGTAAAATAACTTTTTTTTACTCGTTATTGTGTTCTGAGTTAGATTATTTTATTTAGCTAGTACGGGGAACTTTACAATTTAAATAATGGAATTTAAATTTTTAGGTTACACAACAACGATTTGGCCAAACGTGGTCGGCCAAATCGTTAAACGTTGAGGTTCCGACGATCTGGCCAAAGGAATATTGGCCATTTCATGAAATATGCACTTTTCATGAAATGGCCGGCCAGATCATGAAATGGCCAATTTTACGATTTGGCCACGACATATCTACTGTGTTAGCGGCACTTCACTGTCAAAATCTAAATGAGATTGGGGCAGGAACCATGCGAGTATGACGTATTTAGCTTCCGAATCGGCTTGGATAACACCCCCACAATCGCGTTAGGAATAATATCTTTTTTTTAAAGAGACCACCTTCTATAAATTGACACATACATAAAAATTAGAAGTCTTCTGAAGTCGGTTAAAATAGGTACTAAAACGTTCTCCTGAATGTAAAACAAATACTTTTGTGAAAAGCGCATCAAAATCGGTTTAGCCAAACTCGAGATAATCGCGGACAAACATACATACATATATACATACATACATACAAACATACATACAGGTCAAACTGATAACCTCCTTTTTTGAGGTCGGTTAATAAATATACACATTACTTTGTCAGTTTAATGTCTGATCTCTACGTTTGCCGTGTCCCTAAGGTAAAATAATTCTTCGCTGTTCACGTTTACTAGCGCAGTGCTGGAGCGTGGTAGCTGTATAATGCAAACCGACTTTTTTTATTTTCAGAACGACTTGCACCGCGCCATGCAGAAGTCGCAGTCAGCTCTGTCGCAACAGCTCATGATCCTATGCGTCACCTTGCTGTGCCTTGTCTTCACAAGGTCTGTTCAAAAAATATAAAACACAAGACATAAAGTAAGTAGGTAGGTACAGTGGCGGTCTAGGAGGGTGTAACAGATTTGTCTATGGTTTCGTCAGCCGTAGACTGTATTGCCAAAGAACAAGAGCTATTTTGCAATACAGAAAAACCGGAATGAAAAACAGGAAGTCTTACGGCGACCTAGACCGCCACTGTACTTACCTAAAACAACAGCAAAAGGTCCTAAACAATTTGTTCTGCTTGATTCATCCAGCTCGCGACTTATATGTTATTTATAATTTTGAAAGTAGTTAGTTATAGCTAATATTTTAAATTATCTGCGCCCGCGACTTCGTCCGCATGGAAAGTAATCAGGCCAGCCGTTTAAAAGCCGTTTTGCGAGACAAACGAACTGCAATAGGTTATTAAAATACAGATTAGAACAGAAAGATAACCTGCTTTACAATGTGATTTAATTTGTATAGTGTATGCGGCATCCAGCACTTCCAGCGCGCGGGGCACCGGCACCTGAACCTGTTCCAGGCGACCTACTTCGTCGTAGTCACCTTCTCGACCGTCGGCTACGGCGACTTCGTGCCAGACATTTGGCCCTCCCAGCTGTACATGGTCATCATGATCGGCGTAGCGCTCGTCGTGCTGCCCACACAGGTCACTTACGACAAAAAATGTACTTATTAAGTGAAGTAACATTTTTACCCGTTCGACAATTTGGGAACTTATTAAGAGCCAGTTTACCGCGATGCTAGCGCCGTTCTCGAAAAAAAAAAATATATTCTAAACTAAGGCAAACATCAAAAATGTGGCACAGTATGACACTAGATAATGTTGCTTAGTAATTTTAAGGCACAAGTAGTCCTAACTTAAAAGAACAAAATTATACACAGATTATTTAAAAAAAAAAAAAATCTTCTAAACTAAGGCAAATATAAAAAATGTGGCACAGTATGACACTAGATAATGTAGCCTAGTATTTGTAGGGCACTGTTGTATACCTAGATTTTAAGTTGAAGACCCAAGAAGCTACAAAGTGTTGCTAAAAGTGGCCATATATTTTTTTTTCGCAAATGGCGCTAGTATCGCTGTAAACTGGCTCTTAAATCAAAACACCCACAAATGTAAAATACATGCAAATTTAAATTTATGGATGCAAATTCAACATTTATCATTTACTTACGAGCAATAATAATTTAAATACATATTATTGTGATGTTACAGTTTGAACAGTTAGCGTTTACCTGGATGGAGCGACAGAAGTTGGGAGGTTCGTACTCGTCGCACCGCGCGCAGTCGGAGAAGCACGTGGTCGTGTGCTCCACCACGCTGCACGCCGACACCATCATGGATTTCCTCAACGAGTTTTACGCTCACCCTCTGCTGCAAGACTACTACGTTGTCCTGCTGTCGCCCATGGAGCTGGATACTACTATGAGAATGATTTTACAGGCGAGTGACGAGTGCCGCATCAGACACGATAACTGCTTTAACTAAGATAAAGATACGATAAAGATAATGTATTCACTTTTCTAAATTCTAAATAAATCTACTTAATATTTTTCTTAAATTGATAGGTGCCAATCTGGGCGCAGCGCGTGATCTACATCCAGGGCTCCTGCCTGAAGGACACGGACTTAATCAGAGCGCGCATGAACGAGGCCGAGGCGTGCTTCATTCTCGCCGCCAGGAACTACGCCGACAAGACTGCCGCTGATGAACACACCATACTCAGGTAATCTCAACAAGGAGGTTTCTTTTCTAACAAAAACAGTTTTTCAAAACACTTTTCTAATTCGACTTTTTCTAGTATTTTTATAACCACCAACGAATCAGCAGCTTTAATTTAGCAGAGTTAAGTTCCCGTTTTATAATAATGGTATGATTAGGTCGTGGGCAGTGAAGGACTTTGCGCCGGACGTGGCCCAATACGTGCAGATCTTCCGGCCAGAAAACAAACTGCACGTGAAGTTCGCGGAGTTTGTGGTCTGCGAGGACGAGTTCAAGTACGCGCTGCTCGCCAACAACTGCACCTGTCCCGGCGCCTCCACGCTGGTCACGCTGCTGCTGCACACCAGCCGCGGGCAGTCAGTACCACCTTATTACTTCTTTATTTAAGACAAAAATAACAACTTATTTATATACTAAACCAAAACATATATAGGAATTCGAAAATATTCTTTTGAATAATTGCAAAAACCATGTACTTCCCAGAGAAGGTCAGCAGTCAGCCGAGGAGTGGCATCGGCTGTATGGAAAATGCTCTGGTAATGAGATTTACCACATCGTGCTCGGGGACAGCCGTTTCTTCGGCGAATACGAGGGCAAAAGTTTTACCTACGCCAGTTTCCATTCGCATCGAAAGTAAGTATAATGCATATCAACATCAAACACATTCCTTCGTTCAACCTATCTAGTCGATTCCCAATAATTTAATCCTTGTTTCACAGATATGGCGTTGCTCTGGTAGGTGTCCGTCCTGCTGAACTGCCAGAGTTCTACGAAGAAACAATCCTCTTGAACCCCGGACCGCGACATATCATGCGGAGCAGCGACACCTGCTACTACATGAGCATAACAAAAGAAGAAAACTCTGCTTTTGTAGTTTCTGAAAAACAAAGCGAGATCAAGCCTACGATATCTAAAGATCAAACTGCATGTAGCCTCCTGTCCACCGAGCGCAAGACCGGTGAATCGGAGGAGTCCAACCAGCCAAAGATCTCAGACGGTAGTAACGTCGCTCAATACGAACTCCCACAAGTGATTCTCCAAGTTCCCGCGAGTTCCACACCAAATGCATCGCCATCACGCATCAACCAAGCTAATACTGTATCATCCGCTAAATTAACTGTTGCTAGTTGTGAGTGTCACCGTTTACCGACGCGAGCGGTCCGAAGGCAATGTGCAGTTGCCCAGTGCCCAGTGCCCACACGCTGCCGCACGCCCCTGGCGGCGCGCGGCGCCGTGGAGCGAGCGCAGCCCCAGGTGTCTCCGGGCTGCTCTGTTCAATCTAGTGATTGCTCATTAGCTTTATATTTTTCTAAAGTAATGTTTCCTACAATTGGCGAAACTATTATTATTAAGATAATGAGCAACTCGCTTTATATTTTGGTAGTAATAATAGTCTATTTAAATATAAAAACCGATTAGATAAAAAATCTATACTTATTTGGCATCTGACATTTTTGCAATTTGTAGCTATGTACTTACTTAGTTACTGTATAATAGGTACTTATTTCTCCATTGTCTAGTAAGTATTTTATCTCAATCGGTTTTCAGTGTTAAGGGGTAACGAAGCAAATTAAAATGACAGTGCTTGCTTGTTTGGTAAAGTCAGAACGGAGCTTTGGGCGTATTTGTGCATGTCGCTAAGTAAATCTTTGTTGAAATGATAAATAACGCTCTCGTACGTTCTCATTATTTTGTAATAGATAAAGTAGGAGATACTTTACCTACCACGACTATGACCACCTTAATAAATTATACTTAGCTGAAATTAAAATACTTCATTCAACACATATCTATGGGAAACTAAATAATGTGAATGGTACAAAGGCGGATCCGAAAGTGCCTGCCCTTGTTGTCGGTCATTTTAAGTCAAAGGTCAAAGTTGTCGGTCATGAAAAGTTTTAAGTCTGAGCCGCAAGAAATAATTTGAGTTTATAATATTAAAAGCACTAACATGTTGGCCAGGCAGTAAGGCACGAACTTCTGGATTTACCCTCGATGTAAATGGTGTAATCAAATTGTTTTGTGTTTATGCCACAGTTTAGAGTTTGTTTGTTTGTTTTTACGAATTGCTATTTTAATGGTACTGAATTGATTCAAAGTTTGAATTAGTGTAGTATATGTTATCACTGTTTGTTCAAAATTCATCCGAAGGGCATTTCATTTCAAAGATTCAAGAACCTATTGTTTAAATAAAATAGATAAAACTGATATATATTTTAAATTTGAATATCTAGTACAAAGGTTTTATTTAGAGTTAGTAAGGGTGTACCTCCGGCAGCGCTGTTCGGCGAAGGGTCCGGGAGCGCGGAGGCGCGCGCCTGCCTGCAGGAGTCGCCGGGCACCGAGAGCGCCGCCGACAGCCACCTCCTCTTCCCCAAGCCGGACAATCCTAATCTACTGAGCCCGGATACACAGTATCGCAAGGGTATGTACCCTTAGTCCCTAGTATTCGTCCTTCCTTGAAAATTAAGACCTGTGAAGCGGATTTTTACAATAGACAAATTATAATAATGAGTTTCTGTGCTTTTTAAAATAAGAGAAGGCCACCCGAGGAATTGACTCTACGAACGCACTCATACATGAATTTTAAAAGAAAATTTGTTTGCTTTTAGCGATAAGATCGGCTTTTGTCACCCTGCTACAAATGAGTAGGTACCTACAATAAAGTGTTAAAAATCATAAATTTAGGTAGCAGGAGGCCGTCCATCCTGCCGGTGCCGGACATGGTGACGTCCAGCCTCAGCATCACGGCCGACGCGCGCGACGAGGACGACGCCGACGAGGACGAGCTCGACGACGACGTGCCGTGGCGCTCGCCCTCCGAAAAGATCGCGTAAGCTACTTACATGCCGCCTAGCGCTGCTGATCACTTCTTTGCTTACATTGCATCTGCATGCTCTCTACAACATTTACCTTTCTTTTTCCATTTCTGATTCTAATTATTTCTGACACTTTTTTCTTATGCATTTTTAACTCGTTTGGATTCAAGATACTGCATCTCCATTGTTACCATTCAAGTAAGTAATTACTTATGTGTATTTTGGTTGTTTATATTTTTGTGTCGTACGTACTTACCTATATTAATTTAAGTAATTAAATTTATTGTTTAGAAATATAAACATCCCACGTCAATTGTGCATGACCTATCATTTACGCAAAGCAAAAATACTTTTAAAGTCGGTTCTTAGGTATTTAGTTATACTATACCAAATAGATAAATGAAACTACGATTAATGTAGATGTATAAATGGAGTTGTAAACATTTCAGCAAAAAGAATTACCTAACGGGGCATTAAGTATAAAAACATATTTTATTGTAGGTGGCATTGACGACACTTTCGATTGTCATTATTTATTGTCTCGATACTGTTAGAACGAGGCACTGCACTACCACAACTCTTCGACTTTAAAGAAAAATAACTTAAGAAATTATACCTTGACTAATAGATACTAAGTAAAGACCTGTAAAACTAGTTGAAATCTTTGCTTCCAAGCAGATAAAATGTGAACCCCATAGAAAACAGCACTGCTTCAATGTCCTGCCCGCCCGATTGTGACGACGATGTGTTATCTAGCTGGATTTTGTGCATTGTGTAACGTGTAACCTACCCCCCCTGGCACCCCTCCTCCCCGCCCCCGTCCCGCAGCGATGACGTCACTAGCAGCACCTTCTCCAGCCTGGCCGGCAGCGAGCACGCGCCCAGCGCCTGGCGCTGCGACTTCTTCAGGTAAGCTGCTTAACAGCCACAATGTCATCATGAGATTATTTATCTTCGTTAAAGAGATAATTTAAGTTACTATGGGCGAAGGTAAAGTCAGAATGGTATAGCCCTTCACTATTGCCGATCGGCTAAAATTTAAATTACAAAGTTACGCATCTGAAGTTGTGAGCGCTAACAGCACTAACAGCGCTGATCTTCATAGACGATGCTGAATCTACCTACCTAGCCACCCTTTACCGTTTTTTTTATATTATGGTAGTTTGAAGTGATGGATACTGAACTTACCTATATGTTCCTTTTTTATTCTAATTAAAAAAAACGATGACAATGTGAGTACGATTGCAAGTACCAACCCGTTTATTTATTTATATCTTGTCTAAAGTAATGTAAATGTGATGTGATATAACTTTGTAGACAAGTTTTTTTTTAATAATAATATACAATTTGCACATTTTATTAAATGTTGTTGCGCATGTGATATGTATTTTCATTACTTATAAAAAATAACATACCTTATCTACTACTTGCCTACCTTGCAATAATAATCTTTTTATTGGATTTCTTCGATTAGCTTTGCCTATTTTGATCTCTCTTAAAACCTTGTAATGACGTATCCCAAAAAACGTAAAAAGCCGTCACACAAGGGGCTTGTCCGCCAATAGCAAACTTACACAAATGTAGTCAGCCATAACTAGGATTAAACTAAATCACGGTTTCCTGGATCATTCAGACATTTATACAAACACCATGCTTCGAGTATTCATCCAACACAAAGAGTGACGTTGGAACAAATATCGATGTTCATCGAACATGGACCGCCAAATTTAGAAACTAAAATTTATACTAGGTAATCTAAAATTTACCGGCACTATAATCTAAGAATTTGTTTTTCGGCGCAGGATTGTGAAGGGGTTCCCGCCGGTGTCGCCCTTCATCGGCGTGAGTCCCACGCTCTGCTACCTGCTGAAAGAGAAGAAGCCTCTCTGCTGCCTGCAGCTGGCGCAGGTGTGCGAGCACTGCGCCTACCGGAACGCCAAAGAATACCAGGTTTTAACAACTGACTGGATGATCTCTTTCAACGGATCTAAATTTAAATTATTGTAAATCTAAAAATCTGTATTTTTATTTCAGTGGCAAAACAAAACTATCATCCTGGCTGCCGACTACGCCTCCAACGGCATCTACAACTTTATAATTCCTCTACGAGCGCACTTCCGTTGCAAAACCTCTCTAAATCCAATAATACTGCTGCTAGAGCGGCGGCCGGACATCGCCTTCCTGGACGCGATATCCTACTTCCCGCTCGTTTACTGGATGCTAGGCAGCATTGACTGGTAAGACTCTACGCTACTTACGCCACGAACCAGTATCGTCGTGCGTGGCGTTTTTGGCTTGTTGCGCACACCGCACGCTAAGCCGCTTCTTGCCGCCCAAAGGTCTAGCCTGGCCTAACCTTTGTATGAAACACAAAAAAAAACTCTAAAAAAGTCTCTAATAGGCTATAAGTAGGTAAATGGTATGTAACACGCAGGAACATTTATAAGAGTTTTACCATAGAGTTTAGGTAAATTATTTTTAGGTTTGGGGATATTAATTTCATTAATTTTGTATGAAAAGGATTAGCGGTTCGATTCGGATTAAGCAATCTCAAGTGTTTAAAATTCCAGCCTAGATGACCTGCTGCGCGCCGGCATCACGCTGGCGGAGAACGTGGTCGTGGTGAACAAGGAGCTGTCCAACTCCGCCGAGGAGGACAGCCTGGCCGACTGCAACACCATCGTTGCCGTCCAAACCATGTTCAAGTAAATCAAATCCTTTCTAAAAAAGTGAACTTTTATGCCATTGCGAAATATTTACAAACTAAGTATACTTACTTACCTATAGGTTTTTTTGCATTAGCGAAATTACCCAAGTTTATCTGAATATCACGTACTTATATTAAAAACATTTTTTCCTATCAGGTTTTTCCCGTCTATAAAGTCGATCACCGAGCTCTCCCAGTCGTCCAACATGCGGTTCATGCAGTTCAGGGCGCACGACAAGTACGCGCTACATTTGTCCAAAATGGAAAAAGTACGTTCCTATTGTATTGGTAGATACATAATGGTGACAAAGATCACATTAATGTGCAGGACGTGTTGTTTCAGCGCGAGAAGGAGCGCGGCTCGCACATCTCGTACATGTTCCGGCTGCCGTTCGCGGCGGGCTCCGTGTTCTCGGCCTCCATGCTGGACACGCTGCTCTACCAGGCCTTCGTCAAGGACTACGTGATCACCTTCGTGCGGCTGCTGCTCGGCGTAGATCAGGCGCCCGGCTCCGGCTTCCTTACCTCCGTAAGTCTATCTTTCTCACTAACCATTAGCATTTTCATTACTAATGAAAAGCAAAGCGACTAAGCGTCTTTTTCTGTAGATTCAACTCTTATGCTGTGTGTTAATAATAAAATTCATAAGCGAATGCGTATTCTGATGCTTTCCTACTAAAATAAGTGTTGCGCGAAGTTGCTAAAATATCATGCGTAACTTAATATTGTGTCGACTGATATGTATGTATACCAAATTATTTCAATAACGCAAAGTCCGCGAAATCGTCAGCAGTCAACAAATTTAAAATTGTGCACAGATGAAAATAACAAAAGAGGACATGTGGATTCGCACTTACGGCCGGCTCTACCAGAAACTGTGCTCGACGACGTGTGAGATTCCGATCGGAATCTATCGCACGCAAGACACGTCGCTGGCAGAGCCGTCCAACCACGTGAGTATGTCGCCCGGGAGACCCACAAAATGGTTACGGTCCCGCCTCGCGAGAATGCGACCATCGTCGGTGAGTTAGCTCCTCTCTTTCAAACTTTATAATTTTTTAACAAACTTTGCCGCTATCACTTTACACTGTCGTATATGCATTTGATCTAATGAACTTTTACCTACCTATACCTACTGATAACAAAACCTGTACTGGTTCGCTAATTTATATATTGAGGACTCCTTCTTCCAAATACCAATTCAACAAATAATAAAAAATTCAACATTTAACTAAGTAGGTTGAAAAATAATCTCAAGATATATTGTTAAAAAAATATTTTAAAGACAAGTTTACAAGGTTAAAAAAAACAATTGGTTTTTACCGAGGTATGATTGAATACTTACATTTGAAGAATAACATAGATTAAAAATACACTTTGTAACAAAAATAAGTTAACATGAACATCAAAACAAATGCGCGGCACAGCTTGTAAATAATAGCGACGGAAGAAGAGGCCCTTGATTGATCTGCCGCCGCGGCATCACTTTTTCAATTAATACTTGTTTACTTTTATTATCTGTCAACACTTATAAGAATTACACTTGTGGCGTGACCTTAAAACAAGACTCCAATGTTGATCGACATAGGTACTGATTTATCACTTAATAAGACATATCACAACGGCTTTTTCATATTTTGAATTTGCAAAGCAAAGCGCGTCATTTTGTACCAGCTTGAATTATAAAAGAAAAAAGGAATTCATATAATTTAATAAACCTAATCACAAAAATTTACTTACCAAAAAGGAAAGTTAAGCCTTAACCTGAATAAAAGCACGGCAACTAGATTTTCATGAAAAGAAGCTATAAAAATATTATATTGGTCTCGATGATCGCAGTCCCGCCAAGTGTTATTGTTAGTGTGTGTCGTCTGCCTGCACGCCCGTTCCGCACCGCGCCGCCACTAGTTTTGCACCTTCTACCCTTATGTTATTAAAAAAGCTTTGACAATTAGTAAATAACGGTGGTATTCATAAAGATACAGTAGATTTTAGCTGGCTTTACTGGAGGTATACTTTGGTTTGTTGTATGGTAAATACGTGACATCCAGTCTAAAATTGACATTGTCAAATAACTAAAATGTTTTTATGAATAACAGGGCAAGTATATACAATATAGGTACCTACTTAATACTATGTTAAATAGGACATCTGAATATCACGAGCTTTACAATACAAAAGGGGATATGAAGTGTGATAATTTTAAACCCTACCCCTGCACGCACATGCTTTTGCTTATTGCATGAAATTCAATCGCTCTTGCTCCACTATACTATACCTACTACACAGCTACAGCCCTACTTATCATTTCAACTTTTTAATTATTATTAAACAGTTACTTACCTAGGTATGATATTTTTTTAAATATATGTTTTTGAAATTATCTTTGAGCGAAGCGCGCTTAAAATTTTGGCCCGGATCTACGGCATATCCTTTTTACGGCATTTTTTTTCCTTGCTTGTGAAATGAAATCTTATATGAACAAAAAAAACTAAATCTAACCGGCAAAACAGTATTTTCCAATAATTGTTTATGAAATTCTCGTGTCTCAACTTCTTCAGTTTCGGTTATATTTTTTTCCTTCTCATCATTATTTTCTGGTTGTTTTTCCAAATAAACTACCTAACATTTATAAGTCTCTTATTGAATGTTTAATTTTTATGACTTTAACTTCAATAAATCTCTGTTGATATAAAGTTGAATGATGCACCGTAACGTATCGTTTAGTCGTGATCTGCCTGCCAAGAGCCGGCGGCAGGGGCAGTGCGCTGCGCTCCGAGAGAATCGCACCTTAACGTATGGTCAATATCATCGAATTATTAAAAACGTGTAGAAAATCAAGTCGAATTGCTATAAGAAGCAAACCCAGGCTTTTGATGTTGTCGTATAAAATTTGTAGTGTTGCATAGTCAGAATGTTTTAGTTTTATAAATGCTGGATGAGTAGTATTAAAGTAGAGGTGTACACGTTGGTGGGAGGATAGTTCCAGTCGGAGGAGAGCGGCGCGGAGGGGCAGGAGCGGCGCGAGACCATGGGCTGCCTGGGCGGCTGCTACGGCGAGCGTACGCCTGCGGTGAGACCCCCGGAACACGACACCACAACCACTAACCTACCTATACATACCTACACCTAGCCTACACCGTCACACAACATTACTATACTAAAGTTCACTATAGTAGGGGAGCCCACGATGCTAAATGGGGATTTACTCGAGCGTCGTAGAGACCTATTGGGTTGCAAAGCTGGTAAACAATAATTCGCAGCCATGATAAATCGCAGCCCGATAATGCCCGGCCGCGTATTACGCAGCCAATAATTGGTGTACAATGTACACCAATTATTGGCTGCGTAATCCATGGCCGGGCATTATTGCCTGCGTAATATTTTACGCACCCCGATAATGTCCGGCCGTGGATTACGCAGCCAATAATTGGTGTACATTGTACACCAATTATTGGCTGCGGAATACGTGGATGCGTTTTATTGGCTGGTCCGCAGGCAATAAAACGCAGCCCGATAAAACGACGCCAATACAGATTAACATCGCTATTAGAGCTCTGTCCCACTCGTTACAAATAATAGACAAACCTTGTTTATTATTGATTGATTGATGCTAAGATAAGATCCATCCGTTCATTTAGGTTAGAATCTTGTAAGCTTGCTACAATCAAAAATCTGATCAAAATTTCGTTTCAGCAGAATTTTAGTGGCAGTATCCACACCATCCAGCGATTGTATACTTATACTGTACAAGGAATCGCTGGTTGGTGTTAATGTGAACTTTGTCAGACTCCAAGACCGTGTTTAGTGTAATAATGTTAGTTTTGATCCTAAGGTTTCGTGTACATAACAGAATATAGGTATACTTACTTACCTAGGTACTTAAAAAGTTAGACTTAGTTAGTTAAACCAAAACTATCCACACTGGCCACCTAGAATAGCTTGGAGAACAAACATAACCGGCTGTTAACTAATTAACCCTAAAACCTAAGCAGGGTACTACCCTTGTTGGCATAAAATCAATAGTTTCTACATGCAAAGCTGGAGCGTGCTGAAGTTGCCTTGACCCTAGAACTGCTGCCATCTCTGCCACACCATGTCACTGTCACCACCTACTGTATAAAATGCGTGTAGGTAGGTAGTTAAAATTATATAGTAACTATTTGAAAAGAACTTTGGGGTACATGGATGCCTTTTACAACAACTATTACCTGAGGAAACAAACAGGCCTACACTAGTAACCATTAAGCAAGCTCAGATATGTTAAATAAAATTATAGGTAGGTATTGATATTGTCTATTGTGTTTGTGTAGGTATGTGTATTAGGACTTGTACATTTGTCATGAACAAAAACAGCAAGGAATATTTGAGTAGAAAATAGGGACATATCACTACATAAGTTAGTATAAAACAAAGTTGCTTCCTGCTGTCTCTATGTGTGCATCCTTAGATCTTTAAAACTACGCAACAGATATTGATGCGGTTTTGTTTAGATAGTGATTCAAGAGAAAGGTTTATATGTATATACGTGCACAACATTGTTAGGCAGTACTAAGTTTGCCGGCTTGACTAGTATGAAGTAAAATAATATAGATAAGTTTAAAAAAAATAGGTACCTATTTATTTAAATTATTTTTTTTGGGACATGTTTTTAGAAAGTTAGATGGTATATTAACAGATTTGGACCAATTTCTAGTTCTAGTTTTCAGGAATACTTTTAATAAAAAAAAACTAATTAGGATGTGATTTTTTTAAACTGAATCACTCAAACAATTATAAGTAATTTATGGAGTTTGGTGAGGGCCACATTTCGTAGACCGTTTTTGTTCAGTATATTTTCTTTTTTAACAAAAAAAATGTTTTTTTTTTTTTCGAGAATGACACTAGCATCACGGTAAACTGGCTCTTAATTTAGGTCTTGATTGAAGGCTCTAAGGCTACGTAGGTAAGGTAGGCTACCTACCTAAGTAATTAACATTCTTTTACTTTGAAATAAAATAAAAATTTATGTAAATTTAATTAATATGGCATTGTCATTTAGTCTACATCGCTTTTTAAACGGTATTTCCACCAGATCTTTTTTATGCTTCACAACGTTGAGGACATTCACTTTTTCACCTATGTACATTTTTTTTACTTTTACCCACCTACTAGCAAAAATTATAAGCATAAGCAAGATTGTTAAGGATTTTTTTTCGAGATTAGTTTGAACATGTTTGTTGAAGGAATCTCGTATTTACAGTAAAAGCAAAATGTATGTATGAAAATTTCGTCGAGAACCTGCTTTTTTGGCGTCGGTTAAAAATAATACTGTAAAAATACTCTGTATGGACTATTAAGCATCTAAATAAGATAAATTAACAGACAAAAGCAAGACGCCTAAAGACTTCCTATTAAAAAAAGGACCCGCCTCCTTGAACTATAACAATAGCGTACTTACTGTGCGTATTATTACAACGTAGTAATTACAACTCATGGACCCGCTTTCAATAAGTAATTACAACTCATGGACCCGCTTTCAATATTTCAATAAACTGACAATCTAATAAATGAGAACTTCCTTTTCAATAGAAGTCTGATTAAACACCAAAATCTTGTAACCGTATGTGAGAAATACTTTTCTGAGAACCGCATCGAAATCGGATAGCCATGATATATTATAATTACGGTCAAATATTTATACAGGTCAAACTGAGAACCTCCCTTTTTAAAGTAGGCAAAAAATAACAAGATGTGGCCGTATGTGCTAGATCCCTTTGCCTATCCATGTAAGTGAAATAAAATAAAAAACAAATTCTCTATGTGTTTCGTTCGAGTGTGACAGAGCCCTAATAGAAAATGTTAATCTGCATTGGCGTCGTTTTATTGGGCTGCGTAATATCGCCTGCGGACCACCCAATAATCCGTGTCCATGTACACCAATTATTGGCTGCGTAATCCACGGCCGGACATTATTGGCTGGGCAATACGTGGCTGCGTAATACTTGGACGCGTTTTATTTTGTCCTCCTCGATAATTGCCGTCCATGTATTTCGCATCCAAGATTCCGTGTGCATGTACACCAATTATTGGCTGCGTAATCCACGGCCGGGCATTATCGGGGTGCGTAATACGTGGCTGCGTAATATAGGCACTCAGCTTAGATGATAAGAAATTTTTTTTTTATATAATATATATCTTTACATCGGTGAGAGAAGCGGCTATAGATTTGTAAATATGTAAAAAAAAATGTTGCGGACATGTCCATACGGACATCCTCGAGCGCGTCAGATATTGATAGCATGCCCTACGTATTTATAATAATGTACGTATGTTAATCTGATCCTTTGCATGATGCAGGTGGTTGTATGTAAGGGTTGAGGGGATCAGTTGAGCGTGGGAGGAACCTCGGACGCCAGTAATGCGTGGTTCCCGGGGTCCTTCCCAAAAGCGCCAAGACGGCCGCCGGGGGGTTTTAGTGGGTGCGAGCCCCACATACCCCCGACGCTCCCCCGAGCGTCGGGAAATGCGTTAGGCATTTCCCCCCGTTACAAAAAAAAAGAAATAATAATAATCGAGCGCGTCAGATTTTCTAAGGGAGTGTTAAGTGCACAAAAAAAAAAGCTCTCATTCACTAACCTGACGATTTCGATGGGACGCAAACTCGAGGCCATTTACTTAATGTGCAAATAAAAGAATCGACATTTTGAAATAGTTAAGCGTGGCAGATTAAGATATATATATGGTTTATCTTTATGTTCTAAACGTACTGTCTCATAATCTGACGATTATCTAGAGGGATTCGCCTGACCTGACAAAAAAAATTAGAAAAACGGTTCACCTTAAAGGCTATCCCTGCAACTTCCCGCTAATTCCATTACTGGGCGCTTAAAATTGTACTTATGACATTTTTGAGCTCAAAATAAAATTTATGTGATATTTTGAGCTCGCTGAGTTCAAAGAAATAATATTTCTATGCATTTGAGCTCTCCCAGCTCGAAAGTCTGATAGAAGTTTCATAGAACACTATTTTTGGAATTTTCAAACTGCAATAACTTTTGAATGGATCAACCAATTTGCGCGGGCAATACGCGTTTGGCGGCATTAGACGCAGTTTTATCATCCTCATAAGTAATTTTGCAATTTTAATTGATCGAACCCAAGGAGTAATCCTGAAAAAACACTTTTTTCGGTTTTCTTTCGTTCATATCTCTCGAACGAATCAATCGATATTGAACGGATAAGCGACGATCGGCGTGGTTTTTTTGATCGATAAAGCCGTTTAAAAGTTATTCCAAAAAAACACTTTCAAATTTATTTATTTTTTTTAAATTGTTGAACCTAATTAATTGAAAAGCTCAGGAAATTGCATGCAAATAAACAAGTGAGAGAGTAATATATAAAGAAAGAGTTAGACGTTCATCGACGAATTTTTGTTATTTCGGCTTGCGGAAATCGTCAGATTATATATTTTTCATTATTCTTAATTATTTCCTTCAAAATAAAAAAAATTAGCTACGCTCGAGAATTTCGAGATAACGTTTTTTTTACAACTTAGTTGCCCTCCCCTTTCTTGACGTCACTCTCAAATGGTTAGATTAGTGGAATATACACTTTTTAGGATGTAATTAACTCATCCTACCTTAATCTGCCGCGCTCGAGAATTTCTGATGGTCAATTTTTTTTACTAATCTGATCCTGTATCCTTCGCGGGCGGCTTAAGAGTATACATATTACGCGGGCGGCCTTATTGAAGGGCCTCAGGTTTTGTGGAGGTACTTAACCGGGTACAAGGTATCCTCCTGTGTATAATCTGCCGCGCTTTAGAAAATACCGGAATCCCCTCTTGGGCTCCCCTACCACTAGTAAAATTAGACCAAATAGTTTTTAGTCAAAAGTAGAGCGAACGTTGAGTAGAGCAGCATATATGACGCTAGCCCTAGTCGCGCTCGCACGTCCTAACTAGATCCTAACATAGTAGTATATTCCATACAGTAGATGATATCACGCAATTTCTAAAGGTTAATACGTACCTAACATGCTATATTATATTGCATAGTGCAAAACAAATGCTACATACTTAGATGGTGAGGTAGGTATATTTTTAACCGACTTCAAAAAAGGATAGTATCAGTTTGACCTGTATGTATGTAGTATTTAATTATTTTTATGTATATTTAAATATGTACTTTGTGAGTATTTATTGTTAAATATTTTTAAAATAATAATCTATTATGCATTTCTTTTTGTAACCTGAAGTATCGCCTTCTTTGACCAATTTAATATGTTCCATCTACATACGATTCCGCGTGGGTTGCCTGGAAGAAATCGCTTTTAGCGATAAGGTCGCCCACTGCATGCAATTTTCTATTATTTGTACCTTAAACTGTTTAATGTACTTAGATTCATAAGGTATCCTTTTATGCAAAAAAGTGCTTTCTATTCTATTCTATGTATGTATGTATGTATGTTTGTCCGCGATTATCTCGCGTTTGGCTGAACCGATTTTGATGCGGTTTTTAGCAATGTATTTGTTACATTCAGGAGAAGGTTTTAGTACATATTTTATCTGAATTCGAAGAAGAGGAAGTTCTCAGTTTATATATATGTCAGTTTGTTGAAGGCGGGTCTCTTTTTGTAAATAATAATAATAATTTCTTTTTTACAAAAAGAGATCCGCCTTCAACGAACTGACACAAACATAATCTGAGAACTTCCTCTTTTTCAATGTCGGTTAAAATAGTTACTAAAGCCTTCTTCTGAATGTAACAAATACATTAGAAAACCGTATAAAAATCGGTTCAGCCGAACGCGAGATAATCGCGGACAAACATACATACATACAAACATACATACATACAGGTCAAACTGATAACCTCCTTTTTGAAGTCGGTTAAAAAGAAATTATTTTGCCTTGTTCTTCGCACAATAACCGAGTCATATTACCAGAATTGTACTAGGAATAAAATATTCTTAGTACAGAACCGGTAATGTATTAAGTAAGAAATATTTGTTCTTTGCACATAAACGATTTCCAGTTTTGTATAATAATAATAATTGTTAATATTCTTCCTACATGAGCTCACTTTTTCATATTTTTTCTTACTAAAACTGTTACGAATTATAATAATAATAGTACTTTTGGTCTGGAACTTCCATTGCAATTAGTCACCGCAGGGACGGCTTGTGGCGAGTCGATGGTGAGTGGCGACACCACGGACCCTATACCTCCAGGGGGACACACGCAGTCATCACACGCACACTCACATGCAGTCATCACAGACACACACCCCCCGCCTCTGAGCTTGCCTTCACCAGCCGGCCAGAGTGGAGTAGCAAGAGCGAAGCCTATGCTCCAGGTTGGAAGTGTAAAATGTCATAACGCCGGGTGCATCTTATGCCCGCAGTCTCACCTCTCGACAACCTTAGCTGTCCACGACCAGTGTTGCGACCCGTTGCCAATATATCGGCGACTTAGTGGAAGCCCACCCAGTGGACAGCGAGTCACCGCCTGCCATGATAATTAGTGAAATGTTGCATTAAAGGCAGGCGTACCGGTATTTCACTCCATAGCACCAGTTAACCGGTCCATTAAACAGTTCACCCCCATAAACCATTTCTTGTCATCCATTTTAAAATAGTTCCTATCACCTTCTGGGTGCCGCCTCTGGGTGCATGATCTATTCGTGCATGTAGTGACGGTGCCTGGTTGGTGATCCATATACAATATAGCAAAACTCTCGAAAGGGCCTCTACGAGTTGGATTCGTCCCCTCGCACGCCTCTCAAAGGACCGGGCTCCATCCCGTGATACCGAAGAGTATTGAGAAACATAATAATATAATAATAACTATTTTTAGTAAGATTCTGGTAATGTAACTCGGTATGTAATAAGAACAATTATTTTTAATATTTTACATAGTTTAACTTAAATATTATTAATATACTTACTAAAGTTTAAGGCGCGTGATTTTTTGAAATTATATTAGTAAACTAGAGGCTGCCCCGCGGTTTTTCCCGCGCAGATTTCTCATAAACACAAAAATCTCGTTTTTTCCCGTTCCCGTGGGAATTTCGGGAAATCCCTTCTTAGTGCTCACCTACACTCACCAAGGAACCCACGTGCCAATTTTCAGCTTTTTACGCCCGGTAGTTTCGGCTCTGCGTTGTCTGTCAGTCAGTCAGTCAGTCAGTCAGTCAGTCAGTCAGTCAGTAACGGAAGAGTTTTATATATATTGATTTTTTCAGTGGTACAAATATTCAATGTTTTTTTTATGACACATCGTACAGACTCACACATACAGTAAGCATAATTAAATAGAGTATGTGTGGCAGTACTCGAGCAGCCTGGCGGACGAGGCGCGGGACAACCACGCGCAGCAGATCGAGCGCGCCGAGATCGCCAACCTGGTGCGCTCACGCATGGACTCGCTCAACCTCACCGGCGTCGACTACGACGACGTCAGTGAGAAGCGCAACAGCCTCTCCTACGTCATCATCAACCCCAGCTGCGACCTCAACTTGCAGGAAGGAGACATCATGTAATATTAGCTTAATTTTTAAAAAATATGCAATAACTCTGATCAGAGCGCAAACTTCATCTTATTTCCTATTTTCAGATATTTAGTAAGGCCGTCGCCGTTTTCTGCACAGAAAACGTTTGAGCGACATAACAGCAGACGAAAATCAAACATTAGTTTTTGTTCTCAAGCCTTGATAAATGCGCAAAGCGTGGCGAGTCGGCGAGGGTCCGCACTAGGTTTCCTACCGCAGCCGCGCGCACCACCGCTGTCCACCACCAAGGCCAACTCTCTCTCACTGCCTGACAGCCCGACCATCCTGACAGACTTCCGCGGGCGATCCAACTCGCTGCGCGTCGTGGACGACATTTTGCTGCGGCGCTCTAACTCCCTGCGACAAGCCGGGGGCGTCGGCGCGGTGGGCGGGGGCGGGGCTGGCCAGCGCAGAAAGAGCAGCCTCGAAGAGATTGGAATCTCGCACTTCAACTCGCTCCTGCAGCACCAGGCGCAGCAGCAGCAGATGAATGCCAACGCTATAAAGATCGCGCTCAACGGCAGCATCGGGCTCGAGGTGACGCCGCCCGAGGAGAGCCCGCCCTCGACCCTGGGCGGACTCGGGCCACCCGCGCACCCCGCAGCCCCCGCGTCGCCCGCGCACGACCCGCAGCACCTGCACGGCACCATAGTATGATACCACCTCATGTGGGGCCGGCGACTAGAGGTGGTCGTTATTTACAATCGCATTTAAAAAAACTCGTTATTTCATGGCAACGAATCGCATTGCTATTCACAACGAATGTATAATGCGATCGCGTTTTCGTTGCCGTCGGCAACGATCGCGTTCTCGTTGCCCGGCAACGATCGCGTTCTCGTTGCCCGGCAACGATCGCGTTCTCGTTGCAACGAAACGAACATCAGCAACGAAAACGCGATCGCATGTGACAGCTTGTCATTAGCAAAGCAACGAATCACATTGAAGCATTGCGATCTCACTCCTATCGAATTAATATGAAATGTACTAAAAATACATTTGCTGAAAAAAATTGTATAAGGGTTTGAAATATCGATAATTGCTGCACTTCGATAAAAATATCCATATTATTGATATTAGAGCAAACTTGCATGCCTAGTTACATCCTGCGTTTTCGTTGTCAAACCCCTTTTTCGTTGCCGATCGCATTCTCGTTGCCGATCGCATTTTCGTTGCCGATCGCATTCTCGTTGCCGATCGCATTTTCGTTGCCGTTGCATGATATGCGATCCGGCAACGAAAATGCGATCGCAGTTTAAAATCGCCGTTGTTTGAAAAAAGCATAACAGCGATCGCATGCGATTGAAAAATAGCAGTTATTCTCACCTCTACCGGCGACACAGCTCCATCGTGCGGAACAAGTGGACTTGAGCGCTGCTCGCTCCACGCTCGACGCTCCACGCCTCGACTGCACTGCGTTAGCCCTATTCTCTGACTCTGCGCGACTTTAGTGTTTTAACATTAGTATTGAAAGGTTTTAGTGAACATGAGAAGAAAGCTGTGTAAGCGGGATCAATTACTTTATAAGCGGGGATAGCATAATTACTATCAGCTTAGGTATATACGTTATAGATTATTATAGAAGAGCTTTATAGCTACTTTATGCCTTAGCAATGTACATAAAACACTATAAATAGTGAAATATATTTTATGTATATAACATTAATAGTGAATAAAGTAGTAAACTTTTTTAGTGAAATTTTATCAGACCAAAGTAAAATATACTTTGTTACTAAATCTAATATCAAATGCGAATTTCTCTGCAAGCGTCATTCGATTGTCTGTGGCGTCATATTAAAGAACTGCTAATCTACTCATATACACAAATAGGATCTAGGAACATATATTATAACTATATAATACTATTATAGTCCTCTAATTTGTTCGTATTAAGCAATCTTACGCTGGTCACATAAAACAAAACAAAGCACGCAAGGTTTAGAGCCGCCACCTTATTCTTATTTCGTTTAGAATTTTGTACGAAAAACACATACGCTACCCATTTAATTTAGTTTAATCTGGCGGTCGTTTGAATAATACCAGTTTGAGAATCTTTCACGGTATTACCGGTATTATGTCATATTTCTATATAAAAAAAACAGTAACAGGCTGAAGTACAGACACACGTACCGACGCACTAGTTATTATATAACTCAAATTAAAAAATTAAAAAACCCCCGACCCAGTCAGACCTCTCATCAACTTAACTAGAACTAGAGCTAATCAACTTCAAGAGATCATGGTCACCTTACCATATACTTTTAATATAATTGAAGAGACACTGTACCAAATTTCAAATCGATAGGACATATGGAAGATAGTTAGATCCTCTCATCCATTATTTAAAGCTGATCATCTTCAAACGGCTGATCAGGTCACGGTTACCTTACCATATACTTTCAATATCATAGATGTAACATGGTACCAAATTTCAAATCGATTGGACATATTATGGAAGCTTGTTAGATCCCTCATCACCTAGAAAAGAGCTGATGATCTTCAAACCGCTGATCAGATCTTCATCAGGCATGGCTAAGAACACTCGGCCTGAAATTATCTATGATAACAAAAAAAACTAAACGAAAATCGGTTCTGCCGTTTGGGCTCTACGATGCCACAGACAGATACACAGACAGACATACAGACAGATACACACGTTAAAATTACAACACCCCTCTCTGAATTATCGTTCGGGGGTTAAAAATGGTCCCGATTTTTGTACTTGAGGTAGGAAGTACTGATAATTTAACTTTTCAAGAGCTCCTTTTAGTAGGTACTTTAAGGATAGGTATCAAATGCCTTTCATATGTAGATGCGACTTGAAATAATGTAATACAACGGAGACGAAGCTGCTCCGTTTATGCTTACACAATATGATAAGCATCAGTGACTAGCAATTTAGATAGTGAATTTATTTTTAAAACAATATTGTCTAATTTTTAAGATAAGTAATCTAATATAAGCAATCCAGTAGCAGCAATTCTTAAATATTGTATCAAAGCAATCGACACAGACAAGCCGCCCTTCGGCCTGACGCTGACGAATTACTAAGATGCTACTCCCGAATATTGTTCCAAGCGAATAAAAATACGATTTTTATCATAATGTAACACGTACTTAAAGAATGATTAATAAATCAAATACTGAATTTAAGCTTGATTTTATCTTTTCATGTTCTGTTATTAAGAGCCAGTTTACAGCGATTAATGTCTTAAATGTCAAAAAAAAAAATGACAGTTTACAGCGATGCTAGCGCCATTTTCGAAATAAATTTATATCTTCTAAACTTAAGCAAATATCTAAAATGTGGCACAGTATGACACTAAATAATGTAGCCTAGCATTATTAGGGCACTTCTGTATAGCTTTAAGGTTAAAGACCAAAGAAAGCTACAAAATGTTGCTAAAAGTGGCCACTTTTGGCAACAATCTGAGGATTATTTTGTTCTGTTTGCTTAGGACTACTTTACTGTGCTAAAACAAATACTAAGCAAGATTATCTAGTGTCATACTGTGACACATTTTGGATATTTGCCTTAGTTTAGAAGATATAAATTTATTTCGATAATGGCGCTAGCATCGCTGTAAACTGGCTCTTAAGTAGTTCTTATTAGGATTACTCAAAGGAGTCAAAAAATAGGAGGCATTCAATTATTTTCCCATTTAATTTAGATAGGTCTTCAATAACATAGAATAGTCTATACTTAATATAATTTCTAGCGAATGCAAAATTCTATATATGTCGTAGTAAGATTTGATAATTAGGTTTTTTGCAAAAAAACTAGGTATTTTGCGAAAACCCGGATAATTTGATATAGGCATTACTTTTTTTCAATCATCCTGACATAAAGCAGTTTTTTTGCAAAAAAAAACCTAGTATAATTAATAACTTTGAAACCTTCCTTAACTCTGATTGGCTAGATTATTGCGTGCTGGTAAACTCTTATTATGATTGGTTCTCTGTAGCGTCGAAGGATATTTTAACGAAAAAAACTGCTTTATGTCAGGATGATTGAAAAAAGTAATGCTTATATCAAATTATCCGGGTTTTCGCAAAATCCCTAGTTTTTTTGCAAAAAAACTAATTATCAAATCTAACTACGACATATACATGATACCTTATCGATTTTGGTAAACTGGAATCCCTGCTTTCAGTTCCATTTGATCGAGTTGGCGAACTCTGCGGAGTCCTGCTCGTAAGCTACTTATAAAACTTAACTCTTTCTGAAAAGTCTATTTAGTCCAGCCAGAAGACAACTGATATAAGGATTTTATATCGAGAATATTATAACTTTGTTATTCAGTAAATTTGGTTTTTTGCTAGGGGCTTTTACAATAATGTGTTTAGTACGCCTACACGTTTCTAGGCGGCAGCGACATGACGATCTGTCAGTAGGTACTATGCACAATATGACGCTATGGCCGCATTTACGATCACGCGGGGCGTCGTGCGGGGCGTGCTGCGGTTAAATCAAACGTATAGTAATGTAAGAGACCGTTTACGGAGACGCGTTGGCAGGCCCCGCTGCAGGCGACGCTGCGGGCCCCGCCGCAGGCTACGCCGCGACAAATATTACCCACAAGAGTAAAAATAGTCGCTTATACACCAAGGGCAAAAACTAATGTATTATATATGAGGGTGTCATATTGAAACACGAATGCAGTGAGAGTTTCAAGGCTTGAAACTTAAACAAGCGAGGGTTACAACAAACCCGAAGCAGAATAGATTTTCGCCAAAGTAATATATACTGCTTTTTATTCCATCAGACGAGAAAATTTTCAATTTAAAAAAGCAGATACCTAGGTAAGTACCTACCTAATTCTGTTAAACTAATCAATCTCCTTGTTTTTAAATAATTCACTTCACTTCAATCAGTTATTTTGTAACGATAACAATTAAACAATCTAAAATCAAAGTAGTTGCATTCTCATATTAGTACAGTGGCGGACACGGTTGGCGTAACACTTCCGGTTTACTGTATTGCAAAATAGCTCTTGTTCTTTGGTAATAAGTCTAGGGTTGACGAAACCATAGACAAATCTGTTACGGCCTCCTAGTCCACCACTGTACTAAAAACACGTAAACAAAAACAATTATTTCGCAGCCTTTTTTTTCAGTCAGTTTAGTTAGGCCATGGAGCTAGTATAATTAGCTAAATTTCTTTGGTTTAGGCACAAATAACTTTTTAACTGACTTCAAAAAGGAGATTATCAGTTAGACCTGTATGTATGTTTGTCCGCGATTATCTCGCGTTTGGCTGAACCGATTTTGATACGGTTTTCAGAAAAGTATTGGTTACATTCAGGAAAAGGTTTTAGTACCTATTTTTTTCCGACATCAAAAAAGAGAAAGTTCTCAGTTTACGTTTGTCAGTTTTGTTGAAGGCGGGTCTCTTTTGATAAAAAGAAATTATTATTGTTTTCTTCGTTTGAATCAAAAATTAAAAAACTGCTGCTGCTCTACAAAAATTACAAAATGCATTTCAGTACATTCATAATTGACCAGGTAAATAATGAATGTATGGAAATTCATAACTCGCAGACCGAAAACACTATAAAAAGACACTTTACGACTTGAGAACACCAACAAAAAAGTTGTCGAATTTGTGATTTGATTCCTTACCTTTTTGTTAAAAATCAATTTATCTTCTGGGCATATGTTGCTATTGGAAGCGGCTATTCGATAACCGACATTCTCGCATAACCCTGAAAGATATTGCCGCCTTATGATCTGATTGACTGGTACAGAGTTGCATATTCGGTTTGGTCTTCTTGTTCTAAATATTTTTTTACGTTTTTAAATAAATATTATCTTCCAAAAAGAAGTCTACTTCGATCATAATGGCGACAGTTTAGGTTTTGCGCTACGCACGCAGCAAGACTGAGGACACTACCACAAGACTGACATATCACTTACTCTAGCACAACGCTAGATGAAATAGTTGCGTTCTTGTCGGTTTCGCTGAGATTCACTGCCGCCCGCAAACGCGTCCATGTACTAGGGTCGTAAATGTAAAATTATACCCTTCTATTACTTTTGTTGTGAAAACCTCGTTTTAGTTAGCCCAAAGTCAGTACCGTTCCTTAAGAAAATGGTAAATGTTTTCAAAGCTTCGTGTCATCCAACGCTAATTGAGAATCAACTGATAGTGTAGGAGACTTGCTGGCGGGGTGGTTCGCAGGTGGCAGGCTATAATAAGGCGGAGGGGGCGTAGGCCCTGACGTCGCGCGGCAGCGGCTCGGCGGGCGGCGGCGGCGGCGCGGGCGGGAAGTGCCCGAGCGCGCGACGGTGGTTCTGCAGCGCTGTGCCCTGTGTGGAAAAATGTTTTACGATATTCAATGTTTATTCAGAGTTATTTACACATGCATTATCAACAGTTACAAATAAATCTATCTACAACAAAGGCAATCAAGTTTGAATGCGCTTACATTCTGTTAGTGTAAAAACAAAACTACCATGAATTCTGGTCAGACATTAGGTCACACACAATGCTTGCTAATACATAAAAACAGACAGACAAACAAACAACGGTTTTGAAGTACTTGTGCAGATGTCAAATTAAATTCGCTGATTTGCTAACATTATAAAATATTTAAAAAATCGCTTAGTTACATTACTCAAATCTCGCTGGGAAGGGGTGAGTAATAGATAAAAAGTTAAAGCAAAGTACCAAACAAAGTATGAGTGAAGTACCAAAACATTTGTAAATTCTGGCCCCACGTTGGGCGCCAACTATTCAACCTGCCCTCGCGATTTAATATTTTTTTGTTTTATTTAACTTTTATGAACGTTTCAACGCAAGCGATGGAATAAAGTGTGGCAACTAATGGTGTAAAGCGAGGTATTTCTCAACACGTAAACTGCGGCGCAATATTTCGCCTACTTTCATTTGGTGCTAAAGGGGTTCTTTAAACCTTAAGCGTATCATTTTGCTAGTGCGGTTTGGGGCCTTTAGACCTCTCAGGGATAGAGCAACTTCAGATGGTATTTTTTTCGCAAAAGTTAAAAAAAAAATCGAATTAAATTTGCATTTTTGCAATCTAGAGGATTGACACTATCATAGTATAGCTTCGCCCGGGGGGTTCCACAGCAGGTTATCACATTATAAAAAAAAAAAATTGAGAGGTCTCAAGGCCTTCTATAGCACTGAAAGTAAGGTACATTCGATGCTTTCAATAGTAATGTACACTCTAAAATTTACAAATTATCGATAATATGTAACCGTTTATTAATTTTATAAAAGACTAGCTGTCCCGGCTTACTTCATTACATTCGTTCGTCCATAGAATATAGATACTACTAAAGACTTGGCTCTATAGACTATGTTCTTTTGACTGCCCCGAATGGGCGAATAAAAAAACAAACAACAACAACAAACCACCTGTCAAAATATGTAAATAACCAGTAAATAACGGAAAAAATATTTCACCTTGGGTTACATTATTTGAGTTTGAGTAAGGAACCTTAATTTTTTTGAAAATCTTATATAGCCTATGTCACTCGGGGCTAGTGTAGCTTCTTACCAGTGAACTAATTTTTTTAATCGGTTCAGTATTTCCGGAGCCTATTCGTTACAAACAAACAAACAAACAAATCTTTCCTCTTTATCATATTGGTATAGATATCCGTAAGGGCGATAAAATCATTTTTGTCACTTTAGTAAATTTTGTAATTTACTGTCGTATTTAACTTACTGTCGTTTTTGTAAACGACAGTAAGTTTTATTTTAAAGATTTGAGCAAGTTGATACATACACACAACGATATTTGGGAAATATGGCGTCCTTTTGTGTTTCCTTGCATTATAAAATTTTTCAATATCCTTTTCCTGAGTTACTTTTTTACTCATAAAAGAATTTGTCACTTTCGAATAACTAATAATACTGATTGTGATATATTTATCGCTAAGATGCATTCATGAGCATAAATTCGCACCTATACACTGCACAACACTAATCGATAACTCATAAATTATAGACGAAAACAGATGCGTCATGGGGCACAAAAGCCTCTCCGAGAATAAGAGGTCTTTAGGACCTCTCTCACTTTTTTTGACGTTATATAGTAGTGCTTTCATAAAAAACCAAAACTGTATAGGTATCTCTTCCAAAAATACTGTAATTTTAATATAACGGGCTTCGCACCAGAGCGAAACAACCACACT
Source organism: Euspilapteryx auroguttella (assembly GCA_951802225.1). Classification (NCBI taxonomy): domain Eukaryota; kingdom Metazoa; phylum Arthropoda; class Insecta; order Lepidoptera; family Gracillariidae; genus Euspilapteryx; species Euspilapteryx auroguttella. Next base: position 16,116,474 of record OX637641.1, on the reverse strand, counting down.
GTTCGCCCGCACTGCACGGGAGAATAAGCTTCTGCTTATTCTCCCGTGCACAAGACCTCCTGGTCGTTAGGCCTCTTAACACAGTGAGAGTGTTAACTTCTGCATTTCTATGAGATCATTAAATGTCACGAAATTACAGTGTTTACAGTGTAGTGGGAACCTTAATTTAAGTTTATAAAACACTATGCTGTGTAATGTTGTATGCCTTTATATAATTGATAGACGTCCGATCTGCTTGAATATTAGTTTAATTATCTTATTACTTAACCTAAGTGCAAGTGGGTGGAAGGTGGGTGGCGTACCCCACTACACCTCCCCCCTTTTATTAAAAATATTTATTCATTAAAATACAATATTTTTCTTAAAACTTAGTAAAAATAAAAAATAAAAAATTTTGAAAAGTAATTAAAATCATACAAAATAATAATAAACAATACAATATAAAAATACATATATTATTTGTTACAATGTTGTATTTTTTTTAACGTCAATCCATTATTATCTTCGTCGTATATTTTTATCTTAATTTATCTTTTTCTCCTTCTTTGTCTTTCATTTATTATTTTCATTATTATAATATCATTTTCTCTTTTAATTCACATTTATTTATTCTCATTATTATATTAATATTTCTTCTCATCTATTTCATATTTCTATTATTGTTTCCTTTATTCACATTCATATTGTTTTATTCTCATATTCTTTATTTATTAGCGAACAGCTCATAATCCTTTCATTTATAATTTATTTCTTATATTGCTCTCACAGGTACACAATTTCATTATTATACTACATTATACTTCATTTTTCTTCGTTTTTATTATTTTTATATCACATATCTTTTTCTTATCAGGCATCTTCTTTTAACATCTCACACAATGTCCAGCCTCTTCACGAAGTGAATCTCGTTCATCATCATGATCAGAGTAGGATTCCAACTGCCCGTGTGTACCTTATAATTTTTATCTTTTGCACTGACTTATCAGACTCGCTGAACTAAGTCATCATGCATGCTCATTCATTTTCCTTTCAAAAATCTTTTTTCTACATTCCAATGAATTTTAATTGTAAAGAATTTGCAACTTCAGTTGAGTGATCAGTCCAACGTCTATTCCAAACTTCACAACCAAAGATTCGCAAACTTAAACTTTTCAAAAACAAACATAATCATGCAACTTAATCATTCGTTTTCCTTTTAGTCACTCGGACTCTTTTTAATCTCCAATCATAAAGCTCTTTCATTCTGTGTCACATCCTGTGTTAAGTAAGTCATGTCCGATTAAATACAAAAAAATAATAATTAACAATCAATTACAATACAATAAATTTCACTTTTAAAATAGAATACATACACGTTTTATAGTTCATGTAAGGATGTAGCTCTTATGTTAGTGAGACACGTGTTTACTGATTGAATATTAGTTTAATTATCTTATTACTTAACCTAAGTGCAAATGGGTGGAAGGTGGGTGGCGTACCCCACTACAGCTGGTGAAATGTTTTAATGTTTTAAGTTAATGTAACTTTTACTGTGTTTTAGTTATAATATTGTATTTTGATAACTTATTGAAATAAAGACGTCATTTTAAAACAAACAAACAATGGCAGAGAATAAATAAATAAACCTACGTAGAGAAAGTTTGCAGGATAGTTAAAAAATCGCGCGATTCGTACCACTTATCCTATCTTCAAGCCGAGCGGCCTAATGATAAATTCGCAATTCGTGTAATATATTTCGCTGTTAAATTCGAGCTTTTGTATTTCAATCTAAGCAATTATTCGCACATTTAACAACAATATAATTAATAATGTAAGTATATAAATCTGTGAGGTTACTGACTTAAAGATAATTTAAATGCATAGCTTCACAGCGACATCGTCTTGGAACTCCGAATAAGAAAGAAGAATGAAAAGGGAGAACAAGGAATTGCTCGAAAACACATTATTTACATTGACAACTCTTGCATAATAACAACGTATTAAAAACAACTTAAAAATTCATCGATATTCTTCATAAAGTTCGCCTTGGCTGGCAGGCAAACGCTTGTTATTCAGTAAATTAAATTCGGCAACAATTTAGGCATGGGTAAAAGGACTTCTGAAAACAACACAATTTTATAGTAATATTGAAATAGAAAAGCATTGGCATTCGCATTGAACAGCATTGACGGCGCAGCGCGCAGCTTGTAAAAAAATTATCGCATCACATTTAGGCAGTACTTATCTATTAATTGAAACCGTAAAACATTGTATTTCGGCGGCAGTCAAAATGATGTCCTTATGCGGTGCCATTTTTTCTTTTGCAATTAATAATTATTTGTTCCTGTTTGTGTTTAACATTACTCTATATTAAGTCAATTAAAGCCTCGTGTATTCTGGGTCAAAATGTGCGTTAGCGCTCAAAAAGGCGACACGAGCCGCTACCGCATCGCCGCCGCGCAATCCATGCAAATTTTATCGTTCCACTGTTCTATTGTTAGTAATACATTGCTAATTGTGAACAGTTTTGCGGGCTTGTCGCCGGTGCGGCGGCGCACGTGCACGGTGAGGGCGTTGCTCTGTACTCACCTGTATGAACCGGTCTCCGCAGACCTCTCAGATGTAGGGCTTGTCGCCGGTGTGGCGGCGCACGTGCACGGTGAGGGCGTTGCTCTGTACTCACCTGTATGAACCGGTCTCCGCAGACCTCGCAGATGTAGGGCTTGTCGCCGGTGCGGCGGCGCACGTGCACGGTGAGGGCGTTGCTCTGTACTCACCTGTATGAACCGGTCTCCGCAGACCTCGCAGATGTAGGGCTTGTCGCCGGTGTGGCGGCGCACGTGCACGGTGAGGTCGTTGCTCTGTACTCACCTGTATGAACCGGTCTCCGCAGACCTCGCAGATGTAGGGCTTGTCGCCGGTGCGGCGGCGCACGTGCACGGTGAGGGCGTTGCTCTGTACTCACCTGTATGAACCGGTCTCCGCAGACCTCGCAGATGTAGGGCTTGTCGCCGGTGTGGCGGCGCACGTGCACGGTGAGGGCGTTGCTCTGTACTCACCTGTATGAACCGGTCTCCGCAGACCTCGCAGATGTAGGGCTTGTCGCCGGTGTGGCGGCGCACGTGCACGGTGAGGGCGTTGCTCTGTACTCACCTGTATGAACCGGTCTCCGCAGACCTCGCAGATGTAGGGCTTGTCGCCGGTGCGGCGGCGCACGTGCACGGTGAGGGCGTTGCTCTGTACTCACCTGTATGAACCGGTCTCCGCAGACCTCGCAGATGTAGGGCTTGTCGCCGGTGTGGCGGCGCACGTGCACGGTGAGGGCGTTGCTCTGTACTCACCTGTATGAACCGGTCTCCGCAGACCTCGCAGATGTAGGGCTTGTCGCCGGTGTGGCGGCGCACGTGCACGGTGAGGGCGTTGCTCTGTACTCACCTGTATGAACCGGTCTCCGCAGACCTCGCAGATGTAGGGCTTGTCGCCGGTGTGGCGGCGCACGTGCACGGTGAGGGCGTTGCTCTGTACTAGGGCATGAATACCGGAATCTCGGAATCTCGTAATATCGGAATCTCGGAAGAAATTTCCGATATTTTCAATTCCGATATTGAAAAAGCCAATATCGGAATCTCGTTACAAGACATTTATTTTTATTTGAGTTGTTTTATGCGTTCTGCATAGCTACAATATAAAAAGTACCCTATAAATTCGTCAATTCTTACCTTTTTTAATCAGAAACATGCTTTCAAAGCAGTTCACTTAGGTGTTTGGTACTTTGTAGGTACTGATACACTTAATCTTTGAATGGTTATCACATAGTTAAAAAAAAAAAATTATCAATAAAGTAATATTTTTCGTTATCAAATTCAAAATCATTTATAATTAAAAAAAAATTTTTTTTTTGTTCTCATTTGTTGTATTAAAAACCTAGAAACAGATCATCTCAGCTTGATTGCTGACTCCACAAATTATGTTATTCAAATTAAATTAAATTGTATACAGTTACGATTTAAATATTAGTTTCTTGAGTAATTTTTATTGAGTTTTTACGATTCCGATATTAATATCGGAATTCCGGTATTGAGATAAAATGTCCGATATCAGTATCGGAATTGAAAACCTTCCGATATTACATGCCCTACTCTGTACTCACCTGTATGAACCGGTCTCCGCAGACCTCGCAGATGTAGGGCTTGTCGCCGGTGTGGCGGCGCACGTGCACGGTGAGGGCGTTGCTCTGTACTCACCTGTATGAACCGGTCTCCGCAGACCTCGCAGATGTAGGGCTTGTCGCCGGTGTGGCGGCGCACGTGCACGGTGAGGGCGTTGCTCTGTACTCACCTGTATGAACCGGTCTCCGCAGACCTCGCAGATGTAGGGCTTGTCGCCGGTGTGGCGGCGCACGTGCACGGTGAGGGCGTTGCTCTGTACTCACCTGTATGAACCGGTCTCCGCAGACCTCGCAGATGTAGGGCTTGTCGCCGGTGCGGCGGCGCACGTGCACGGTGAGGGCGTTGCTCTGTACTCACCTGTATGAACCGGTCTCCGCAGACCTCGCAGATGTAGGGCTTGTCGCCGGTGTGGCGGCGCACGTGCACGGTGAGGGCGTTGCTCTGTACTCACCTGTATGAACCGGTCTCCGCAGACCTCGCAGATGTAGGGCTTGTCGCCGGTGCGGCGGCGCACGTGCACGGTGAGGGCGTTGCTCTGTACTCACCTGTATGAACCGGTCTCCGCAGACCTCGCAGATGTAGGGCTTGTCGCCGGTGTGGCGGCGCACGTGCACGGTGAGGGCGTTGCTCTGTACTCACCTGTATGAACCGGTCTCCGCAGACCTCGCAGATGTAGGGCTTGTCGCCGGTGTGGCGGCGCACGTGCACGGTGAGGGCGTTGCTCTGTACTCACCTGTATGAACCGGTCTCCGCAGACCTCGCAGATGTAGGGCTTGTCGCCGGTGCGGCGGCGCACGTGCACGGTGAGGGCGTTGCTCTGTACTCACCTGTATGAACCGGTCTCCGCAGACCTCGCAGATGTAGGGCTTGTCGCCGGTGTGGCGGCGCACGTGCACGTTGAGGTCGTTGCTCTGCGAGAAGGCCTTGTCGCAGTAGGTGCACTTGAAGGGCCGCGCGCCCGTGTGCACGCGCATGTGCCGCGTCAGACGGCTCGAGCGGGAGAAACCTTCCAGAAACAAATACGACATTCGTTATATTTACTACATTTATTTCATTTACGTTAACCTGCACTTTCAAGGGTGCATGTTCTTTAAAAATTGATTTAGCGCAATTTAATGGATATCACCACAGGTAAAATGGTTTCTCTCACGTATAAAACTTTATACTATATTTTTATCGAATACATTATCCGCCGCCGCTCTTGCTATTAGAGAAAGAGGAAAAAAAATTTATAAAACATAGTAGTAATTATTTAAAGTAACATACTTTTACCGCAGACAGCGCAATGGCAGATCTTCTCGCCCGTGTGCGTCCTCCGGTGGCACGCCAGGTCCGAAGACCTCGGAAACCCTACGGTTAAAGTTAAAAATATTAATTTATAAACAAAATTATAATTTGCTGCACTAAAAAAAATTGTAGATAGTATGTAAGCATAGTAGGCAATCAGGCAACCTACTAAACAATACGAATTTCATAAAATGTATACACTCTAGGGAGATGTTAAAATATCATTCTGGCATCAGTAGGTATTAACATCTTCGTAAATCCTGATGTTATGAACGCTTTTTTTTCTATTATACCATAGTGGAATTTGATCGGCATCAGTATTTATTAGTGATAACATCCCAAATGGAACAGACCCTTTGGAACAGAGATGCGTATAGGAATGTGTTTTTAACAAGTAATCGATTCACTTCCTTTACCTAGTCACGAGTGAACAAAGTGATTCAAATGAGTATTAAAAACACATTCGTTGCTACGCACCTTGGTCACAACGCTACCTAATAGTTGAATGAGGATGAGGTAGCCGACCTTTCCCGCAGAAGTCGCACTTGTAGGGCTTCTCGCCGGTGTGGCGGCGCAGGTGCACGATCATGTTGGAGGAGTGCGTGAAGCCGCGCCCGCAGAACGTGCACAGGCTCTTCATCTTGGGCGGCAGACCCGAGCGCGGCATGTGCACGCGCATGTGCGATCTGGAATTTATATTACTTCATCATAACACATAGTCTAATTAACTAACTTTACTAGAACTAGAGCTTATCAATATAATTGAAGCAACACGAAACCAAATTTCAAATCAATAGGACAAATGGAAGGTGGTTAGATCCTCTCATCCATTATTCAAGAGCTGATCATCTTCAAACGGCAGATTAGGTCATGGTTACCTTAACATATACTTTCAATATCATAGATGTAACATGGTACCAAATTTCAACTCGATCGGACATAAGGAAGCTAGTTAGATCCTCTCGTCCATTATTCAAGAGCTGATCATCTTCAAACGGCTGATCAGGTCATGGTTACCTTACCAAATACTTTCTATATCATAGGTGAAATTAAGATATTTAATTAGCAGAAAATGATCCAATCCAAAAAATCAGTCAATACTCGATCTCACATCTCTCTGATATTGCTGTAGACACCGCCATCTACGGGCGTATTATGAAACTTTATTTTTTCTTTTCTGTCACTTTGAAAACCCCTCATTGTACGGGATATTGAAATAAATGTCATTTTTTATTCAAATACCTAATAATAATAATCGTTTATTATCGGACATTACATCCATATAGTTTGTAGTAGGTAAGTAATTTAGATTATATTTAGATTATTATACAACATGTGACTTTGAATTTGTTAGGCAATTTAAAAAATAATTTTTGTTTTCGTAATAGTTTATCAAAGCAAATATTTATAGGCAATTATCCAGGAAAAACATATTTTATGTAAGTATACTTACTTTAAATTATCTTTTCTGTTGAACTTCTTGTGACAGTTGTCGCACTCGTAAATCTTTTCTTTGGCTGTATGGGTGTGTGAGTGCTTCTCAAGCTGTTCTGCCCTGAAAAAGAGAGTACAATGTTTACAAGTAAATTCAGTACAACTTTATAGTAACAACAAGCAAAAGTACTAAAATAAAAGACTGCAAATAAAGGTGGGTAATGAGTTGTTTTGAGTAGCAATGTAGGGTAGGTTTTATTAAGACCTACGTCAGCAATTTTAAATGCTGCCAATGTAAAAAAAGCAACCAACCACCGAACAACTTATTCAACTACTCATTATTATAGACAAAGATGGGCTGAAATAAACAGAGTCCCATACACATATAAATCTAATAAAATATATAGTGACCTGTAAAACTTCCTGGGGCAGGCGGCGCACTGGAAGGGCTTGTCTTCGCCCAGCCTGCGGTCGATGAACCGCGTGGACACGCTCGCGCCCTGGTGGTAGCGCAGGATGTGCTTGTTCAGCGATATCTCGTAGGCGTAGCGCAGCCCGCACACGCCGCACTTGAATTTGCGCTCGATGTGCTTACACGACAGCTTGTGCCGCTTAGCTGACTTCACTGTTGCGAATACCTGTTACATCACCGAATACACTAAACATTTTTAATGAAACTCAATGTTTACATTTTTTTTTTTTCTTGTATGTTTCGTGAATTTAAAGTGATACTCATTACATTTATTTCAACTGTTCCTAATACAAAGGCATTTTAAATGAGTCGTGAGACGTATGCTCAAGTGTAGTAAGAGTATTTTAAAAACGCAGGTAGAAAAAACACAATTGAGACCAGAATAATAGGTAAATAATTTGTAAAGACATTTGGGTTCGATAAACAACAAAATATTAATATATTATAGCCTAGAGTTGACTAGTAGATACCTTCAAGCAGAAGTTGCAGCGCTGCGACTCCTCCGGGTGAAATGTGTCGATGTGGCTCATCATTGTATTCTTTGTGAGTAATATTTCATTGCAGAAGGAACAAACTTGTGGATCATCTATGTTTTCCTATACAAAAAACATTAAAAACTTAGTTTTATGTAAAAAAAAAAAGTAATGAAAAATTATAAATAGTAAACGTACATAATCGGCTCTACCAAAAAAAGAGTTAAAACGGGTCTAAATCACTAGACTAGGTTTAATTCACTAGTTCGTCATACAAATTGGCGATTTTAGACCGGTCTAACTTTTTTGTGGTAAGGGGGAATATCATTATAACCTACGAACAAAGCGTAACTCTCCTACAAAACCGCTTCGATTTTGGTTTCACTTACGCACACAAAGTCACTCCTATTGCAATAAACACTCACACATTCTCATAGACAAGCTTGCACGCTATTGGCCGCTTCGCTCGCGTCTGTCGACAAAGCAGCGAGCTAGCCCCCCTGCTTTTGGCTGGTACATATTATCGCTACTAGATGGCGGTCAAGTTTTATTTTACAAAATATTTAAAGGTGATATAAGTATTTTTTTTTGTCTTTATGGCTTCTACAACACTTTATAATGCACGAAGGCATATTTGTAAAGATAAAACACGGTCAGAAATACCCAAAAACACAGTATTATGCTCCCGACGCTGCAGCCAAACGACTCAAGGTACCACTAGGAACTTACGCGGCATGGTGTCCGTGACCTAAGCCCCGCCCACAGGGGCTTCTTTTCCGTGTGCATTGCGTGGGGCATTTTATTGGGCTAGTTACGCTTCTTGAGTATTGTTGTTCGTAGATTATAACTAAGAATAGCAAACATTGTTATAAAGATATCATTAAGATTTTATATCGGAAATACTTACAGAATAGTACTCGGGGTCCAGAATGCTGTGGAGGGTTTTCTCATTTATAAAGGTTTCACTTTCGCTTGTACTTTTAATCTAAAATATAAGTAAATTAAATTAATAACAAACCAAATCAAAAAAATATAGTTTAATACAAAAAATCTGATCAATTGTGGTTCCAAATCTTACTGAATCATTCCGCGTCGCTAAGCGCTCGCACGTGTGTTCATCAAAGCTTGATAATATCAAAAAGTTTTTATTGCAAACAACACAACAGTAGACCTTAGTATCTGAAATTTCGGAAATCTTTAGAATGATAGAAATTTTACCAATAATAATATAAGTAAATTCATTGAAAAACTTTATCAAAAAAAATCATCAAATGCATTATAATGAAATCAAACAATAAAACATGCACTGCTCAAGCTGACCAGTTTTTATTTACCTGTATGATCGTTGTAGTAATGGTCTATTAACTTTTTTTTCTGATGAAACGAAGTATTGCAGAATGTACACAGATACTCGTGCTTTAGATTACTTAGCTTTTTTATGTTAAATCCATTATCTGATAGCTTATCTAAAATATTCTGAAAACAAAATCCATCATATTTTTAGCAATGTAATAATGCGAATTTGAATGCAAAATTGAACAAATTTTAATGTTCCATTTAGTTACTGACCATAATATGAAGTTGTTGGAAAAATATATACAAAGGTAGGTTGATATATAACAATGGTGAAACATACTATGGTCCTTAGGTGAACGTTCTTAGAGTTGCATTTCTTGTTGGGCGGGGCGAGCCCGCTGTGCGCGCGGAACATGTGCCGCGTCAGGCTCGCCGAGCTGCTGCAGCTCGCGGCGCACATCGGGCAGTGCACCCGGGACTGCTCCATTTCAACTGCCGACCACATACATACACAAAGTTAGACTCATTACATTATTGATATTAACTAACTGGCCTCTAACTACATGTTACAAAAACATAAAGATAAAAGAGAAAGATAATTTATTTGCATTAATTGTGGTACAGTGGCGGACACGGTCGGTGTAACACTGCCGGTTTTTCTGTATTGTAAAATAGCTCTTATTCTTTGGTAATACAATCTAGGGCTGAAAAAACCATAGACAAATCTGTTACGGCCTCCTAGTCCGCCACTGTACATAACAAAGGATCTTATATTTAGGGAAACCATCACAATTTTTCACACATATGTTGACATGCAAAAATTAACATTTTAGCTTAATTAGCTAGTTACCTACCTCTTGCAGGTACTACTTTAAAACTTACTTACTTTACATAATAAAGATCTTAGTATAAAATAATAAAGTTTTCTATTTCTATTTCTTACCTTTTAAACAGAGATTCTTTACATGATCTTTAAACTCTTGCTCTGATTCAAAAACTTCACTGCACACCTTACACTGAAGAGTATTTTGTGTTTCTGTAACAATTGATTACTATTGTATTCTAATATTTCTTTCTAGAATTAATTTACAACTTCCTAATAAATATTAATAAGAATAATAATCTAATGCTTTTTACCTGGATAATCTGCCGATGATAAATTGTCACAGTCGGCACCCATATCATAGTCATATTCTGGGTCAATCTCAATTTTCACTTCAGCAGGTGGCTAATATAATAAAAAAATATAAGTATACAAATATAAAAATACACAACACTTTATTTAATTTATCTTATATTATAGACGTAATGTAACTAAACCAGTCTTGCTATTGTGTGAACATAGAGGTTTCGTAACAAATCTATATTTAGTGCTACTATTAAGGACTAGTATCTTACTGGTAGATTTAGGTTTTTGTTTTTGTTACAGGGTGTCCCAAAAGTCGACGATAAACCGGAAGCAGGAGATAGAACAAGTCATTACACAGCTACCAAAAAAACAAAATAAAAATTCTAGACCCTGTAGTGTTAGTTCTGTTCGCGAGGCGCAAGACAGGGGCGGATGGCGACGTCTCACGAAGGCCCTTTACTACAGGGGTACCATAGGATCCAACAACAACTGTAGTGTTAGAACTATGGCTATTTAAAAAAATCCTAAAAAATCAACACCCTGTGACAATCTTTTCCACCTTGTTGCTACAAATCGTAACTTTTGCTTGGTATTATTTTTGAAATATAGACCCGGGTAATGCGTCTATCAATTGCAGCCTTAGATTTGAAGTCATCTACATTAGTTTAGAAGAAAATTGCTCGTATCTCCCAAGCAAAAATTATTAACAACTTAAATTTTAACTTTATTTTAAATTAAAAAATGTTAATTCATGATCCAAATTCCTAATAAAAATTAATTAGATTTTTAATACTTTAGCAATTGAATTGTTTTTTTGAGCTTTATTTTAGGGAAAATCCAGCAAGTGTTATACCACTATGAAATCTGTATGAAATAAGCAAACTTTTAAAACTACTTGCCAAGAAAGCTCACTACATTTTTTTTTCTTCAGTACAGCAGATTAAAGTTGAGCACAGTTTTTTTTATAATTTTTGGTTGGGAGAAACAAGCAATTTTGCTTCTAAACTAATGTAGATGACTTTAAATCTCAGCCTACAATTGATAGACACATTACTCGGGGCTATATTTCTAAAATGAAACCAAGCAAAAGTAAGAATTTGCAGCAACAAGGGGGAAAAGATAGTTACAGGGTGTTGATTTCTTAGGTTTTTTTTAAATAGCCATAGTTTTAACACCACAGGGTCGGAATTTTTTATTTATTTTTCTGGTAGCTCTAATGACTTGCTTTATCTCCTGCTTCCGGTTTATTGTCAACTTTTGGGACACTCTGTATATTCATTACGTATAGAGAGAAAGTAAACTTTTGGACCTTTGGCAATAAAATTTATATTAAAAATATTTTAATTTACTTACTGTATGATTTTCAGCTAATTTTCGCAACTTCACCTCTGCCTCCTCAGAAGTTATTTTGAATACAAATGCCAAGTGTGCCTTGACCTTACATTCTTGACAAATTGTTTTTGGAAGTATATCATCCTTTTCAATCTGTAAAGAGAAAATAATAAAACATTTAATTTTTAATTATATAAATCAATTATCCTGACTAAATTTAATCTTAAAAAGTAATATCATTCATTACCTGTTCCAATTAAAGTAAAAAACTGTATTATACCTTTAACCCTGTGACAGCAGTTATAATCTGTTCCAAAGAGGCATTCTCCAGCTGTTCATCAAACAAATTGTGCAATAAACTGTTTTTAGACAAACAGGTTCTGCACAGATTTTCCATTTTTATTTGAGTGGCCATGATGTAAATAACCAATATTCTGTAAATAGTAATTTAAAGAAGTGAAAAAAAATATTGTCCCCATCGACATACTCATATAGCCGGTTCAGCTAAGTATTTGGCTCAGTGAATGTACTAGTCAGTCGGTGGAGTTGCAAGTGCAGTGCAGATTGTCTTTTTTGTACCCTAGTTCGTCACCTACCTTATCAATAGCTGTTTAGAGGTAGATAAAAACTTTTACATTTTGATTGCTTTATTTGGATGGGTGTGTTGGTGTGTCACATTTTATTGGCTAGTAAGATCAAAAGATTATGTATTGTGATTTTAATTATAGAAATAAAATAAATGGCTCCAACCTGGTTAAAAAGTTAACAAGTTCACACAGCACAATAAAACACAACCAAACAAACAAAAAAGTTGTCTTTATTAGGCTAGGCTAAAATAGCTCTGAGCGCTCGGCTCTGAACTAAATTAAACAATAGGTAGGTATGTACCCTAGTGTACCGGACTTGCCTGGCAACACTGGCAACAACATAATTGGCTCCACAAATTATTTTGTGTTTTGACGCCAAAATCGCGGAAAGTGAGTGGCAAGTGTTATAAAGTGTGGTCTTGGTGTTTTTCTATATGTGTAATTGTTATTTTATAAAGAAAATCCACTCAAAACATAACAATTTTCACGAAATAACGCCAAGCAAAATCAAACATAAAACTACCCTCATTTGCAAGTTTTTGCAATGGAGTTAAGAAAAAGGGCTGAAGAAGCTACCAGAGCTTTCTCTACTTAAAGCAATCTTGTATCGCTGGTAGCAGTGCAGGAGGTCTATGTGGGCTCAAGGGAGCCGCTGGGGTCCGTAAGAGCTCCTAAGCGACTCCTCGGGTCTCATCAGGCTTCTTTGCATTACAAGGGTCTATGCGGGCTCTGAAGCATCTACTGGGGTCCAAAAGGGCTCCCGTGCTTCTCTAAGGGTCTGCAATGGGCTCTCAAGCACCTACCAGTGTAGCAAATAAAGGCTTTTGCCAATCAAAAATTCATACATCACTGCCTACAGCGATCTGGTATTGCTTGGTACTGCGCAGGAGGTCTGTGTGGGCTCGGAGGAGCCGCTAGGGGTCTGTAAGGGCTCCAAAGCAACTCTGCGGGTCCCATCAGCCTTCATTGCGTGAGCAATTACTGGGGTTCGAGAGGGTTCTGGTGCTTCAAGGGTCTGCAGGGGCTCTAAAGCCCACCAAGGTAGAAATAAAGGCTTCAGTCGATGAAAAATCCACATCAGAATGCATTGATAGAGGAAAAAAAAAATGTAATTTGCGGCCCAGCTGACCACCTGACTGAGCTGTGGGACCATCCGCGCTTCGGATGGCTCCAATGTGGGGATATGTACAATGGCTCCAACTACGCGAGCTAAGTGCAGGCACTAATCAACCCCCACTAGTGAAGATGAAGAAGATGAAGATGACCCTAGTGTACCCTACCTTAGTCATGAAATAATGGGCTTTAAACATGGAAAATTTTATCTGTAGTCTAGCTTAAACTGCCATCCGCAGGTGTCCATGGATTGCACACAATATTGCAGAGTATTCAGCAGCCATAATTATGTTTAGGTATACTCACTTTATATTAGATTAGATGTGCTATATCTCATAAAATAAAACCTCTTACACTCCGGTGTATTGTACATACACAAATACACAACACATAGGCACAGACCCAACTAGAGATCACATAACATAAGACATAGGTACTCAACAAAAAAAACACAACAATAGAAAAATTTTACTCTACACTAACAGTCAGTAGACACAAGTTTTTGTACGGCTGTTAACCATTACCGCAGTTAGATATATTTTTTATTGTTGGGTTGGCCTAGCTATTTAATTTATTTATTTAACTCTTCTGATGTAAACGATATTAAAGAATAATTAGAAGTATATGGACACAACACTGGAGCATATTTTACTGACAGCTGCAAGCCACTGTCTGTTTGAAAGACTTAACCCATTCAGCGCCACGGGCGCAACGTATGCGTCTGTTAAAAACATATCCCCAGGCGCCGAGGACGCCGGCTGGCGCTCGCACTATTTTCAATAAAAACCATACTAAATAGGATATTACAATATTATTTTTACTAAAAAAAGATACTCAAGGATTTGATTAAAAGGATCTAATTCATGCTTTATACTTTTTTCATACATTTATTATATAGAAATAGCCATTGAAATTCAACTTGAGATAAAGTTAATTCTATTTACTCAAATATTTTTATTTAAATGCTGAATTTAATAAATTTAATAAAACTATAAATTGTATTTTTTTGAATTTTTTATGTCGTGATTTAGTATATTTTGGAACAGGGCACATACGTTGCGCCCGATGGCGCTCGAGGAAGTGTATTTTTCGGTTCGCGCGTGCTACTTTGTTAAAGTGCAGGGGAAAATGTGACTTGTAAGCAAGCAGTTAACGCCGCTTTTAGGATTGAAGTGGTAAACTGTTTCGACTTTTTGTAATTATAAAGGTGACCGTAGATTTGAACAAGCGTCATATCACCTATTTTGTATTCAATGAAAATAAGATAGGGCGGTAATTTATCGGTGCTTTTAAGTTCAAACGAAACATTTTTTGTTTAATTTTGTGTCGGTTAATTATAAAGAAACATTTCAAAAATATTCCGAAAATCACACAATACATCTTTGCAGCTGTGCGTTTCATAGTTTTTAACATTAGATTAGGATATTTTTTGAGTGGTCGCCGCTCGCGATACTTTTGTCTTTCGATCATAAAAGTGCACAGCGTCGGTTAATTGCCTATTGTTTTCAAAAATAAAGAAATGTGTTGAAATTTTTTTTGGTTTTTGCAGATTAATCCTTCTTAGAAAAAGTGTACACGTAAATATTGACCCCGAGAGCATACCTACATAAAAAAAATATGGTGGTTTAGGTAGAAAATGTAACGGCAGGTTAGCCTCGGTCTAATCGTTAGGTACTGCGGCGTATCTCTTCTCTTGTTTGTATTTCTGTGAAATTTGTGACCTGGTTGTAAATCCCGATACTCCGATTAAAATCAAATGACCTGGCTATGGACAATAGCACTATGAACCCTCCTAAGACTGATCTGACAATGAACACTGGCACTACGATTGATATGGGAATTGAAACTGGTACTCTGAACCCTCATTTGATGATTAATCTGGCTATAATAACAGACAAATTAAGTTATTTGAATCCCTTTTCAGAACACGTAATCAACAGAGATGTTATCGCAATAAACTGTAAGTACTTTCTAGTACATAAGAAACTAGTAAATGAAATGGACATCATTTTAAGAGTGTAAACGCCAGAATTCCATTTTTTGTTAATCAGGATAACGTTTCCTGTTTACAACTGTTTGCCATATTTAATCTAGACTATGTGTTCAGTCCATATATGCTAATTGAATCTCTAGATCTTAATTCAGAAAATCCTATCCTTTTACATACTTCTTAAATTTGGTATGTGAATTGGATTTTGCTATAAACATTTGTAAGATGAGTATTGTATAACTATTTGGACGATGAGTTTACTGAAAATGAATTGGCGGGCTTAGTGGTTGCAACTCGTTATTTATCGGAACCTGAATCTGGAATGATTCATCAGACTGTGAATGAATGTAATGAAGATGAAATTTTATAGAAGAATCATTAAATAACGAACAGCAAAATAATATTTTTAATGAAAATGCTGAAGAATTATAAAGATGTTGACCTCGAAACGCCAGAGTGGAGTCATGAGCATCCACATATCAGATCAAATGTAAACATTTTTACTGATTGTGCTGGACTCGATACCACATCGACATCTTTAAAATCACCGACAGAATTTTTCTTTACTTTGTCAACTGGAGAGTTTTTATTGTTTTTACTTAAAAAACATTAATGCTTCGAACCTGTTTCTTACTTCTACAATATTTCGACAAATTGCACTTTGCTTTGACATAAAAGCCAGTGGATCTATTGCCGTTCAAAATAAAAATTAGAATATGAATCATTTCGAAATAAGATATGTATACATTGCGGGTACCTATATAGGTGAATCATTTTGTCTATCTACACAAGAGATTCAGCTGTAAACCCGCAATGTATACTTATATCATGGCAAAATGTTCTCATTCTTATTTTCATTGTGAAAGTCAACAGCATAACGTTTCTCCAAACCGTCCACAAGTCTAGATCTCGATGCCCGCGCCATTCTCCTTGTATCTTGTAATGTTCGTCTCTGTGTGTGTTTCAGGTACCCTAGATACAGGTTCTTCCTAGTTAGGGGCTCTGAGTGTGATGTGTTATTATTATTATTATTATCTGTATCGTTCACGCGGCCACCATCAAACCTTCATTACTTCTTTAGGCAGTGCTTCGACCGCCGATGATGAACAAGAAACGAGTAGAACTAGAAACTATAAACGAGTTGACGATCAGTGGAAGGCGATTGTATAGTTTGGATAGTTTTAGTCACCGGGCAACGAGCGATTTCTCTCGCCACTCGCCCGTGGTCACTGCGGTCAGTGCGAGCGAGCATCGCTGAACGAGCCTTTTTTTTAAAGGCCTGCCGGCGGCGGTGTGAACAGTCAGAGAGCAACTAATTATACATGCATTACTTTCCTTTACACAGAATGTTTATGTATTGTTCGTGTCTTGAGCGAGAAAATCGCTCGACTCTGCCTTAATTATGCTTCGAAAAATTTCTGGTTTTCAACATTCAGCGTTGACAAATATCGACATAATCTTACCACAATAATCATTGTTTATTCCAGAAATTGGTGGAATATTTTATTTTTATGTCCTCGGAGACAAAATTTTGTGAAATATTAAGGCGGTAAGTCACGGTATGGCGCGAAATTCAAATTTTTTCGCGTTTTTTAATTACTCTGGCGAAAGTATTCATTTTTAATAAAGTTTTAATGAATTCGCGTATGTAAAAAACCATTTCCCACATTGTAATACAACGTTTTTCGAAGACAGACCTACTAATTTTGTGTCTAAGGACCTAACTTGATTTTTGGCCTTTATGTCCTTAGGCATAAAATCAGTAGGTCTGTCTTCTAAAAACGTTGTATTACAATGTGGGAAATGGTTTTTTACATACGCGAATTTATTTAAACTTTTAAAAATATGTATACTTTCGCCAGAATAAATAAAAAACACGAAAATATTTGAATTTCGCGCCATAGCGAGAGTTACCACCTTAAGGACTAATCCTAATCATGATATCGGTCCTGACTACCTGACTAGACACTTTAACAAATTGCGAGATCTTTAAGTTGCAAAACATTTAGATATTATATTCGAAACCTCTTTTTCTGATAAAATACACCAAGCCTTTTTAAGTTCTTAAAATAAAAAATAAATCGGCAGCTACATTTAAAAACCTTTACTTTAGTCAGTCAATAAATAAACTAAAGTATAGCATTTGGTTGTTGAATAAGAAATTTTCTGCGTAAACACGTCCATTTTTACTGCCAAAATCGGTAGCTTTTTAGGTGATTTTTACAGCTCGCGCAGCGCCAGGCGACGCCGCACTGTCGGCCTTGCGCGGCGAACGAAATCTTTGTATGGTGGCGCGGCGCGTTGTGTTTTTTGAAATCGGGGTGGAGGTGGAAGAGTTAATATACCTACTTCCACTCCCATGTCTTTACATATATGAAATGTGTGTCTTTGTTAGGACAAATGAACACCTCTTTCCAAAACATTCAGACGTCGTAAAAAAGTGTTATGGAAGACAAAGGGAAAGATTGTATGTACCGCCTAGGAAATTAGAACTTATGTCACGAAACAGCTACTGTATGGCTATTACAACAATTTACAATAAGCTTCCAACTATGTTTAAGACAAAATCAATACCTCAACTTAAGAATCATTTACACAGGTTCCTAATAACAAAAATGTACTATTCTATTGATGAATATATCGAAGACAAAATATAATTCTATTTGACAACATAATTAATTAATTAATTCATAGACGTCTGTGACATAGCCCTAGATATTATCTTAAATAAATTGTAATTTTTTGTAAATAGGTACTGCATGACCTTAGTTTTTAATACAAGTATTTGCACACTGACTTCCAGTAGAATATGTTAGATCCTAGTGTATAATTGACCATCTATTGTAATGTAACTCATATTCTGGCAAATAAATTTATTTCATTTCATTTATTTCATTTCATTTATTTCATTTCATTTCATTTCACAAGATAACAAACATTTGGAATGTCAAAAAAAGAATAATAAAAATTCCTTTCTCAATGTTCTTTGTTGAAATCGAAACCAACGAAAATAATAAAGACATATACAACATCAAAAGTATAATGCATACCAAAATTATTGTAGAGCCTCCTAAGCCTAAAAAAGAAATACCGCAAACCGCAATGCAGCAACTGCCAACAATATGGGCACACATAGGAGCCGGGCCGTCACGACAATGGGAATTCTGATTTGGGTCGATCGCGACGGCCTCGCTACGGCACCGTCTGGAAAAAAATAGGGGAATCAGGCTACTGGTGGATTGCTATAGTGATTTACCTTCTCTCTGGATTGCTATTTCAACCGTTGGCAACACTGAGTCTATGGCTCATATGAGGCTCAGCCTCAGATTAATGAATACCAATAGATTAAACCTCAGAATAAAGACAAGCATAGAAGGAGTCCTAAAATAAAAAGTCACATCATTGTGTTACGCTACTTACTCAAGTGCAACCATTGAATATGTTAAAAAGAGACCAATATACTTTCTCCACTGGGTCGTATGACTCTTCCGCACCTTGCCCGTACCTGGGTTCGACTTTTTATTTTTAATTTTCTAAAAAGCTAGTGATGGCAAAAATAACTTGTCCTAAATCAAGTTGTCTATACTTTTATACAAGACATGGTTCTTTATTATGGAACTTATCATAACTAATTCAGGAGTAATTGTATGGTATTATAATAACAAGAAAACAAAGACAAAGATAAAAACGCTTTATTGCTATAAAAATACAAAATGTAACAAACCGTATAACATTTTTAACAGAAAAAGAATAAGGGCAATTGTGCCTTATCGATTAAAGCGATTTCTTCCAGGAAACCTACTGCACACAATAAGTTATTTTAATGAATAAAACGGGTGTCTTGATAAAAATATAATAATACTTACCTATTTCTAAAGATTTTCCGTTCATAAAAAACTCTGTCACATCAGATATTATTAACACAGCTCTAAAATAATTAAAACTAAAAGATGTGTGCCTATAATAATATGTATATATAAAACAAGTAAAACAAATCTATTTTTGGAAATTTCATAATGTATGAATTATGCGCTTCTTTCTTTACACACTCATTTTCAATAATCTTGCTCTGCACTCTGCACCTCAAATGTTTGTTTTTGCCTGGGTTGATCTTGATCATCACTTTGTTTGTATGTGAAAAAACCCTGCTTGTGGTTTTTTTTTGAGACCTAAAAATATAATATGTTTTAATTAAAACTTATAAAAGAGAGTAAGTATTATAAAACCTGGGTGTAAACAATTTATACATACGTAAGTGATATCCTGCAGCAACAATGGCGCTTTTGTTTTTATCACAAAGTAAAATTTTCATGGAATTTTATTTGTTTACAGTTTACAGCATTGGTTTACCCAAATTTACGGTTCATATATTCTGTAGCTTTTTTTATCAAAGTATTTTGTGAGGCCTGTAAGAAAGCAAGAAAAATGTTCTTAAATATTATATTCAAGACAATAATAATAATAATTTATTCAAATATATATTAATTAAAGCCTTCGTATTTTTTTTTAGAAAACAGGTATCTTAGAGAATATTAACTTAAACGATGACATCCCGCAACTTAAACTTGAAATTTTCATATACAATTATGAGGATCTGCAGAAAAAAATCATAGATAAACTTAAACCTGTTTTATCCAGATTGGGCAAATTGTATGTCACGATATTTTCTTTAAGGCCTATATCCAGCAGTAGACGTTTTTAGCTGAGATGATGGTATTTTCTGGTTGCATTTCTTTCTTAGATATGAAATATGAATCGTCCACTGAATGTCGCTGTCCTATTTCCTTTAACATTAAGTTGATACCGAATAACATTTAATTAATTTGATATAAAATAAGCAATTGAAAGGGCAATATTTTATGATAGCCACCAACCAACTTATTCAAATTGCAGCAGCAAAACTGTTGTTACAGTTTCAGGTTATAATCTTCACCATCTTAAATCTTCTTTGTTGATAAAACAGTATGTTGTGAATGTTTAAAATCTTGTCTCTTTATGGCATCCAGTCATTTTGTTTTTAGTATATAATTTACTTGAAAACTGAAAAAAAGACAACAATTAGCATATTATTATGTCTGATTTTTATTTGTCCTTAAGTTAGAACGGATGATTTAGGTTCGATAACTTTTGTCTAACCATATTTTGGCACAACACTATCATAACCTTTACAGAAGGTGTTTTACCGTAATAATTCAATAAATTTAGGTACGAATTCGACAAACAGCGTGTAAAATTGATGTTCTTGATAATTTATTAGTCAAAATAGTGCCCAGAAGTCTACAATGAAACAAAATTATTTACCGAATGGTAGGTGACCGAAACATCAAGATTTTGATTCCTTGACGCGTTTGATTCACATCCCGTCACTACACAAGAGATTGTTATACATTAAGTTAAACATTCACAATCACAAAACCAATTTATCACACCTTTTTCATAAAAAATTATCATAAAACTTTTGGAGCTGCTACCGATGTTTACAATGTCATATTATACGTCAAAATAAAACAAACCATAAACAAACCACCAAATATGTACCAAATTATTGGTTTTTAATTTTGTACGGTACTAATAAACCAGTGTCATCAATAAACCACTTTGATACCACAAGAAGAAAACTTGCAAAGAATTCTTATATTTTATCTCTCTCTAACTAATAGTCTTTTTGCCGTTTAGTAAGGAGCGTAACAATATGAAAATAACTTTTTATTTTAGCCCGGTTTCTATGCTTGTCTTTATTCTGAGGCTCAGCTCAATATAGTGCTCGCTCTAGTTGGTCTGTGGACTAGAGAGTAAATTTTTTCTATGATATAGATCTCGAGTTGGTCTGTGGATATAGTGACTGAAAATCTAAAAATGGTTTTGTTGGATATTTTTTAGAGCAAAGTAATAATCCAGGTAAATGTGTTCGTCCATAGGCCATTGATTACATTTTCGTCATCTGCTAGCTATGCGCTCGACTAGAGAGTAAAATTTTTCTATGGTACCTATCTAATCTTTAAACAAAATGTGTCAGAGAATCTAAGTGAATTTATTGCGCGAAAGTTTATTGTTTTCTGTTATGTATAAACAATCCCAGTTATTTTAACTGGCTAAAGTTATTAAACCTTGGACTTTAAAATCCAGGGTTTGGCCTATTACCTAATTTTAATTAAATTTTACTTACTTAGTAATGCACGATGGAGTCGTCTATTGAACATTGGGACCCAGGTATGTACAGTACAGACGTCATTTTCTAATTTATGATTTTTTTATGATTAAAAAATGTTTACTTTGGATGGTTTTTGCATTTGCCCAATGCCCAGTCTATTCATGTTTTGACATTACTGGCTATTGACTAAAAACGACCCATCAACCCTATGCCCTCCCAAAACGACCCACTGACATTTGTTGCACCTCTCTAATGGGTCAGCAGGTTGTTTTGTGCTGTTTTCAAACTCACTATGTAAGTAGGTACATCTAAACTATAGGTACCTTATTTCAGCTCTAACAAAACTGTTGGCTTCCCTGAAAGACATCCAGTGTGACACAGACGATGTAGCTTTTCTGAGCGAACTCCTGCAGTCTCCCCAGCTCAATGCCCTGGTGCAAGTGCACAACAAGATAGTTGCCAAGGGTAAAGATGACCGGTTCTACCCACTTCTATCTAATGCTATGCAAGTGACTCTGGAGGTGCTTGAAGTCCTTGGCATTTGCCCTGTGGTAGTAAATGAATATGAGGAGCTTCTTGGTTTGCTGCAAAGGCCACATTTTCAAGTATGCTTATTAAAATATTATAAATAAACATTATTTTATCAGAAAATAATATAAATAATTTAAGAATGCTTATTAAAATGTTAGTAGATATGGGTTCTGAATATATTAAAGCTATGCTTTTTACAAATTCCTTTCAGCTTTAC
Source organism: Euspilapteryx auroguttella (assembly GCA_951802225.1). Classification (NCBI taxonomy): domain Eukaryota; kingdom Metazoa; phylum Arthropoda; class Insecta; order Lepidoptera; family Gracillariidae; genus Euspilapteryx; species Euspilapteryx auroguttella. Next base: position 16,094,314 of record OX637641.1, on the reverse strand, counting down.
TCTGTGGAACACAAATTTTACTCCTTTTAATATAGCTTTCTATTTGTTTTAATATGTGCAAATAAAAACATAGGTAGTTAAATATTTTTTACAGGCTATATTATGCACCCACGATGCTGTAGCACAAAAAGACTATTATCCACACCTTCCCCACGTGCCAAACGATGTAGAGGAAGATGAGGAGACAGTCAAAATAGTGCAGCTGGTCAAGAGTGATGAGCCACTTGTAAGTTTTATTTTATCTGTGACAAGAAACTATATGAGGCAATATAAAAGCTCCAAAAGTAATAGGATTTGTGAAATATCTTGAAATAATTCTTTTTTACTGGTCTAACAAAGTTAATTTTATCATAAACTATGTCAATACTATCTTGTGTATAAAATACAAAATACTATATATGATCAAATGAACTTCTCAAGTGAAGTTCGATCAATATTATATGAGTGGTTTCATTTGAAGATATAAATCATTTCACTAGGTAGTCCTTTCACCTACAAGGCAACATTCGCACGTTCTTACAAATAACTATTAGTCGATCGATTTAATCGATATCGATTACTCGATTAATTTGAAATTTACCCATGCTCCCATCCCTACCACTCTACGCGCCCATCACTAGCAGCGTCCGCCAAGCCTGTCATTCTTTTTAGAGATAGTTTTCTGGCATAAATTACGTCGTTTATTGACTTTTTTGACAAAACTCGGGATTTGGGTAGGGAGGGTGATTTATATCTTCAAATGAAACCACTCATATAATATTGATCGAACTTCACTTGAGAAGTTCGTTTGATCATATATTATATTTCGTGGTTTCATTTTCGATATAAATCATTTCACTAGGTAGATGTTTAGAGACATTGTTTTGTCTATATTTTTTCATGATAATGAAACAATATTAATTAAAAAGATGTAATTTTGGCTAGTTTTATTTGAACTCTTAGTATAGGTACCTACAATTATTAAATAATATTACTCATCTTATTAGTTAAAAACACTATATTTTAACATATAAAAGTAATCAATAAAGTTAGTTTATAGAGTACTTCAAAGTTTAACATTGCGTAGTTACTTAGGTAAGTACTTGGTAGGTAGGTACTCAGCTACATTATTTATAACATACTTATATACTTATTGTATATTTTTTAATGAACTAATTTGGTCAGAGATTTGATAAAAAATTGATAATCAATCATCATAGGACATTGTTAAGTTTAGCAAACTTGTTAGAGGTAGAGGTCCAGACGGCCGTCTTTTGATCTGATCAAGATTGACGCCGGTAGCATGAGCAGCCGATGTGGCGGCGGCGTGTCGCGTGCTGCTGTGTGTGCCGTACACCGCAAGGATCTGCCTGATCCACATGCTTATTGACTATGCTGTTGTGTTCCTGTGAGGACGTTACGCTTCACAGTTATTAAGAGGTGATTGGCTTATTTAGGTCTGATTTATTTAGTTAAGGTTATATAACCGTCTTATATATAGACGGATTCACCGTAAGATAAAGTAAAACTAACAATGGTTGATAGCTTTTGATTGCATTTAGCGCCTATAGTTTTGATAAAATTTTCATTTACTTTATGATTCTAATGCCATTGCTATTTTTATTTATAATAATCTGTTATTTAGAGAAAGACTTTCAACCATGTGTGCTGTAGGCTGTAGATAATGTTAGTATAAAGCAACTTTTGTCTAGGATAAGTTCATTCTTGTTTGGTATACATTTTTAGAGATTTTTGAGAACCAATTGTGGATACTTACCAAGTACCTGTGTACTTTGGTGGATTGGGTATTAGTTTATAACATCTTTAAGGAAGGCGCTGATGCAATCATCCGAAGAAATATTTCTGCCTAAAAGCAGAGATAAAGCGGTGGCTCTTATGATGATGCCCTGTGAATCCTGTGATGCGTCTTTTTCGAAGACGTCGGAGGGAAAAGTAATTACACTAAAAACAGAACATTCGAAAGAATCTAATTTAATCATAGTATTGAATAACAATAAATTGATATTGTTGAATAGTAATATTAGAAAGTGAGGCTAGTATAAGATGCTGATGAGATGCTGTTGAGGGGATAATGAGACCTGGCATTGCCTGCTCGAGCATACTGCGGCACTCAGGGTAAGCGTGAGTAGGAGAGGGTGACGGTCCCTGTTAGTAGACAACATAGGTTTTCGTCACGCCCTCAAGTGATTATTACGAAATAACTATATCAATCAATGGAGGATAACAGGCAGGTCTAGAAGTACTAGAAGGGAATACTAGAATACTGGTCGTTTCGTCCTCAGTAATTTTTTGTAGGCCGTTAAGAAAAACGGAAAATGAAGGATCGGCATAGAAAAAATATGCATCTGCCCCTTTGTAGCATCTGGGTCTTGTTTCAAAGAAAAGTATTTCTTAAGTTTTGCGCTAGAATGTTTGAAAAGCATCTTTAAATTAAATCTTCGATCTGCCTCTAAATTATATTTCGTGTAATATAGGGTGCTAATAGCTAGATTTTTCGCTTCTCGAACCAAGGCCAAATATATCTGGTAAGTTAATTGAAATTAGGAAATTGTATGCAACTTCGTGTCGTAATGTAGCTGATAGCTAATGCTAATATGTTATCTACCCATTATAAAAATTAACAAATTGTTTAAGTTTCGGGGCATCTAAGGCTTAGTATATTGCTAATAATACGACATATAATTACTATAGTAAGTTTGAGTTACGACTTTACGACTCGAGTCCGTGTTAACTTATGAATCATATTTTTGTGTTTAAATGAAATTTTAAAAGCTTTTAATATTATTATCTCATCAATTCAGGTCCTGTAAAATAATTATCATAGTATTCTCTGAATATAAGGTAGGTAGAAGGTACCTGTACCTTTGCCTTTCAAGTATGTTTGGTTTCAACCAGCCTTTTGTAAAATGCTGCGCTAGCGGACATTAGGATGCCAATCATTTGTGAAAATTATCTGATTGTAACAGGTGGTAGTTGAGAACACTTCAGAACCAATTCTATTATTTTATTACGTTTATGGCTTGTAAGTGATAAAGTCATATTTAAGTCATCTACTTACTTAAATCCTGAAAATTTGTAATAATTTTGTGGCTATAAGCTACTATTTTCATAGTTTTTAATAAAGCCCAAGCACTCGAGTGATTAGAGTGTAAACCTAACTTTATTTAAATATTCCATGTAACTACGGTCTATGTAAAGGATATCGTCACATACAAAAATTTACCAATTTTTGACCAAATGAACGCAAGTGACCTACGACCCCTTCTTTAATCTTAGTAAAAGTTCTAGGCGCTATCGTGAGCCAATAAGATAAGGCATTGAGTTGAAATCATAGGTGGGTAACAAGATTCTGTGTGTTCACATCTTTAAACAGGAAACGTAGGTAAGTACTTACGATAGTTTTAAGCGACAGAAATAAAAAGTTACGAGACATTTTAGGTCAATAGATGCCATGTAATAATAGCTTGCATGCTGTTCTGCCATTTCGAAATGAAGTTTAGTTACTTACAAATTTATTACAGTTTTAGGTTAAAATGAAATCTCTTACCTCCATTTGAATTGGTGTCAAAAAGGTTTTAGATACGATTTCTAGCAAATTATTAGTTGCGATTGACATTTCTTGTTGTTACTGTGCTAACCATGTTACAACAGGAACATATTATTGCTCAAGTGGAAAATTAGAAAAAGATTTAATTATTCTGTTACAAATCCAATTAAGGATACCTTTATTGTTTGTGATATACAATACAACCAACACATTTTAAAAATATTGTACTGAATTCTGCCAGAATGGTGGTTGAGCACGTGGCCTGATGGGTCGTTCTCTAAACGTGCGACTGCGTCGGTATTGGGTCGTTGTAATTTGGAACTTGACGAGTGGTATCTTCGTACTCTGGCCCTGGCACGCCCCCCCCCTTGTTTTTCGCAAAGCGAGGAGGGCCTGAGTTTTCCTGAAACTGCGGCCAAGCTGTGCCCGTGGAGCTCGTAGAGGCGGCTGTGTTGTGTACGCAACAGTATTTCTGGGAAGACTACTGTCTTCCTGATTTGAAGGCATTGCTATTCAATTTTGAAGCTTAATTTAATTTTCTCTAAAATTTGGCACCGAACAGTGCTTTATCTCGTTTTCTGTACTGAAAGATATTCAAAAAACGTCTTGGTAGACCTGGTGCGGTCTTTTAAATGCGAGCTTGTGTCTCCGAGCTATAAAGGTTGCATGAACTACGGGAGCCCTCGCTTAGAATCTTGATTGCCTCTATTTTATATCTTGAGTTAGGAGAATGGCCATGGCCCTACTCCCCGATGTGATGTGAAGTCAGTCCAAGTTGAGATGAGAGTATTTTAGTATTTAGCTTTGAAGCTTGAACCAATATGTAGTTGCTAGGTATAGTATATTGCTGAAGGATTTTTTCCTTGACTTCTCTAGCCATTTGAGAGAGATTATCGTAGATTCAATCACACAACTTTAGTTCATCATCCAGGGCTTCGTCCAGGGTTAATAAAATTTATGGGTCCAGTTCCGGAAATTTAAACTTTGCCTCAGGGTCCGAGTTCAATTGGTTGGTGTAACCGCTACTAGTTCCAATAAGGAAGTTATTGCTGGTGCTTGGACCTGTTTGGTATTGAACCTGGACCTGGTATTGAAAGTGATCACTGTTGGGGCAGTGGTGGCAATTGGCACTTGGTATGTCGCCATCATGATTTTTGGTGATTCAGTCTCATTTAGACCTGATCATGGGTTGTAGGGAATAGTTTCGGCTAGAAATATATCCTCATATTCGAATGATATTTGCTCTGGGCACATTCCTTAAATTGTAAAGGCGTTTCGCCTACTGGAATAAGAAGAAAAAAGAAAATTATGCTTTTTATATTTTTATACATAAAAAATTATGATTATTTTTGCATTTTGCCGCGTTCCTATTGGAATCTATGGCAGTATGGTAGCCTGGTTCATATTTGAATCTATGGCTTTGCAAAAAAAATTATTTTAATGATAAAAACTGATGTACAGTTTTAAATTTTGCCGCGTTCCTATTGGAATCTGTGGCAGTATGGCAGCCTGGTTCTTGTTCGAATCTATGGCTTTGCAAAAATATTTCTTTTACACTTTTTAAATGTAAGTTTATGCAGAATTTCAATTCGAAATTTCTGTCTAAATATTTTTTTTTTTTTTGAAGGTAGGTAAGCAGATGAACTTACCGTAACATTAGACATTGTCTCTCGATTTATAGTATGAGGATAATGAAATCCATCAAAGTTTAAGTAACTCACTTAATTTTTTGTTAAATATTCGTAGGATCTTTTCGGTATCTTGAAAAATTAATTTTTTGCGAACAAGATCCGAACGCGTGCTTTCGTTGCCTCGCACGGAAAAAGAATGACAGGCTTGGCCAGTGTTGCCAATGACTGTTTACCAGATTCCCCAAAATCACTGGTCAAATTCCCCAAATTTGGGGAGAAGATTATCCTGATTCCCCACAAAATCCCCTCACAATGAGATAGTGAACTATTTACGAAATAACTTTAAAAATAAAACATTTATTAATGACATACACTTGAAAAATCGCAATACCAATTTAAAAAAATCATCCGGTATATTATTATCCTCTTCAGGTTTTCTCTTATATTCAGGCCAAAAAGTAAAAACATGGTTAAATATTATGTAAAACTGATGAAGTGTAAATTCATAATCGAACAAAAACTTTTCCACTTAAAATAACCAAATATTTACATAGGTACATACATTAGCAAAGACTGGGGATAACAAACTGACTGATTTTAAGGTGGAGTGATACATTTTCATTATTGTATTTCGCATTTATTCAGTAATTTAAACGAATAAGCTTAATAATCACTACTCTAAAGATAAGTTTTAGCTTTTTTAACATTAAAATAAACAAAGGCAGTAATTTATATTTGATCATGGATGTTTTGGTTGTAAGTTTGTTTTGAATTGCTTAAATGCTAAATTCCCCGCATATTCCCCACACAGAGCCTCTCCCCACAAATTCCCCAATCGCTTTGAGATTCCCCGCAGTGTGGGGAATTCCCCACACATTGGCAACGCTGGGCTTGGCGGACGCTGCTAGTGATGGGCGCGTAGAGTGGTAGGGATGGGAGCATGGGTAAATTTCAAATTAATCGAGTAATCGATATCGATTAAATCGATCGACTAATAGTTATTTGTAAGAACGTGCGAATGTTGCCTTGTAGGTGAAAGGACTACCTAGTGAAATGATTTATATCGAAAATGAAACCACGAAATATAATTAATTGTAAATGCTTCTCAAAACAGAAGTCTTCTATTGTTCAAGAACTTTGGCTATGTAGATGAAGAAACATACCTTTCTTTTAACAAGACCTCCCCAGCGATATTGTCAAATACAAATTAATAAAATAGAACATAGACAATATAGACATATAACAAAATATAATTAATATATTGCTTGAGTTCTAGAAATAGCAGCTAATTCAGAAGATGTTTTGGGAGCGGTGATTGAATCTATTCCAATCAATACCTAGGTGGAAAGTCTAAAGTTATTCAAATAATTTTCAAAATATTTTATATTGTGGTAAAATTGTCCATTGTACAAAACATTAGGGTTTCTTAATATAACATTGTATTTTGAAAAATAACAAATGTAACATCAGATTGAAATAAATTGCTAGCATATGTTAACCATTAGAATGTCATATGTATTATGTATAGCATCTACCACTTAATAGAAATAACAAGCATGTTCTGATACCCTTAGCGCCACCCATTAAACTCACACTAAAATATTAAAAAATTTACTAAGGGTGGAGCACAGAGCGCTGAGCCAATCGTGGTAAGTGTGTTATTATATTTGCTTGTCTCTCTATTTCTTTTGTTTGACTGCTCGTCGACGCCTACTGCCATCACTTTCCATCCACTCATCACTTCCAAAACTTATTAGCTGCTATCTCTAGATGTTAGTGCCATTTGCGTTGTGTTGAGTCTCGCTGTTGTTACTGTTCACTAGTTTCCTTTTTATTTTAGTTCAACACTAGAAGCAACTGTTTTCACATAATTCCCTAATTCTAAATGTTACTGTAGCAAAGTTTGTAGAGGCTGTGCTTCCTCCTAGCTAAGTTTTTAGTTGTTGTAAGTGTTTCGTTTTTGAAACAATCATATTTTGGTAGCTATTGTTTGAAATTAATTAATCAATATATATAAAACTCTTCCGTTACTGACTGACTGACTGACTGACTGACTGACTGACTGACTGACTGACTGACTGAGTGACTGACTGACTGACTGACTGACTGACTGACTGACTGACTGACTGACTGACTGACTGACTGACTGACTGACTGACTGACTGACTGACTGACTGACTGACTGACTGACTGACTGACTGACTGACTGACTGACTGACTGACTGACTGACAGACTGACTGACAGACAACGCAGAGCCGAAACTACTGGGCGTAGAAAGCTGAAAATTGGCACGTGGGTTCCTTGGGGAGTGTAGGTGAGCACTAAGAAGTGATTTTCCGAAATTCCCACGGGAACGGGAAAAAAACGGGATTTTTGTGTTTATGAGAAATCTGCGCGGGAAAAACCGCGGGACAGCCTCTAGTATAATATAATAGCTGTCTCGGCGAACTTCGTACCGCAGTACGATATAAGTTTACACAGTAATCTTTAATATATAATAATAACTAGCTTTTGCCCGCAGCTTCGCAAGCGCTATTTTATAATAAACTAGTTGACCCGGCGAACTTCGTACCGCCTAACCTATTACTATCTTGTGCATGTATTATACTTATAAACCTTCCTCTTGAATCATTCTATCTAATAAAAAAAACCTCATCAAAATCCATTGCATAGTTTTAAAGATATAAGCCTACATAGGGACAGACGCGTGAAGCGACTTCATTTTATATTATGTATTGATGTAAATTACTTGTTCATTTGTTTTGTAATACTCTCTAATCTGTGGTTATATTCAGAAATATCAGGAAATCATTTCTAATTTCTAATCCAAACCCCTAAAGAAATCAATATCAAGCAGTTTCCTTTTACAATACAAAAAAGCTATAATATCCGTTTTTCTGAATACACAAAGTAACCTTGGCCTATATGCACAACTCTGACGATTAAAAAAAAAATCCAGTTCATCTACCCGGTATAGTCCGTTTACTTTCATCATCATTGTCGTTCGCTACCGATAGACGTTCACTGCTGTATATTGGTCTTGCGAGAGTCTTATCCAGTATACTTCAACAACCATTTATTTTTTCATACAAACTGTTAACCCCTGTATCAGCGTCCACATAAACTAAGAGGACGCCCCTTTATAATAAACTTTATGTCCACCATGTTGGTTTTTCAAATTTCTAACTTTTCCGTAATCAGAACCCCCAATATCCTAAAAAACTCCACACATATCGATTTACATTTTGCATTTATAAATTAAAATTATGTCTTTTTTGTAATAAGGATTTCTAAAACCTAGAAACATCACCCATTTCGATTTGTAAGAAAAATAATAAGCGGTTTCGGTTTTTCATAAAAACTTTGTATCAAGGACTCCAGTAACTATAAAAGCAGTTATGATATCATATTTGATGTTGTAATATTATAAGGAGCTTATTTTGAAAATTTCAAGTCCCTAGTGTCATTAGTTTAGATTTAAGCATAAAACATTTCACCCTGTATAAGACCTCAGGGGAAAAAAAAAAACTAAATCATTTATGATATTGGTGATACAAAAAGAATCCACAGTCTAAATTTCAACATTCTGAATCCAGACGTTTAGAAATTTCATACACACTGTTACTGTTATACGGCGTCCCGTTTGTTTTTCGTAATTAGCGCCCCCAACAATCTAGAAACATCGACCATTTCAATTTCTAAGAAAAATAAAGAGCGGTTTCGGTTTTTCATACATACTTTAACACCCTGTATCAAGGCTTTCAGGACTAATAAACGCAGTTTTGATATCTTATTTGATGTTGTAATATTATAAGGAGCTTATTTTGAAAATTTCAAGTCTCTAGTGTCATTAGTTTAGATTTTAGCAAAAAACATATTCCATCCTGTATAAGACCTCAGGGGCAAAATTAAAAAAAAACTAAATCATTTATGATGTTGGGGATACAAAAAGAATCCACAGTCTAAATTTCAACATTCCAAACCCAGTAGTTTAGGAGTTTCATACAAACTGTTACACCCTGTATACGGCGTCCCGGTTAAGTTATCCCAAAATCCCGTCTTAGTGGGTGCCTACGTCACGTAAAGAAGCTACTGTCCAAATTTCATCTTTCTATCTTCAGCGGTTTCGGCTGGGCGATGATGAGTAAGTGAGTGAGTGAGTAGATCAATGGTATTTGGATTTTATATATATAGATAATATAATAACACCCCAGCTAGCACACTAGTGAAATTGCAGCCTAAATTGATACTTTAAGTGATTTAAGAGTAATTTAAGGGTTCTAATGGCAGGCTAAAGTTGTATAACAGCTTCCATAAGCGTCTATAGCTGCAAAAGTTACTAAGAGTGGCACAAGTTCCACCCAGTATTACCTTAACCTGTATAATAGTTGGTTTTAGAACTCTTTTGCCACTACAGTCTCTAGAACAGAGTTAAGCAATACTTTTTAACGCTTACGATTGCATATGAGTTGCTACTGGAGCTGTTATACGCCTGTAAACTTTATAAAAGAAATAACTGTAGCCTGTAGTAACAAAATCCACTACAGAGCTACTGCTAGTAATATAAGGGTAATAAATATATTAGTGAAAGCTCTATATAAGAAGCAAGGACTACTATAAGTAATGCAATAGTAATAAAATGTTCCTTTGAGCAGCCTACGTAATTCGCAATTTTTGTTCTAAATAAAGAAAAATGTGCGAGGGTTCCGTCGGTATAATACATTTTAATACCAGTTGGAGATCAAATATTAAAGACAGGTGTCAGGTTCAAAGTATCCAATGTTTGTTTTGTGTTTCTGAGCAAAATAATTACTCATTTCTTTCCCAATCCATTAAGCAGTTTAGGCTTGAAAGCGTAACGAACATACACAAATAGTTTTTTTTTATATAGCCTCTTTAGTATTCTACTGCTGCTCAGACCTCCCTCGCTTGCTTCCAATGGTTGCTTATTGCAGTCTCCGGACACTCAGTTCCTAACATACATAAGTATTAAGTAACTAAGTAGTCACTTTTGCAATAATGAAAAGTATTTTTTGTTAGGTTTCTTAAAACTAATATTTACTATTTCCAATTATCTTCAAGGATACCTGATCTTTATTGTAACTTTGGTTGAATAAGTAAATAAATTGAATAAGTGTTTTAAAACAAGAAAACACTTAGCATTGCCGTAGCTCTATGCCCTAAATATAATTTTTATTTGTTCTTATACTTGGCAATGGCAGAATCAAGGATCCCTAAAACACTTACTCAAATAATTTAAACTCGGAAAAGGGGATCACTTTTAACCTTTTAACCGCCAAGCACTTGATATGAAGTAGTCACAAAGTTCTCCCACCACGCCAAGCACTTCTCTGGAAGTAGTAGTAGCGCTAGTTTCGCACCGTTTCGTCCCTTAATTGCTATTCTGATATTGGCCCAGACAAGTTAGCCCCACGTTGGGCGCCATATACCCAAGCCCTGAAATAATGGGCGTCCAGAAACTTTATTTTAAATAAGTAAAATATTAAGCAATTTATTGAATTTGGAATTTTTTACATATTCAAAACATGAATTGAAAGTTAACAATAAAAACACAAAAGTATTAAAAATAAGGTTGTAATTTGTTCAAGCCAACATCTATGTTCATCATCAAAATCATCAGCTATGTGAGAATTTTGAGAAAAAAAAAGATTTATTGTTGCTCCTTTACTAGGGAGCAACAATAAAAACGGACGAGGACACAGGCAAGATCGTGATAGCGCGCGTGATGCACGGCGGCGCCGCGGACCGCTCCGGGCTGATCCACGCGGGCGACGAGGTCATTGAGGTCAACGGCTACAGCGTCGAGAACAAGACCCCGGCCGACGTGCTCACCATACTGGTACACTTCTCTACTTCATTTTTATATTCTTGATGAATGACATAGAGATACGGTTTTTGTATCATTGTTTAGCTTACATCAAATACTTTTTAATTAATACCTACATAAAAATAATATCAAATGGGGGTCTTTTTAGAGTTATTAAGGTAAATAAGATTTTTGATAGTTATTTTTTCAAAATTAATATACTTACTTATTTAACTAATTTATTGTGTCTTTTTAACAGGTTATGGACATTTTTATTTAGTAGAGACGACTTTATTCTGTTAAAATAAACCCAATTTATCTAAGATTTGTAGAGCTGTTCATTTTCGAGAAACTTATGAATTTTATAAGATAGAGATAGAGAAGAATCTAATCTTAAATTTTTCGGGTCCGAAAAGAAACACATACTGTTCTACCAATCACATTCCAAAACACCAAGAATATATTCATATTTATTCTGTGGCTTTCAGCAAAACTCGGAGGGCACCATAACATTCAAGCTAGTCCCGTCGTACGGCAAAGGCGGGTCCCGCGAGAGCAAGGTGCGCGTGCGCGCTCTCTTCGACTACGACTCCTCCGAGGACCCCTACATTCCCTGCAAGGAGGCCGGACTCAACTTCAAAAAGGGCGACGTGCTGCACATCGTCTCCCAGGACGACGCTTACTGGTCAATCAATCATTATAAACTTAAAAAATTGTTGCAGATGAAGATATCTAAAACGTCTTCTTGTAGCTTACTTTATTTGCACTCTAGAAAGAGCACTCACAAACGAGTTATGGTTTAATTTCATGTTTAGCATGATAAAAATGAGATAGCTTACATACATTTTGTTTAAAAAACAATTTCGCCAAATTAGTCAGCGTAATTTCGATTGGTCCATTCAACGTCTAAATATCTAGTTAAAATAAATTGTAGAGTGACAAATGAGTCAAAAATGATTTATTCAATATAGGATACAAGATATCACTTATTTGAAGTCAATTAGACTTATCTAAATGGTATCAATGATACCTTATTTGGTAAAGTATAAAGTATCCTATACTGCGAGAGGCGAGGTAGTTCAGGGTGCCCACCAAGCGGCTTAGGCAAACGAATGTTTTCATTGCCTTACGACAATGGTCGCCTGGAGACGCCCCCAAACGAGCCCTCTTCTGTCAAATAATTCTACTCCCTTTCGCAATGATTTTACAGCGTAGAGAAGTAAGGGGTAACTAGCTCGGGGTGCTGGCCAGAGAACCTCCACGTGGTGCAACCTGGGCAACAGCGGACGATCACACTTTTCGTGTCCCGTTTGGTGTGATCGTCCGGTGGCTAAAATCTGGCGGGAGTGGCGCTCCACATGCTCTGCTCTATCAGAGAGCATAGTGTGAGTCGAGAAGGAGAGCGGGGCTTGAGACTTCCACCACGGCGTACTCCTCGGCGCCGTGGGGGGACTAACAAGCCCTGCTGAACGAGGAGGAAGAAGAGTGGAGAAAGAAGAGAGGAAGAGAGAAGTGGAGGAAGATGGTGACGTGATGGGTGCGGGTGCGGGAGTTGGGAGCTCCCCAATGGCGCGCCCACGTGGAGATTGATGGCTCGGCTGATTAGAAACCCTGCGTTATTAGATGCCGGGATTCCCCTTCCCCGAGGTCGGCTCGTTGCTCGCCGATCGTTGGGAGCAGATGCCCCCGGCTGATCCGAACGCGCAGGGGAGTAGATGCCGGGCTATCATTTCTCCACGCCTTGCGGTCGGCTTGATGTCGCCGTCGCTGCCGCAATGGGCTTGCCGATGGGGCGCTCACAATGCCCCGTAGGAGAGGGTGGCAGTGTCCTATCCAGGGCACTGTCACACACGATCGCTGGGTGCTGCGGCCAAGGTGGAACGGCTGGTAGCACCTGGCGGTCGAGGAGGAAGGAGCGGGGACTTGATACTTCCACCATGGCACTAATTTTCTGGGTGCCATGGGGGGAGTGACAAGCCCTGCTCCGGCTCGACCGCCGACAGGGGCGGTCGAAGAGGAGAGCGGGCGGGGCCGCAAAGGTTCCACCACGGTGGATCACACACGCTGTGGCGGGGCCGATGGGTCCCGATCCGCTTTGCAGCACCGCTGCAGGACCCCGGGGTCGTTGGGTAGTCACGCCTCGTGTAGTCATATAACGGCCCCGAGAAGGACGACGGAACGCGGTGTCTAGTTCCGTCGTCGAGCGTAGGAAGAGCCATCCGCGCTCAGGGGGGACTATCACCACCTGTCCCCCCGTGAAGAGGCTAAACAGCCAATGCTGGAGGGGGTTGCGGAGTTGAACACAAAGTTCGAGAGATCTCCCGTGACCCCCTTGCTAACAGCCGAAGAGGTCACCGGCGGGGTTTTAGTGGGTGCGAACCCCACATAACCCTGCGGCTCCCCCCGGGGCTGCAGGGTACTCGTTAGGAGTTTCCCCGCCTAAAAAAAAAGGGGGGTAATTCAAGCTCTACTTTACAATTTATCTCTTTTTTTTTGTTCTTTTGTGACATTACAGTTCAATTTGGCGACAATACAAAAAACATAAATTAATAAAAAATTAAGTACATGAAAAATACTAAATAAAAAAAAATAAAAAAAGTACATGAAATAATAAAAATATAGTGCAGAGCTAGACTACTTCTATGCGTCTTTGTCCTATTCATAATCCTCAAAATTGTAATAAGCTTGCTTAATCAGAACTCTTTTGATACGAGTTTTAAACTCATTCTCATTTAGGGTCAAAATCTCTTCTGGGATCTTAATTCGTTTCCTATAAAGCTTTTGTTTGTCCGTTTTAGTTTGGTTTTGCTGCCCGTTCTAAGGTCTTTAATTTTATCAAATATTTTATCAAACATAGTATGTAAGTTTTTGCGAGTGTACATAATAATTTCAAAGACGTACTGGGACGGAAGCGTCAAAATATCAATTTCTTTGAATTTTTGTCCGAGGGAAGTATGAAAGTAACCTAATTTTTAGACAATGTATGTTATTAATAATGTAGTTTAATTTGTCGTGTGCAGGTGGCAAGCTCGGCGCGAAGGCGACAAGGTGATGCGCGCCGGGCTGATCCCGTCGCGCGCGCTGCAGGAGGGCCGCATCATCCACGAGCGCCAGGTGGACCCGCAGACCTTCGACGGTGGTACGACCTTTTTCACTAGCTAGCCAGAGGGAGACAAGGTGATGCGCGCCGGGCTGATCCCGTCGCGCGCGCTGCAGGAGGGCCGCATCATCCACGAGCGCCAGGTGGACCCGCAGACCTTCGACGGTGGTACGACATTTTTCACTAGCTAGCCAGAGGGAGACAAGGTGATGCGCGCCGGGCTGATCCCGTCGCGCGCGCTGCAGGAGGGCCGCATCATCCACGAGCGCCAGATGGGTCCGCAGATCTTCGTTGGTGGAACGACATTGCTAGCAATTTGCATTTACACACTACATATCTTGTATGCACTAGCGATCAAATGTATAAAGCCAACGCGTTGCTTCGCACGCAGTCTAAGCTCGTGTACGAGGACGGGTACCATGCTTGTGTGAGTGAGATAAGACATGCTGTGCGGTAAGTGAGAGGGAACCGAGCGAGGGTGGGCTGCACTTGCTAAGAGAGGCAGGGAGTGTCCATACTGAACGAGGTACTGTGCTAATACTGTGCGTCTTGCCAGGCAAAGTGCCGCTGTGCAGCCCGTCGACGGCGAGCTCGGAGTGCGCGGCCAAGACGCCATGCGCGCCCGCGCCCGCCGCCGCCGCCGCCGCCGCCAACGCGCTGCTGCCCTGCAAGTCTGCGCCCAAAGTCAAGAAGGTCTTTTTCATCACACCTATTCGAAATTTTTTGTTGTTTTCTATAGGAGACTCATAGCGGGGCCTAAAGTTATGTTTTATCCCATCCACTTGAAAAGTAGACTTTTTTATTACTGTTCTCTAGTCGTAAAGTTACTAATTTTTAACCTGCGGCTTGCAGCGGGTCAATAATGATATTCCATACATTCATTATTGACCTCTGGGCAATTATTATGATGTATTGTAATATAGTTACGAAAATAAATGATTAAAGTGAAGTGGGATTGAAAACAAGCTAGCTAATTAGGTCAGCAAAATTAGGTAGAGGTACATCGGTGCTTCTTTTTATATGTAAAATTTCTCGTCGGATGGAATAAAAAGCAGTATATACAACTTGGCTGTAAAGTTATTCTGCCTCGGGTGAGGTTAAAATCCTCGCTTGTTCAAGTTTCAAGTCATTATTCCCTCACTACGCTCGGGAATAAACCCTTGAAACTCTCTGCGCTCGGGTTTTAACAGACCACCCTCGTACATAATACATCACTTTACACCCATGTTGAATAAACTACTATTTAATCCCCTCTAAGTCGCCTTAAAAGAATTTCCATACATTTTTTAGGCACACTTTTTGAATTTGGAACTGGCTGGTAGACGGCCTCGCAAGCCGTTCTGGCTAGATAAAATAAAAGAAATCAAATTAAAAACGCGCGAACTAGACTACGTAACCTTGAACTAAGTTTTCGTAAATTTTCACGAATTGTTAGAAATTCATGTTTTGTTTTGTACAGTCACGGACTAGGAGGCCGTAACAGATTTGTCTATGGTTTCGTCAGGCCTAGACTGTATTGCCAAAGAACAAGAGTTATTTTGCAATACAGAAAAACCGGAAGTGTTACGCCGATCGTGTCCGCCACTGTACAAAGAGTTCTTCAAATCAAGTGACAGTCAAAGTAAGAATGAAGTCTTAAAAGTAGTAGAAATGTAAGAAATTTGATGGATTATCAATAATAATATACTTACATATAATTTTCTCATAGTGGGTGATGAAAAGTAGAGTGGTAACACACGGAAGCAAAATTTATTTTTGACTCGGGCGACGTACTTTGAATTCCTCGCTAAGCTCGGGATTCTATTCAAAAAAGTATCAAAAAAAAAAAAAAATTACTTTGCTTCCTTGTGATACAATCTACTATTTAGATCCTTTTTCTATCTTTAAACCTCCGAACGAAAATTCAGAGAGGGGTGTTATAATTTTAACGTGTGTCTGTCTGTCTGTATCTGTCTGTGGCATCGTAGAGCCCAAACGGCTGAACCGATTTTCGTTTAGTATTTTTTTGTATCATAGATAATTTCATGACGAGTGTTCTTAGCCATGTCTCAAAGATGATTAGCTCTAGTTTTAGTTAAGTTGATGAGGGGTCTAACTGGGTCGGGGATTTTTAAATTAGAGTTATTGTTTATTTGAAACTATTAAGAGTGATTTGAGTGAGCCTTATGTTGGTTCGGGTGATATTATACAACTTAATTTTGAAGGAAAATATTTAAACTAAGCACGTTCGTAGTCACCAGCTAACCTTCCACATCATCAGGTAATCTACGACCTAACGGAGAACGACGACTTCGACCGCGAGCAGATCCCGACGTACGAGGAGGTGGGGCGGCTGTTCCCGCGCGCGGGCGCCGCGCGGCCGCTCGTGCTGGCGGGCGCGGCGGGCGTGGGCCGCAACGAGCTGCGCCGCCGCCTGCTCGCCACCGACCCCGGGAAATACCTCACGCCCGTGCCTTGTACGACTTGTACCTTTACTACTCTCACCTTCACACCCGTTAGGCCTTGCTCACTTTGGGACTCACTTGAATCAAGTCGTTCAGTCACGTTAGTTCAGTGTAACACTTCCAGTTTTTCTGTACAGAAAATAAACGATGTAAGTCCTAAGAACCACTAATTATTCGTGGAAAGTGCTAAACCGAACCTAAAAATTTTGTTCTCAACGAAAGAAAGAAAGTAAAATTCACAAGTCATACTCACCAGTAACAGGACACGTAAGAGCATTCACTTGGTTTTTGGAAAAGGGGTTTTAATGTTTTACTGTCGCCTTTTTTATTGTTTTCATTGTTACTCAGATGCAGTTCTGTATTAGCGACATTTTTACCAAATAATTTTGTTTCACAGACCAACTAGAGATACTACGTATCAGCGGGCCATCTTAGAAATAAAAAAAATTGCTATAGAGAAAAACGTTACTAGTGATGTATGACAGTTGTTTTTATTTTTAATTGTAAGCTTATATTGTGCAAAGGTCCCCAGCGTATTCAGCCTTCTTTTTTTTGCCTGCTCCCCTAAATTTTTTATTACATTATATTTATTCTAGCGCGCACGATACAAAATACAAGTGTTATTCTGAACGAGTCCGTGACCACCCCCCATACTCTATTCCACACAAATAAAGAGCATAATACAATTACAATGCGTATGGCTTAAGATGCTGGTTAGTATTATTGTTACGAATTGAGTGTACTGTACACGTTAAATATGTTTTTCGGCCGTCCGTAAGTAGTCTTTTCTAAATAAGTACATTGTTTGAACGCACAAATACGCATAAAATCCGAACAGGCACGGATTGTATAAGAGTGTCAAACCTGCACTGCACGTACTCACGCACGACTAACTGAGATGAGGATGAAGATTATTTTTTCTGTTCTGTTCTCAATCGTTCCGTTCTTGTAGATAAATTAAGTTTTTTTTTTAATCTTTGGAGGTTAACAGCACAACCTCCGTGATGTACAGCTATGTTTTCAACTAGTTCTAACAATTGAAGTAATGGTTTCGAAACGACACCGTCTTACCAACCACTATCGTTAGACCACGATAGCATACAAGAATAACCCGTATTGCAGATACATCGCGCCCCCAGAAGGCGTCGGAGCAGAACGGCAAGGAGTACTACTTCGTGAGCCGCGAGCAGATGGAGCGCGACATCGCCGAGGGCAAGTTCATCGAGCACGGCGAGTACAAGGGCAACCTGTACGGCACCACGGCCGAGAGCGTCGAGGCCATCATTAACAGTGGTCAGACATTTGGACACTTATTTTTGGTCCCCCGTCCTTGTCACATTTGCCCCACCCCTCCCTCCGTTCACACTTGTCGGATGCCGGGCCCGATTTAATATCTGGTGTACCTGTGGCAAAACATCTTGTCGGACGATAATTTTAATGTTAATAATATGACTCGATCTAAAATCGGTGCAACAGACGACGAGGGCGGGGACAGGGGTAACGAGTGATGTATTTTATAGATGGCCCCTTACATTTATGCCAGAGATTAATATATTACGGATTTAACTAGATAAAAATCATATCTAGAATGCCCGAAACCTACTAAATCATATACAGACAAAGAAACCAAGCAATCTATATTCATTATATACTTATAAGTTTGTCAAAGCCAGTGTCTATTTGTTGGGTGTAGGTCGCGTGTGCGTGCTGAGCCCGCACTGGCAGGCGCTGAAGATGGTCCGCACGGCGCGGCTGCGGCCCTACATCGTGCTGGTGCGGCCGCCGCCGCTCGCGCGCTTCGCCGCCACGCGCGCCGCCGCGCACGCGCGCTCCTCCTTCGACAAGGAGAACTCCAGACCCTACACGGTAAGAGCAGTCTTCGCCGCCACGAGCGAGGGAATCGCCCTGTACACTAAAGTGTTGACACAATGCTAAAGCGCCCCACAGACTACGCAGAAACGATAAGATATCTGTATCGGCGCAGATCACCTTCAACATTAATTTCTATGTATTCCTATGGACGACCACACACTACGCAGATAATGTAAAATATATCTGAGCCGTGACATATAAATTGAAAGATCTGCAGATAACATCTGCCGATACAAGTTTATCTGCAGATAACATCTGCCGATACAATTAATATGGCATAATATTTTAACTGCAGCTAAATAATAACACATCACACTCAGAGCCCCTAACTAGGAAGAACCTGTATCTAGGGCGCCCGAAACACACACAGAGACTTACATCACACCCAGACCGGAAACAAACATCGATATTCATCATATCAATATTCGTCCCGCCCAGGAATCGAACCCGGGTGCTCACGCTTACTCAGTCCACATAACTGCCAACTGAGCCACGGAGCAGTCAAATACAGGATGTATGATGAAGTAGCCCTCGGGTTTCGGAAATAGGTTGTGAATTTGTTATCTGATCGATCCTCGAAGATGTGAAATTCACTTCGGTCTTTTTAAGCTTTATAAATAATTATGCTGTTCTATCAAAATTCTTCGTGTTTTTCACCGACTTCAAAAAAGGAGGTTATCAGTTTGACCTGTATGTATGTTTGTCCGCGATTTTCTCGCGTTTGGCTGAACCGCTTTTGATGCGGTTTTCAGTAGGTAATGTATTTGTTACATTCAGGACAAGGTGAGAAGGTTTAGTACCTATTTTAACCGACTTCGACTATCGAGGAAGTTCTCAGATTATGTTTGTGTCAGTTCGTTGCAGGCGGGTCTCTTTTTGTAAAATAGAAATTATAGTGCGTGTGTTTGAAGCAAGACGTGACTCGTTCATAATCAGAATCATCTTCTGACGAGCTGTCTAATAAATCCAGAAGCAGAGTTCTTTTCGTAAACGTGAACTCATTGTAACATCCTATATAAACATTCTTTAGCAATAAACAAGTCTGCTCAGTCCGAGAGATTTCGAGTGAACGTATAATCTTGTTATATTACCGCATCTGCGTAATGTGTGGTACCTTCAGATAAAAAAGTTTGTATACGCAAATAAAATCTGATCGCATCTGCGCAATGTGTGACGGGCATAAGACCCTATCCAGATAGCGAGCTCGTTTTGTTTTTTGTTTGTGGAAACGCGTTAGAGCATGTAGACGGGATGTCTCGGCAGTATCTCGGACACGTACGTAAGTAATATGCGCTACCTGGACAGGGTCTGAGAGAGTATTCAGAATACGTGGCACG
The DNA here is from genome assembly GCA_951802225.1 of Euspilapteryx auroguttella. Taxonomy (NCBI): domain Eukaryota; kingdom Metazoa; phylum Arthropoda; class Insecta; order Lepidoptera; family Gracillariidae; genus Euspilapteryx; species Euspilapteryx auroguttella. The sequence continues at coordinate 16,074,555 of OX637641.1, read as the reverse complement.
ATGATAACAACGCCGCGATTCTCTCGCTCATGGAGGCGGCCTCTCGATCTATCTCACTCTAAACCACATGATCGCTCTACCTTATATCTTTATTGTTCTAACACTCCTGAAACTAGTATTTAAATTTTATTTTCTATTCGGGAGTTATACATACAATAAAAACACACTATTTAAAGCTCTGGTTTACCAGACCACCACATATTAAAATATTTTCACAATATATATTAAGAGGAGAAGATATTGTGTGAGGGCTGTGGGCGAGGGACGAACAAGCAACGTCAGCCCGCCTACAACCCCTAATTGCATTGCCGTTTCGACCGCGCAACCAAGTTCTGAAGTAAAAAAATGATTACGCTCAGATTCTGTCGAAATTTGTCAAAACTGAATGGTGAAAACCAGGAATTTGTCAAAGCATAAATAAAGAAGTTATGAAGGTTTGATGGTGTCCGCGCGAACGAAACAAGGAGAACCGCGCGGACATTGAGATCTAGACTTCTGGAAGGTTTAGAGACCTGGTATTTTTTTGTCAAAGCAAGGTTCAATTTGTCAAAAAATGTCGAAGTAATAAAACTTGGTTGCGCGGTCGAAACGGCAATCTAATTGCTTAGGTATCTAAAAAGTCGCTACACATTCTCGCACCGCTCACTTCTTTATACATTATGGTGAAATACATAGTTTCACATTCTTGTTACACGTATTACGCTGTCAAGCTTGCCGTAGAATAGTGCCATCTATTCCGCCAACTAAAATAAAAATAAAATATTTCCCTTAGGAGGAAGAGCTGCGTGACATAATAAAGTCATCAGAGCGCATCGCGTTCCTGTACGGGCACATGGCGGACGAAGAGATCGTGAACGAGGAGCTCGGCGCCGCCGCCGCGCAGCTCGCGCGCGCCGCCTGGCGGCTGCAGAGCGAGCCGCTCTGGGTGCCCGCCTCCTGGCTGCACTAGACGTCATGTCTAGTCTACATCATAATGCGTGACAAATAACTTGGTGGGCGAACTCGTCCGACCGCTCACAACACCAAAGAGACCCTTTTTTTGTGTCTCTGCGCATTTAAGAGCCAGTTTACCGCGATGCTGGCGCCATTTCGGAACAATAGTTATATCTTCTAAACACTGGATAATGTAGCCTAGTATTTTTAGGGCACTGTGTATAGCTTTTAAATTAAAGGCCAAGTGGCCACTTTTAGCAACAATCTGTGTATAATTTTGTTCTTTTAAGTTAGGACTACTTAACTGTGCTCAAAAAATACTAAACAAGATTATCTAGTAAACTGGCTCTTAACGTCATTTTCAATTTTCGTGTCTCGGTATATACTATACAACCAACACCACTCATCCCTCTTAACCCTTACTCTTAGGCTGACAGTCACAGTCAGTGATGGGAGTCCAATCGCTCGAGTTTGACCTCGGACAAGTTGTTCTTGAAGCTGATAAAAATTTTAAGTTGAATTTTGACAGTTTGGAGTCCAAGCTCAAACTGCCTATTTTATATATTGTTCTTAATTCCAAATTAACGGACTAAGAGTTCAGTCTTCAAAAAAGGGAATATACACTCGACGGTGTATGAGACGGCCCGAGCGAGGGTAACCTGTAATCGAGAACGTCTTGTTCGAGTGTAAGCTTGAGTATGTCTTGTTCGAGTAACCTTAAACATTGATTGACGGGGCGCCAACCGGTCATTCTTGAAAAATATTAATATTTTCTAAAGTTGAGAATCTAAACCATGGCTAAAATAAAAAAAATATGCATTAAATAAAATCTAGTACTGACAAATATTATCTTTGACTAGATAATCTTTCTTAGATTTTTAAGGCACACACTGTCGTGTAGCTTTCAAATAAAAAAAGGATGTAAGAAATATACTGATTGTTGCTAAAAGTGGCCACTTTAGGCAACAAACAGTATACTTATGCGTCATTATCGGACATTATTTATTTTGGCCATGGATTAGAAGATATTAAATTTGTCCAGATTGGCGCTAGTATCGCGGTTAGCGCCGTCTTAAGTATTGGCACTAATATTAGCCGTATAGATCTCAGAATAAGTTTAATTAATGTCTAGTCAGTTAGATCGGGCGCGCTTGCTGATATAACAGTATTTTCATATCATAATAAAAAAAACCTTAGTGTTTATCGTCGAATGTACGTTGTTGGGCCTGCTGCTTCACAAACATCAGCTATTTATTTATCTAGTTGCAACGCTTCATAAAATGTGAATTTATAAGCGCGTCTGATCTTTTAGTCAAATATATTATGTAAAACTTTAATAAGACTTATTTACAGTTTTAAATATATGTAGTTTATAATTGTACCTAGTAGATTAAGAAAAATAAATGGACGTGCCTCCACTCTATTATACTATCAAGGAGACTTTTTCCCACTATTCCGTTAATTGCCAACTATTTAATTAGATACCTCAGTTTTCTTCATTTCGGTCCTGGCATATTGTCCTCATCTTTTAAGTCTGAAAATTAGGTTATCGTTTTATCCTTATCCATCTGAATTAAGGTGGTAACTCTCGGTATGGAAAATTTTGAATTTGGCGCCATACTACAGGCAAACTATTAGACTCTGGCTGATCAGAAATTAGTGGCAAACTGAACTCAATACGCTAATTCAAACCATCATCTATACAACCTGAACTCAGCTATTGACTGAAACGAGCCAGAAACTCCGTTGAAGCCAAAAGTGCTCAACTCTTATATAATGCCGCTCTTTTAGACAACATCTAACAGTTTGCCTCGTGGAAACAGCCTTACTTAGAATATGGGTACAGTAGCGGTCTAGGACGGCGTCTACACATACTTCCGGTTTTTCTGTATTGCAAAATAGCTCTTGTTCTTTGGTATTACAGTCTAGGACTAGGACACTCGAGACCAAAGACAAATCTGTTACGCTGCCCTAGACCGCCACTGTACCTACTTAAAATATAAAGCTCTATAACTAATTCAGATGTCAAACAAAGCTTAATAGCTTTTGCTACACCAATGCGCTTTAATGGTTATCTTGTTGCGCACGCGCACGACCCCACCGGACGAAGATAAACAGGAAAGAGCTCTGGTGTACACAAAGGTAGAAATGTGAACTACAGTAACAAACGAAACAAATACTTATTTTAATTTCATAAAATTGATCTCAGTAGATTTATTATTAAATTATAAATGATTTTGTGCGAATAGATTTTTGCTAGTGAGTACCTAAGTACTCAGTAATTACTTAAATTTTAAAAAGATTGTTCAACTATAACGTCAAGTTAATATTATGTGCTATGTATTAACAAGTTTGTTTTTATAATACTAATATACACGGTTACTTTTTTATCGTGGAGGAAAATTTAACACACGGTAGGCTTGGTTATGCAATGCAAATCATTCATGCTCACTTGAGGTACTTCGAAAGTTTTTGTAAAAAAATACTAAAAACGATGTGTAGCGTCAGAGCAATGACCTACGGTGGCTTAGCTGGTGCCAGACGAGTCAGGGGGTGGACGGCAATGCGCAGGGAAGTGAACAAAGCTTCCATCGGCCTTAAATAAGTTTTTTTTAATCAAAGGTCAAAAAAAAAAACAAGTAATACTTATATCATGCAAAGACTAACTCCTCAAAGTTTCCGCCACGATAAAAAAAATTCCATGTATTGATAACACTTATAATACCGTTTATTATACTTAAAAAAAACTAAACATTGATATTTTTGAAGATATTTATATCTAAGTACTTTGTTTTTCTATCACAAAAATATTTAAAATTTTAGCAGCATTTGCGTGGTAATTAGCATTTATTTTAGTTTGTACCAGCTGTGTCCGAGGCTTCGCCTGCGTAGAATACAAGATCATGGCTTGACAAGCTCTTGGATATTAATTTCTTATGTTGTTTGCGTTGTTTTGTAACCGCAATACTTGTTTACGTGACGGATATTCATGATATTTTATGGATGTATGGTGTGATGCAGTTAGACCATAAATTAACTCTAGCTCTGTGTTAATGGTTACATTAAAATATTAAATCAATTAAATTGTTTAATTGTTTAAAATAAATCAATAAAAACTGCCTGGTCGTGAAGCCTCCTGAACTGATACCGAAAATCAAAAAGTGTTTTGCTAACTAAACTCAAACGTAATAATCGTCATAAATATTAAGGGAGCTTTGTCTGTTTCCGGTAATTCTGGCAGTCACGTGGCACGTCACGTTATACTTATGAATAAAATAAGTGATGTTGTTGTAGAGATCCGCTAATTCTTGTAATATATTATTCCAAAAACTGCTGTTAGCATTTCTTTGAACTTATTGTTTGTTTTGCATTCACGGGGTTAAACAATACAATGAACAATAGGTGCAGCAACACATAAAGAATATGCCTCAGACTAAGTGCCACATTTGTGTCTAGCTTCTGTGGTGATCAGCACTAAAATGAACGTGAACGTTATTTCACTGTTGGCATTTACGATAGATATTATCACAGCTGATAGTAAGTACTTACTAGTCAATCTATACAGTGTGTCCGGGGAAGTTATAACATAATTTTAAGGGTGGATTCTATGATCAATTTCATCGATGAAAACATCCCATATGGGGGGTCGCAGCCTCACCCCCCCCTCAGTATGATGTATTTAATTTTTATTTTGCAAAAGTCGACGCCGCCTAATTTTAAATTCACAGTTAAAGATCTAAGGCTCACAGAACCTTCATTAAGGTCTTGATCGAAGGCTAAGTAGATAGGCTACCCAAGTTACTCACAAAATAACCAAGTATTGCTTTTACTTTTTTTTTAAAGTGGGTGAAACAGAAAAAAAAATTTTTTTTGTGCATGTTTTAGGGTTTTTCAAAGCTACCACCAAAAAATGCAGATACTTTTTTTTTATTTTTTGTGTTTTATTGTTAGCTTTTGATTTGTTCTAGAAAATGGTACTAGATTTATTTCTCTACGTCTATTACTTCAGAAATTATCAACTACCAAAAATACCCTTTGCTATTACCTTTTAATTTCAGATTTCAGTTTAACCCACTTTTATTAAAAAATAAAGTCAATGTTTAATTATTTTGTTTGTTAATTAGGTAGCCTACCTACCTAGCCTTCGATCTAGACCTAAATTAAGAGTCCTTTTACGCGAACAGTGGCGCCACTTTAGAATATATTTTTTTCTAAAGTAAGGCTTTTTTTAAAAAAAAAGTGCTCCCTAGTGCATAAAATCTTGGTCCCTAGTATTTTTAAGTATTTTAAATAATATCTAGATTTAACAAAAAACAGTAATCCATAAACATTCTAAACCTAGATATTATTTTAAATACTTAAAAAAAAATACTAGGGACCAAGATTTTATGCACAAGAGCACTTTTTTCTGAAAAAAAAGCCTTCAGAAAAATTTTTTTTTTCAAGAGTGGCGCCACTGTTCGCGTAAAAGGACTTAATTTAGGTCTTGTACGAAGGCTAAGTAGGTAGGCTTTCAAAATAACTAACAAAAGAATTAAATATTGACTTTATTTTTTAATAAAAGTGGGTTAAACTGAAATCTTAAATTAAAAGGTAAAAGCGAAGGGTCTGTTTGGTAGTTGATAATTTCTGAAGTAATAGACGTAGAGAAATAAATCTAATACCAATTTGGAGAACAACTAAAAAGCTAACAATAAAACACAAAAAATAAAAAAATATATCTGCATTTTTTTGTGGAAACTTTGAAAAACCGTAAAAAATGTACAAAAAAAAATTTTTTTTTTTTGGTTTATCATCTAAAAAAAAAAGTAAAAGCAATACTTGGTTATTTTGTTAGTAACTTAGGTAGCCTAACTACTTAGCCTTTGATCTGTGAGCCTTAGATCTTCAACTTATGCCACAAGTGGGACGGAGGGACAATTTTATGTTAACTTAAGTTATTGATAGTAATATTTTTTTTAACCAACTACTCATTTTCTTAGCTACAAAAGAACCTTATGTGAAGTCCATAGACAAGCTTGACGATGATATCAGCAGCAGCGATGGCACTGCAAGTGGTTCCCGAATCTTTCACCAAGACATCAACGTAAATATCCTTCTCATTCTTCTATTTCTATTCTAACACCCAATCAATATATATAAAACTCTTCCGTTACTGACTGACTGACTGACTGACAGACAACGCAGAGCCGAAACTACTAGGCGTAGTAAATTTTGCATGTAGGTTCCTTAGGGAGTGTAGGTGAGCACTAAGAAAGGATTTCCCGAAATTCCCACGGGAACGGGAATAAAATGAATTTTTGTGTTTATGAGAAATCTGCGCGAGTGAAACCGCGGGGCAGCCTCTAGTATTTCATAATTCTTGCTACACGCTATTTTCTGGTAAGTATCGCACACTTGTATGTACGCAGCGGCGGCGGGGCTAGCTATTACGTGTTTTTTTTTTATTTTAAAGCAGAATATGCCTACAGCTAATAATTCTACCACGATTGAAAACTTTGCGAGGTTAACGCCCTGAAGGTTCAATGACCTTAATTTTTTTGTGCTGTACCTATATGAAATATTGATAGCTTGTAGTATCTTGAGTAGAGACCGACCGAAACATGATTTTCAGCCGAAACCGAAACTCACGTGACCGTGTCGAGAAACTGTGCCCGAAACTAGATTTTTTGGCCGAATCTGGCCGAAACTGAAAACGAACCTTCGGTCGGTCTTTAGGCGGTGATCACATTGCCACGCTGCATGTTGCGTTTCGACGCACCTACTTGGACGCACGTGGATGCATTTTCTGTGTTGGACTGCGCGTGTTTCTATACAAATGGAGGTACTTACAATCAACGTTAGAATACGCATTCACGCGCCACGCTGCGTGTTGCGTGGCAATGTGATAATCGCCTTAATTTTGAGTCAGTATCATATCAACTTACATTTTTATGTTCCTTCATACATTTGTAACCCTGGGTGAAGGGCCGATGTTAGCTATATAAGATGCCATGTCTTGAGCACTTATGCAGCATCACATCTGCCATCGACATCGACGACTCGGGTAGCTGCCTCTGCAGCTAAAAATGCCGCTAAACTAAAGCACTCGAAGTACATTGCTCTGGAAAAAGATTATTCTTTTTTTTTATTCCTGTAGCTTTTGAGACTTCGGGTGTTTGGGTTTCGGAGGCAGCCGCCTTTGTTCACAAATTAGGTCGTCGCCTAGTAGACCGTGGGTAGGACCGTCGATCTGGCGCTCTTTTCTGATGCAGAGGCTCTCCATTGCAAATCAGCGTGGCAATGCCGTTAGTGTGATGGGGGCTTTCGAGCAGGGAGCTTTGAGTGGAGGCCTTTTTAACCCCCGAACGAAAATTAAGAGAAGGGTGTTATAATTTTAACGTGTGTATCTGTCTGTATGTCTGTCTGTGTATCTGTCTGTGGCATCGTAGAGCCCAAACGGCTGAACCGATTTTCGTTTAGTTTTTTTTGTATAATAGTTAATTTTAGGCCAAGTGTTCTTAGCCATGTCTCATGAAGTTTGAAAATCATCAGCTCTTTTCTAGATGATGAGGGGATCTAACTAGCTTCCTTAAGTCCGATCGATTTGAAATTTGGTACCATGTTACATCTATGAAATTGAAAGTATATGTTAAGGTAACCATGACCTGATCAGCCGTTTGAAGATGATCAGCTCTTGAATAATGGATGAAAGGATCTAACTACCTTTTATTTGTTCTATCGATTTCAAATTTGGTACAGTGTTACTTTAATGATATTGAAAGTATATGGTAAGGTAACCATGAATGACCTAATATGCCGTTTGAAGATGATCAGCTCTTAATTTAAATGATGGATGATGGGATCTAACTATCTTCCATATGTCCGATCGATTTGAAATTTGGTGCCATGTTACATCTATAATATTGAAAGTATATGGTAAGGTAACCATGGCCTGATCAGCCGTTTGAAGATGATCAGCTCTTGAATAATGGATGAGAGGATCTAACTACCTTCCATTTGTTCTATCGATTTAAAATTTGGTACATTGTTACTTTAGTGATATTGAAAGTATATGGTAAGGTAAGCATGATCTGATCTGCCGTTTGCAGATGATCAGCTCTTAAATAGTGGATGAAGGGATCTAACTATCTTCCATTATGTCCTATCGATTTGAAATTTGGTACCATGTTACTTCAATGATATTGAAAGTATATGGTAAGGTAACTATGACCTGATCTGCTGTTTGAAGATGATCAGCTCTGAAATAGTGGATGAGAGGATCTAACTACCTTCCATTTGTCCTATCGATTTAAAATTTGGTACAGTGTTACTTTAATGATATTGAAAGTATATGGTAAGGTAACCATGACCTGATCTGCCGTTTGAAAATGATCAGCTCTGAAATAGTGGATGAGGGGATCTAACTATCTTCTATATGTACTATCGATTTGAAATTTGGTACCATGTTACTTCAATGATATTGAAAGTATATGGTAAGGTAACCATGACCTGTTCTGCCGTTTGAAGATGATCAGCTCTGAAATAGTGGATGAGGGGATCGAACTACCTTCCATATGTCCTATCTATTTTAAATTTGGTACCGTGTTACTTCAATGATATTAAAAGTATATGGTAAGGTAAGTATGATCTGATCTGCAGTTTGAAGTTGATCAGCTCTTAAAAAGTGGATGAGGGGATCTACTACCTTCCATTTGTCCTATCGATTTAAAATTTGGTACAGTGCTACTTTAATGATATTGAAAGTATATGGTAAGGTAATAATGACCTGATCTGCTGTTTGAAGATGATCAGTTCTGAAATAGTAGATGAGGGGATCTAACTACCTGACATTTGTCCTATCGATTTAAAATTAGGTACAGTGTTACTTTAATGATATTGAAAGTATATGGTAAGGTAACCATCACCTGATCTGCTGTTTGAAGATGATCAGTTCTGAAAAAGTGGATGAGGGGATCTAACTACCATCCATTTGTCCTATCGATTTAAAATTAGGTACAGTGTTATTTTAATGATATTGAAAGTATATGGTAAGGTTACCATCACCTGATCTACCATTTGAAGATGATCAGCTCTAAATTGTGGATGAGGGGATCTAACTATCTTCCATATGTCCTATCGATTTGATATTTGGTACCGAGTTACTTCAATGATATTGAAAGTATATGGTAAGGTAACCATGACCTGATCTGCCGTTCGAAGATGATCTATTTCTATTTGATGATCTATCGATTTGAAATTGGGAACCTTGTTACTTCAATGATATTGAAAGTATATGGTAACGTGACCATTATCTCTGTAAGATGATTAGCTCTAGTTCTAGTTAAGTTGATGAGGGGTCTGACTGGATCGGGGGTTTTTAAATTTTTTAATTCGAGTTATTAGGTAGGCATGTTATTATTTATTTTGTTTTTATTTTTATTCAATGACAAAGCTTGTGCTGTGCTGACATGTATTTGTATTTTATGATTTACTAGTCCAACCGGCAAACTTCGTACCGCCCAACTTATTACTATTTTGTGCGTGTATTATACATATATAAATCTTCCTATTGAATCACAATATTGATTTTAAAAAATCTCATCAAACTCCGTTGCATAGTTTAAAAGATTAAAGCATACATAGGGACACACGCGGGAAGCGACTTTATTTTATAATTATGTTATTGATGATTGATTTTACTGACGAAGCTTGGGCAGATGTTTTGTTTTTTGTTTGTAGGTATGTTTTTTTTTTAATGTTTAAGTAAATAAATTATAATTTTTTTAACACCGACAATATCTAACTAATATTAGATGTAGGTAGATACATGTCGCCGCCATCTGGTTGAATCAGCCATCAAACTGGCCGCATAGCCAATAGTTAAACATTTTAGTTTTTTGTTTGCACCAGTCTCATAAACCGTTTTATATATGTAGAAGTATAAAACATGCACAAAATACTAATAGGTTAGGCGGTACGAAGTTTGCTGGGTCGACTAGTATTTTAATAATTAAGTCTGTTAAAAAGAAACAAATAAGTAAGTACGAAAATTATGTTTTCAGGACTCGCAAGATAGTTCTAAGGAACACGTCAGCCAAGCTATATTTCGACTTCCCTTTTCCATTACAAGGCTCGCCAAGAGCGTTAATTATGGTTACGATCCCTTCTTTAGTAAGGTAAGTGTATAAACTAAGTTAGTAACTACACTTAAGAGCCAGTTTACCGCGATGCTAGCGCCATTCTCGAAAAAAAAAATCTTCTAAACAAAGGCAAATATCAAAAATGTGGCACAGTATGACACTAGAAAAAAAAAAATACAAAATTTATTTAAAAATGAGTTGTAAAACCTTAGCAAATAAGCGAAACTATAGGTTTATTGTAAACTGTAATTTACACAAACTGTATTTTTTTTGTTATCTAACGACTGTTTGTTTCGTAAATAAATAAATAGATAATCTTGCTAAGTATTTTTCGAGCACAGTAAAGTACTTACTTAAAACTTAGTCCTAGCTTAAAGAACAAAATTATAGATTAGATTAGATTCATTTATATCACACTATCATATTCATATTATACATACAAAGTTGTATTATAAAATGTCAAAGTGTAATGTGATCGTCAAAATATTGTACAAAAATTATATAAAAAATATTAAGTAAGTATACTTAGTTACTTTTAATTATTTAAGAACTATGTAAACAATGTCAAATTTTTAAATGTATAATTGTATATAAAATGTGAAATACTAAATAATAATTTATATTTACTTGAATAACATATTGCAATTATAAACAGATTGTTGCTGGCCACATATGACACTTGATAATGTAGCCTAGTATTTTTGGTCTTTAACCTAAAAGCTATACAACAATGCCCTAAAAATACTAGGCTACATTATCAAGTGTCATATGTGCCACATTTTTTATATTTGCCTTAGTTTAGAAGATTTGTAGATAACTCAAATTAAAAAAATTAAAAAACCCCGACCCAGTCAGACCTTTCATCAAATTTTTTAACTAGAACTAGAGCTAATCATCTTAAAAATATAATGGTCACCTTACTTACCTTACTTTCAATATCATTCAAGTAACACGGTACCAAATTTCAAATCGATAGGACAAATGGAAGGTAGTTAGATCCTCTCATCCATTATTCAAGAGCTGATCATCTTCAAACGGCTAATCAGGTCATGGTTACCTTGCCATATACTTTCAATATCATAGATGTAACATGGTACCAAATTTCAAATCGATCAGACATATGGAAGCTAGTTAGATTCCCTTTCCCCTCAAAACCTAGAAAAGAGCTGATGATCTTTAAACCGCTGATCAGATCTTCATCAGACATGGCTAAGAACACTCGGCCTGAAATTATCTATGATACAAAAAAAAAAACTAGACGAAAATCGGTTCAGCCGTTTGGGCGCTACGATGCCACAGACAGATACACAGACAGGCAGATACACACGTTAATATACAGGGTGTTTCTGACAAGGCGGTAATAAATCAAAGGAGGGATTCTGCTCACCATACCTAACAACTTTCCCAAAGCAACAAGGCACGTAATCTCAAAACAAAAATCAGTGGTTCCGTACATTGACCCCGTCAGCTGATCGAACCAATGTATGGACCAGCTGTTATTTTTTTTGAGATTTTGACCCATGTTGCTTTGGGAAAGTTGTTAGTTATGGTGAGCAGAATCCCTCCTTTGATTTATTACCGCCTTGTCAGAAACACCCAGTATAACACCCCTCTGAATTTTCGTTCGTGGGTTAAAAACAACATCATTCAATATGCCTGTGACTGTGACATGTATACCTATCTATATTATAGTGTTTTCGGTGCCTTTATGTTGTCACGATGTCACGAAGTTGTTTCTTTAATTTCAGGATAACTTTGCACCGTTTGAACGAAGAAACAAGCCCGTTACTCTTATAGCCTTTAGAAGAAATCACATCCTTCCGCGAGCTGTAATTGACGTAAGTGAACCAGTAAACTACTCTATAGTTTGTACTAGTCGACCCGGCGAACTTCGTACCGCCTTACCTATTAATATGTTGTGCATGAATTATACGTATAAACCTTCCTCTTGAATCACTCTATCTATTAAAAAAAAACGCATCAAAATCCCTTGCATAGTTTTAAAGATATAAGCATACATATGGACAGACGCGGGAAGCGACTTTGTTTTATACTATGTATTGATTGATGATGAGGCACCATTACTTTGATACCCATCGAGAGTTTACTTATTTATTGCTTACTTACCTACTTACTTCAGGATACCAAAGACAACTCTCTGGAAATAGCTGAAATGCAGTCTCCTTACAATACGGTGGGACAATTTTGGGAAGACACCTTCAAAAATTCTTAATAAGTAATTAAATTACATAAATTGTAATTTCCTGGTAAGTAGGTCTGGGTAATATTTTTAATAAAATTTATTATTTTATGACCTGTTAAATTTTATTCATAATATTTCTGTAATTTTATTCAACATTGGATAGTCAGCAGCAGTCACCCAACCCAAGTTACAAAGAGTGATATTATGGTCTCCAAAATTATAATTATCTCATAGTGATAACAGCTTTATAAAATTTATTATGGCGAAAGTGTGAATGAATTCGCGTATGTAAAAACCATCTCCTACACAATAATAGTTCAATGCTCCTACATTGTATAAAACGTTTTTGGAAGACAGACCTACTGATTTTGTGTCTAGGACATAACTTGATTTATGGCCTTTTTTTTACGTTTTATTACAATGTGGGAGATGCGTTTTTTACATACGCGAATTCATTAAAACTTTATAAAAAATTAATACTTTCGCCAGAATAATTTAAAAAAGCGAAAAAAATTGAATTTCGCGCCATACCGAGAGTTACCGCCTTAATAAAACATAATATGTACATAATAACCGGTAATTATGCATAATCACCGCATTATTCACATTTACCGTAACATACATTCATCCTACATGGCTTAATATCTCAGAAAAATCAACTCACATAATAATACAATGTAGGATATAATTTATAACCTTTGATAAAGGGTCTTTGAGTTAGACAGATCTGATTGGTTGATGATAGGGCACCGCTGAAAAAATCACTATTTGTACCTAGGTTTGGTCATATTAAGGAGGGCTTTGCTCTGCGCCAGGCAGGTGCGCCACGCCACTCCACTCGCCCGCCTGTCGCCGTCGCCGCCCGCCCCGCCCCGCCGCCGCGCCGTTGCGCCCGGCACGCTCCGTACTGAACTAACTGACTAATTGCTAAAGTAAACTTATTAATTTCCCAGTACGCCGGCCTCACACAACTTTACACAATCAGCTAGGGTCATTTGTAAAAAGGGTAACTGTTACGCATTGAAGGGTTACTACAATATATAAGACACCATACATACTTGAGCCAGTTTACCGCGATGTTAATCGAATATAATGTATATCACAAGACTTCACAGTCACAGTTAATATAATAGTTAGGTACCCTATTATCTATACATATAGAAATAATTCGAACGACCGAAAGAACAGAGACAGAGCTTCGATATCGTCGGTGCGGTGCGCCGACCGAAAGCGATACGTGTATTTCTTTATCTTTTCAGTAGGCACAAAAAACATGACTACTCAAATTGAGTCTAACTTCCCGCTTTTCATGCACATTATCGGTTTTGGGTTGAGACTTCCAAATAAGGTATGTCATAGATTATTATGAAGAATGTATGGCTTACTATGACGACCTTGCGCCATTAAGGAGACATGCAAGTGGGCCAGGCTGCACTCCCTGCAGTACCGGGCCGAAGAATAGGACTAAGGTAGGCTTGGGTAACTCCGGACAAGAAGACTTAAATGAGCTAGATCCTCTCCCGGATCATAAAATCTGAATCACTCCACAGTTTTCTTATCGAGCCGGATCCCAAATAAGTCCGGAGCGAGAGCTCGGCTCGGACGAACTCGCACGTCACGTCGTCTCAGACTTCTGAGGAAGACTGGGATGGGATGGGAATAAGAATAAGATTAGGATCGTTCGGACACTGCGCTCGCGCTCGCTCGGCCCGGCGGCGGCGGACGGCGCGGCGGCAGGGGCCCGGTCGACGATTCGGTCACACCCACTGTCAATGTTCGCGCGGCGGGCTGAGATTAGACGCGGATGGATCCAGATTTGATGACTCGCGCGAAGTGCTTGGAGCGTATGGGAATCGGAATAAGAAAGGGGACCCGGCTCGATAAGATGAGTAGAATCCCAGAGCGGATCCGGACAAGATAAGTCCAATCCCTCTCCGGAGCTGGGAGTACCCAAGTCTAGACTAAGGTATCCCTTGCCTGTCGTAAGAGGCGACTAAGAGGGGACCCCGGGGTCGTTGTCGACTCCATCGTCGAGCGTTGGGAAAGAGATCCACGCTTCGGGGGGACGATCACTATGTCCCCTCGAGAAGAGGCCGAAGAGCCAATGACGGAGGGAGTCGCGGAGTTAAACATAAAGATCGAAAAATCTCCCGTGACCCCCTTGGGAGGCCAGACAAAATATGGATCTGCGTGGCTCGGGATTTATTCCGTGCTGGTCAAGTCCACGGTGACGGGAGCTCAAATCTTCCAGCTTCCCACTGTTTTCCGTGTGGCATAATTACCCCTCATGTTCAGGAAAAAAACAGATATGTGCAGTAGTATTACAAGTAAAAGCCAAATTCCGTATGTGCTTTTACAAATTGCTGTTTTTTTAATCAACAAATTTAATACAAATGCACGTATCTGGATCTGTTTTACGAAAACTAAGCCCTCAATTCACATACGGGTTTTTGTAACGAATAGAGATTCTAAAACTAACGCTACCTAGCGAATTTTTTTTTTTATAATAATGCACATATCGGATTTGGTGGTCTTTAACCTAAAAGCTATACAACAGTGCCCTAAAAATACTAGGCTACATTATCTAGTGTCATACTGTGCCACATTTTTGATATTTGCCTTAATTTGGAAGATATTAATTCTTTTCGCAAAAGTCGCTAGCATCGCTGTAAACTGGCTCTTAATACATATCACAGGACTTCACAGTTAATATAATAGTAGCGGCGGTTTCCTCACTCTGAGTAGTTAGGTACCTACCCCCTTTCTATACATATAGAAATAATTCAAACGACTGAAAGAACAGAGACAGAACTTCGCATGAGCTTCGATATAGCCATGTTCAATGGATGTAGCATAATGAGGGAAAGGGACAGTCTTAAATTTGTCAGTCGCCCACATCGGTTACTACATTTTATTGGAAAAATAATACCATTGAATATCTTTTTAATTATTACTTTTAAATTTTAAATCAAATTTGAATTACCAGAATGGGGAAGAAAACTGTTAATTTATCCCGCTAGTTTCGTTTGTACGGTCGACCCATAACAAACAGTTTTCTATGTGATTTGCATTGGTAGTCCCAATTATTTATCAAAAGAACTCAAGCTGTTGGGTGTAAGGAAAATGAAAATCTTTTGTTTCCTAACAATTCCCGGCTAGGAAGCTATCAGGTTAAAGAACTTTAAAGAAACCGAACGGATCGAGGTTTTTATTCAATATTTCATATGTACATGATATTATGTTATTAAATATTTCCTTAAAAAAAAAAAACTAAACAAAGACATATTTACAAATAAAAAATGGCCTCCAAATCGCTGCCACCGGAAGGTACGGTGCCTAGCAGGCTGGCTGCGTTACCTCTCTGAATGGCCAGACTTATTCTCTGGCCAAGGTACGAGCCAGCCCGCCGGTCACCGGAATGGTCGATCAGACGCGTCGATAATTCCTTAAATAGTCGACGCGCCCCTGGCCCCCAAGGCCCTAAAGTTTCGACCCCAAACGGCACAAACTCATACTGCTGACTAATTGCCGCGTATTTGCGCCGTTTGAGGTCTTCGGCAGCTGCGGCCGCCGCGCCAGCCTCACCTGATGTTCTCGGATCGAGGTTATGTTTTCGACATTTTGAAGATTTCAACTAGGTACCGAAGTATTAGTTTTACTACAGGTTTGTTCCTAATTATATATCTTATAGCTGTTTATTGGGTCTGCAGTCCTCGCACAGGAATTCTGACCCATCTTGAGATGACCTTTGATTGTTTTAGGTAAAATTTTGTTTTAGTTGCAAAAGCCATTTAAAATGGTTTTTTCGTATGAATTTGTGTCCATACACTCTAGTAATTAAATGTGAACTTGAGATAATGACAAGCAAATAGTCCTAGCTAACATTACTTAAGTTAACCCATTGTTTACCTGCTCACGAAGTTCGCGTTTTTTCCACGTAAAAAGCCTTCTCATTTATAAATTTCTTCTTGAAACTATGTTTTCTTCTATGTTTCATACGATGCAATACAATTCAATACAATACAGTGTAAAATAACGTTGACAAATACAAAAAAAACCTTGTTATTGTATTTAACTTGTTTGTTATGGGTCGAACATGTAGAGCGTCATCTACAAAAAGTTTTTTGTGTACTGTAACCTCATTTGATTTTTTTTTTTTGTATAAAATGAAGTCGCTTCCCGCGTCTGTCCCTATGTATGCTTAAATTTAAAAAAATACGCAACGGATTTTAATGAGGTTTTTTTAATAGACAGAGTTATTCAATCAAGAGGAAGGTTTATAAATATAATACCTACATGCACAAAATAGTTATAGGTTGTGCGGGACGAAGCTCGCCGGGTCGACTAGTAACAAATAAAACTAGAAACTTGCAATTTTCAAAATAAGCTACTATTAATAATAAAACATCAAATATGGTATCATAACAGCTTTTATAGATAAATCGAAATGGGTGATGTTTCTAGGTTTTAGAGATCGTTATTATAAAAAGAAAAAATACATCCAAAAATCCCGGGGACACCACTTAAACTGATGTGTGACTTTTTTGAGGTTATTGGGGTTCTCATTACGAAGTTATAAATTTCAAAATCCAATATGGTTGGTAGACATAAAGTTTTAAGTAAATTAGAAATGATTTCCTAATATTTCTGAGTATAACAAAACAAATGAACAGGCAAATTACATTTATTTAAAAAAAGCGCTTGCGAAGCTGCGGGCAAAAGCTAGTATGCTATAAATGCCACAAATAAAATAATCCCGCCGTACCCTGGCCAGGGAAGCATCACACCTATTTGGTACCTCGCTTAATCTCATAGCTGAATGAATAAAACAAAATACATTATTTATTGAATTTTCATCATTTTATTACGTTAAGAAACCAAATATTCAATTATCCATTACTATGTTTAAAATAGTTTACATAATGTGAATCGATTTTTGAAATATTAAAATTCAGATTCCAAAACATGCACAAAGATATTTATCATATTTAGTAATATTGAGGTAGTTATTAGTTTCAGAACTTATACCAATTATAAAATGGATTAAAATATAACAATTAAAAAAAAATTAGCATCTATTTTAAAACTATTTCAGATTTTAAACTTAAATGTTGTAAACACAATCAAGTAGGTACTATTAGTATTGGTCCTTATTGATGTCGATTGAGAAACAACTATATAGTAGGTATAAGTTATACAGTGTGTCCGGGGAAGTTATAAAATAATTTTAAGTCTATGATCAATTTCATCGACGAAAACACCCCATATGGGGGTTCGCAGCCTCACCCCCCCCCCTAATTATGATGTTTTTAACTATTTATTTTGAAAAAGTCGACCCCGCCTACTTTTAAATTCACAGTTCAAGATCTAAGGCTCAAAGCACCATCATTAAGGTCTTGATCGAAAAAAATTTTTTTTGTATCACCCTCTTAAAAAAAAGTAAATGCTATACTTGGTTATTTTATTACTATCTTAAGAAGCCTAACTACTAAGCCTTCGATCAAGACCTTAATGATGGTTCTTTGAGCCTTAGATCTTGAACTGTGAATTTAAAAGAAGGCGGGGTCGACTTTTTAAAAATAAATAATTAAAAACATTATACTGAGGGGGGGGGGGGGTAGGCTGCGATTCCCCATATGGGGTGTTTTCGTAGATGAAATTGATCATAGAATACACCCTTAACTTATGTTATAACTTCCCCGGACATCCTGTATATCGAGGTGCTTTCGGGTCTGTAAGGCTGGGCTGCCATAAAATATAACCGGATCTGGCCTATTGCATAAGCGGCAGGTCACACGACCTCGCGACCTCTACTATACAACAATATGGTAACTTAGACATAACATCAATAGATTATTAATATAATCAGTAACTACCAACAGCTGAACGATACATGGAATAATTTAAATCTGTTTTTTCTTCAATGTAGCAAACAATCAGCTAAACACGTGAAGACTGGAATCATAAGTACCTATATTATTAAGCAAAATAAGTCCCCGTGTTTTCTGCATTTTATGATTGGTATTGGAAGCTGCGGAAGAGAGCTTGTATCAAATTTTGTTCTGAAACAACTTTTTAAATATTATTTTGATACTATGGATCTAAATGGACACCAATATACATCAAATACATTTATCTTCTTCCTGCTTCGTTTAACCTTCTTACACAATTAACATACATTTTACACAGACATTTTACGGTACAACACTAATTCTCCGAGTGTTTTAGTGGTACACACTTAAAATATGTGTGCTTTTACACCATATTTTCAAAACAAATTAACAATTAAATTAAAAGTCGTAAGTATATTAAATGTAGTATCTTTCGAAATTCAAATGTGTGTTCGGCGCATATTCATAAAATAACAAAATCAATTCAAATTATTCACTATTATTTAAAAAAAAAAACGCACAATGCATAAAATGATGGATAAAAACAGACAACTACTTAGCAGTTGAGCATGTCCTGCATAAAAACTAATGCAATATGATATCATCCATCCCTGTATTTGTTTTATCAAAGTTTTTTTATAGGTAATACAGTGGTTTTTCAAGAAATACAGGATTAATAATTTTACTGATAAGTAATATTTATTAGAAACCTTTATTTTTAAAACAACCTCTTTGATATACAAATAAGGAATCCTGTTACAATAGATTATCTGCAGTACACGGTCAATCATGACGATATCGGTATAATAAATCCAGTCTATTACACCCACAATAACTCAAATTAGATACACACAATTAAAAGGTACAAGTATATAATTAACAGAACATTACAATGAAACAAGAATGATATAATAAAGAAAAATATTTAGCGAACAAATGACATGTATAAGTAATGGACGCGGGCGACGACTGCGGCGGGGGTGTAGTTCAGTCTCGGGTCGCGCGCCGCCCGCGCCCGCTCAACTTAACGCTACTCCACAACGATACAATATCAACTAAAACTATTTCTGAAACGCATAGGTCTCGAAACACGGTCACGTCGTGCAAGCGACCTAGCGTTAGGTTCCCTATTCAATAGGAAGGAATGAACAACTTGCCTCTGTAGTTTGCACACTGCACAGTAAGAGAGAGTCTTGTTTACAAATATTCCATCGAATGCAGATGCATTAATTACAGAATGTGCCTGCTAATTTAATAGTCGGTGTCTATCTAGAGCGGTCTAAAGTATCTGCCTTGTTAGATCCGGTGTGATATTCTCACATATTATTATTTTATGCTGGAAGTGGAAGCTACAGCTATTTCCGTTACACAGCTATTAAGAAGAAACCGTATGTTAGCAAAAATATAAAATTTGTACTAGTCGTATGTAAAACCGCTTAATTGGTAGGAACATTTTTTTATCAAAGTTCGTGCAATTTCGGAATGATCACGTACGACTCGTATAAGTTTCTATATTTAACTATTTTGTTGTCTTTTTGAACTGGATATTATTATACCTATTAAGGTTTATTCCATATCCAATACACAGAGTAATCCTTTGAGCACGTGAGGAACAGTGCAACGTTGAAGATAATATGTTTTTGTTAATGTTGCGAACGCGAATAAAAGCAGGCATGTAGAGGTGCCTTTAAGCTTCAGATCAGTGAGGAGGACAAGCACAAACTCCATTTGTGTTTCCCCCGCTACCCTTTCGCAATTTAATTTTCCAGTTCCGTATAATCATGAATCTGCAGTGACCTATGGATAGAGCCTCTAAGTAGGAACCGCGAGTCTCTTACCTATTATTTGCTTTTAGCATCGTTGTCAAAAGTTCGGTCGTT
Source organism: Euspilapteryx auroguttella (assembly GCA_951802225.1). Classification (NCBI taxonomy): domain Eukaryota; kingdom Metazoa; phylum Arthropoda; class Insecta; order Lepidoptera; family Gracillariidae; genus Euspilapteryx; species Euspilapteryx auroguttella. The sequence continues at coordinate 16,054,526 of OX637641.1, read as the reverse complement.
AGGGAGTACACAACCGGTACCAAACCATGAATGGTGCAAGTTCACGCGCGAGATCGAGACACCTTTAACGCGAATTTGCAACCTACCACTCCTCCATTCTTCTGTCTCTAGTATCGGTCTCGGTCTAACGCGATAATTTGCTACTAGCAAGCTTGATAGCACATTATTGCGCAAAAAGGTAATTATTCCAATAAATGCAAAAACGTAAATGCAATTAAATGCGTCAACACACAAGTTATATGAACGTTCGTAGTCAGTCCCAGTTTGAGCCCAAATATTTTTGTTAATTAAGTACTTGAGTACTGTATCAGTAGGCAAATATTATTATACCGAGCGAGAATCAAATAAATGATGTTATTCAAACAACAGATAACAATAGCACCTGCTAAGGTTTTTAAAAGTACGATTGTTGGTTGGTTTGGTTGATTGAAAACAAACGGCTAGCTGCGTCCGCGCTGTGGCGGCGCGGCGGCGGCCGCAGCTGGACCTACGGCGGATTTAATATTTTGATCTCGACTAATAATAAGTAAAATATTAGTTCATTTATTGAGTGTTGGAAAGGTAAGCCTTTAAACAAGCTCGTATAGCATTAGCACGTGAATGCATATTTCAAAAATAGAATAATATAGGTATTTATATTCTAAGAACAATACGAGGAAAAACAAAGCTGTTCCGTAGCGCGTCAAGGGGAACTGGAGCTCGTTCTGTCAGTGTTTATGAACAGTATTACAGTTAACAGTACATTAGCAACTTGACAGTTCCCATTGACAGTTTTTGACATTTTATTTTTGCATAAGTTGCTGTGTGTGACTCTTTTTACTATTCATCAGCTCATTAATAATGTGTTAATAACGAGGATAAGCCAAACGTGAGATTATCAATATAACAAAACGGTGTGTATTATATTATAATATTATTTGCCATACATTTTAAGGAGAAACTGAAAAGCTATGTAAAGAAGGTAATATGTTAAATAGATTAAATTTTAAATAATTTTTAAGGAATTTAAGTTAAACATAAGATAATTAATTCAACCAAATGGTGTACTGATATTAATTTATACTATTGGCCATGAAATTTAAGGAGAATGTACATGTTAAATAGAAAAAATTGTTTATACAAATTAAATAAGTTTGTTCAATTAGAAAAGCGTCGTTGTTGTTGTCATGTGTTAGACGTGAACGTGATAAACTGAATGCAGCGGGCGTTTGATAACAAAATGACTATATAACTAAGCAGTCGAGCCTAATAGACGGAAACGCATCACTGTAGCATCATCACAATGCCACAATCTTGTCTAACCTAAAGTGAAAAGACTAACAGAACTTGCAAAATTCTTATATCACAATTAAGAGGAATATATAATCTATATATACATAAATATATAATTGTTCGTAATTTTGATAATCACTTAACCTTAATCTCTCATATAATATATTATCTCACTTGGCACAAGTATGACGCAAATCACTTCGAATTAACGTATCACGTTAGTTTTCTCTCGCCATTAACGCTACGGCTTTATTAAATTTTAGAAATCCTCAATAATAGTAGCAATACAAAAAATATTATATAGCTAACAAAAATTGAAAATTACCAAAAAAAAAAAACAACAAATGTAACTTAAAAATTAAAAACATCAGTTAACTTCTTACTCCTCAATATCCCCTACCATATCAAAAATAATGACATCCATCCCGAAAACTGCATGTCACTTCGGGCCGGCCGGCCACCGCCACCGCCGCCACCGCCGCCGCCGCCGCCGCGGGCTGGCGGCGGGCGGCCGCGTCGCGAACTCTTTGGATCATTAAGGTACAAGACACATGGAGCGCGCGACCTTTTTAGATCACGAGACATCTATTAGTAAGCACGCACAACTATTAAGTATCGTTTAAAAGGAATATTTCTTACAATAAACTATCAATCATTCCATATAGAATTGAGTCTCCGCTTTTCTTACGCTGTTCTTGGTTAGCTTAATCCCACACTCCCTTTGTAAATACTAACAATAGAATGACGTGTATTTAACAGATTAAACTATTATTTGATAACAAAACATAATAATGTACTTCTCGTTTGTATATAAATGTAAAATGGTACGGTTCTATAGTAATAAATGGCTCTTAACATTTGTATAGTAAATGTGATCGTAAACTATTGCAATCTATGAAATCTTAGTTGAACAACATGGTATGAAAACAATCTTAACAATTAAAATATATTCACGGCTCAATAATCGTGCAAAAGCGCCTGAACAACAGTTCCCTCAGTGGCACCGAAACGGCCTCGAGCCGGCTGGCGCCTGTGATCAGGTGCCAATGCGACTTGATAACAAAAAAGAGCAAAACCTTTACAACTATACTCGCGAGTCTCGTCACTTATGCTGGACATTAAGCATAATCTTCTTCAAATAAACAGGATTTTATGAACTATGATTGAATTATTAAAAAAAAATTTTTTAATTATTTCGTTCTCAATACAAAAAATAATACCTAAGTAAAAAAACTAAATAACCGCTTCGCTCGAAAAGTGATTTTTAAAAGTTAATCAAACTAGCGTTAAGAGCCAGTTCACAGCGATGCTAGCGCCATTCTCGAAAAAAATTATATCTTCTAAACTAAGGCAAATATCAAAAATGTGGCACAGTATGACACTAGATAATAATCCTTAGTATTGTATGAGCACAGTAAAGGGGTACAACAAAATTATCCACAGAATGTTGCAAAAAGTGGCCACTGTTAGCAACCCTTTGTAGCTTTCTTTCGTGTTTAACTTAAAATCTATATAACAGTGCCCTAAAAATACTAGGCTACACTATTTAGTGTCATAATGTGTCACATTTTTGATATTTGCCTAAGTTTAGAAATTAATTTTTTTCGTGAATGGTGCTAGCATCGCCGTAAACTGGCTCTTAAAACTTTAGTTTTTCTTTCTTTTAGTAGGTAATGTAATAGTTATACTGAATGCCTTAGAGCAGTAATTCCAGCGGCAGTGTTCTAAAAGTCATTCATTAAAAGTGATCCTGTGTATAAAGAAGACAATACATAATTTGTTTATCTAGTTTTATGTTTTGCTCTTCATTGTACTGGGCCTATGATAAGTGTATATGAATAATAAATATAATATTCCTGAACATATATTACCATTGGATAAAATATGGATCATTATTTCAATATCTATTAATACAATTTACTACAATAATATAATAATTATGTCAACAACAATTGGACTCGTGTTAGTAAGTCGACGTCCCTACACGCATGTGGAGAGCGACGCGATTAGCACTCTCTCGCCTTCTTGAATAAACAACCTTTACACGAACTCAACATGTTGATAACAAGAATAACTAAATTTGATAATTTTAATAAATTTGCGTTGTCACGTAATATTGTTATAAATTGGTATTATATTATTGTGTACTGTTCTGGAAGTATTGATTGGTACGACCGTGTGGGGGGCGCGCAGAGTTGCGTAAGACGAGGGTACGTGTGGGTGTTGCAGGGTCAGAGGTAGAGGGGTATAACGGTCGAGCGGGCGGCTGTTGGGAGACCTATTGCGACGGCGGGGCGGGCGGCACGCCCCCGGCGCCGGCGGCCGAGCGGCGGTGGCGGCCCGGCGCGTTGGCCTGCGCCACCATGGAGCGGATGCGTCGCTGCGCCGACTGCACGACAACAAAACATCATTTTAAATAGCTAGCTTATCATATATACAGTGTGTCCGGGGAAGTTATAACATAATTTTAAGGGTGTATTCTATGATCAATTTCATCGATAAAAACACCCCATATGGGGGGTCGCAGCCTCACCCCCCGCTCAGTATGATGTTTTTAATTTTTTTTTTGCATAAGTCGACCCCGCCTACTTTTAAATTCACAGTTAAATATCTAAGGCTCACAGAACCTTCATTAAGGTCTTGATCGAAGGCTAAGTAGTTAGGCTACCTAAGTTACTAACAAAATAACCAAGTATTGCTTTTACTTTTTTTTTAAAGATAATAAACCAAAAAAAAAATTTTTTTTTGTAAATTTTTTACGGTTTTTCTAAGTTTTCACAAAAAAATGCAGATACTTTTTTTATTTTTTGTGTTTTATTGTTAGCTTTTGAGTTGTTCTCCAAATTGGTATTAGATTTATATCTCTACGTCTATTACTTCAGAAATTATCAACTACCAAACAGACCCTTCGCTTTTACCTTTTAATTTCAGATTTCAGTTTAACCCACTTTTATTAAAAAATAAAGTCAATATTTAATTATTTAGTTAGTTATTTCGGTAGCCTACCTACTTAGCCTTCGTACAAGACCTGAATTAAGAGTCCTTTTACGCTAACAGTGGCGCCACTCTTGAAATTTTTTTTGTTAAATTATGTTTTTATGGGGTGTTTTCATCGATGAAATTGATCATAGAATACACCCTTAAAATTATGTTATAACTTCCCCGGACACACTGTATATTATATATCGATGACTGCGATCTGCGATATCATGTATCGCAGTATACTTTTATACAAACAAGCAGACGGATAATAATATAATTAATTGATAAACACCAAGGGTACTATTACAGCCACATTTGCAACATTGCTTTTAGTTCTCTACAATGTCAAAGTCAATACAAAAAACACGATAAGAGGACGCAAGGCAATATTGCAAAAGCGGCCGTAATACAGGGGCTGATATGAACAACATAATAAATAATTTTTAATTCGCATTTTACAAACTGTCGTTGCGCTGCAAAAAACACGTTATTTTATTTAATATTACTTTAGTAAGTAAAGTAGTAAGAAAAGAGCTTAATCCGGGAAACAAGCTCTTCAAATAAATTGTTCGCACGATGAGCACGTGTTTCTTTACCAGACCAGGGCCTTAGTCTTTTATACTTACGATTAAACTTCTATTCCGATATTACGATATGTAGGTATCTTCATTCTACTAGTCTTACGGTATTAAAGTTACGAAACTCGCAATTTTTGACCCAATCGTAATAGAGTAATAGTAGAATAGTAATAGAATAAAAGTTTTATCGTAAGTTCAAGAGACTAAGGCCCCAGGGCCTAAAACTATAAAATAAATACAGTCCACTACTTACAATCTAAACATGCAGGAAGTGATAATTAATAATAACACATCACACTCAGAGTCCCTAACTAGGAAGAACCTGTATCTAGGGTGCCCGAAACATATACAGAGACGAACAGCTAATTGATATTAAGCAACGCTCAGCTCAGCGCGGTCCGATGTTGGATTGTATCGGAACTACATCATCGAGATTTTCTGTTGTAAGCGCTTTCGTGCTTTGTAGAGGGGTCTAGTTAAGCATTTCCAAAAAACTCTGGGAGTAGCGATTGCCAAAATATTACACCAAGTCCGCATTCTGGTCCTGAAGTGGACCTATGGATGACGTATTACCTATTTATATTTAGTAATCTGTGGTATTACTTTCGTCTCGGTCGTTTCACTAGACAAATAATTATCGCTACTGGTCTTTAGAGAAGCCAAAGACAGGTTTAACATTTCAACAACAATAAACATGCACTCTGGTTTGCAATTTTCACCACATTCAATTCAATCACACATACTAACTATTGCAAAATATGAACTTAATCACACCTTAAAAGATAAAGGTGTATACGTATAAACCTATAGTGAATGCCATCTTGCCAGACGTCCACTGCTAGACATGGACCTGCCATACTACAGATCACAACAATGACTAAATATTGGGGGTAGGTAGACGCTCGCGCTTGCCCGTCTGTCTGTTTCGGCTGATCGCTGTCATCGCGACATCCACGGAAGCATACAGAGTGGTAGAGTATATGGTATTCAATGTCAATTTATAAAATAACAACAAATATTAGTTAAAAACTTCGCATGGCTGGAGCTCGTTGATGCAAAATATTTTTTTCAAATATTTTTAGTACAAAGGACAAAAAAAAAAATGAAAATAAGGTAAGTAAGTACTTACTTGGTTTTTCAGTTTATTTTTATTTTATTTAAAAAGAAAACATATCGCTGTGCAACTTAATATCATAGTGAAACTTACAGTAAAGCTGTGGCAAATCGTAAAAACACTCTGGTAAACAGCAAAGCAATCGTATCAATTCATTTGGACCCTATATACATAGATACTAAAATAAATCTGAATAATGCGAATTAACAACACTCGAGGAAAGTTTCAAAAGTTTGTTTTAACCCCATATTATACGGATGAGGTGTGTATGCTTGTGAAACTAGAATTTGAACGAAATGATCGGTTCATTTAGGAGGCCAACACTTTTCTACAAATATAGTAGTAGTATTTTAAAAGGAAAACTATTACATTTTTTTCCATACTTAGTGTACATATATTTCTAGTATTATTATTACATTTAAGTATGTATGTTATGCATACAACATTTGTCATTTTAATTTTATTGTTAATGCTTAAATAAATAAATGTGTTCATTGGTGGTAGAAAATAAAAACATTAAATAGGGCATAGGCAATAAGGTACGCTTACATATTCGCATTTAATATCACATTTGAGTGGAGGTATGTTAGTAGAGTGCGAGTGAAATTTTGTGATTGATAGTGAAAGCAAAAATATATCACCTGTACACTGTAGAATGGTCCGACGATGTGCACGGTGGTATCCTGCTCCTGGAGCGGGCTGCTGCCGGGCGGCTGCGGCGGCTGCGGCTGCTCGGGCAGCTTGATCAGCGAGCCCGTCACGCGCTGCAGCTCGCGCACGTTCTGCCCGCCCTTCCCGATGATGCGGCCTACTTGCGAGGACGGCACCGCTATCTCCACTGTTAGCCGAACGTCATCAGAGCCGGACATGAAGCCTTCTTCGCGCATTTTCTCAAATATCAGGTACTGAGCCTGAATCACAAAAAAATACTATTGTCAATAACTGCCACCCCACCATATTTCGCTGGCTGCGGCGGTCAGGTCGCAGCGGCCAGCGAGATATATAAATTGGTATGAAATCGCCATGGAGCGCGCGCACCTGGCCGCACGCACGCTGCCAGATGCCCCATATATTTTGCTGGTCGCTAGTGCGCGTCTGGGCTAATAGTCACGCACGCACGATCACATCAATTAATATAAAATAATGCTTTGTGGACGCGATTTCTTTAGGAATCGATTGAGAAAAGTTCTATAGGACTCGAATGAGAATAGAATGAGGTTAGGTAGGAGCTTACTTAAATGTAGGTATGCTACGTCCACTAAAAGAACTATTGGGCCAAGTAAATAATTTTCATGAAAATATAAAATTTTAAATAGAAATTCCAATTTCACTATTAAGATTATTGTAATGATTGATTCCCAAAATATTAATAGTACAATAAGAGCAGCCCAAAATAAAAGTTGCAACAAAAAATAAAAATACGTGGCCAAATTTATTTAGAAAAATAGGTATGTAGTACTTACTAAATTGAATGTCACTTACTTTCCACTGTGCTTCTGGACTACCGACAATAGTGACTTTTCTCTCCTGTTGTGCATTTGGACCTTCAGCCGGTTGTTTGTCTTGTTCCAAGGGAGCTATTTTTACAGAAGCGGTGCTGAATCGAATTATATATCTTATGTGAGAGCCTTTAGTGCCAATGATTGCTCCAACCGCACCATTAGGAATGTAAAGGTAGGTAGTTTCCTGAAAAACAAAAGTTTGTAAGTATATCAACATTATTAAAATTCGTTTGTCTCGAGTTCTTGATAAATTCAGGGACGGCTGAGCCGATTAACCTATTTTTGGATTGTTTGTCATAGTCAAGGTAGAAAAAATAATGGAAAAATTGTGAGGAAGGAAGTAAAAACAAATATTTTCCCGTATAAACTTTTCCCCCTAAACTTATGTAACGGTTCTGATTCCGCCCGATGCCGAGCCGGCGGCAGCGGCGGCGGCGGCTGGGCCGTTTAGTCTACATTTGACAGATTCTGCTTTTGACACCATGGTTTTGTATGGACAGATTCTACATACGACAGATTCTACTTATGACAGATTCTACATATGGCGGATTCTGCTTTTGACAGATTTCCTCCCTTGTGAAAAATAATCAAAAGTTTTTAGGTTTTTTAACATTCTTGTCTCTCCCTACTCATTGGAAAAAAACCTTGCATGCGAAAGTGAGAACAATGTTGTATAACTAAACTAATGATTTTTTAAGAGACGAGAATGCTAAAAAAACTAAACTTTTGATTATTTTTCATAAGGAAGGAAATCTGTCAAAAGCAGAATCCGTCATATGTAGAATATGTCAAAACGAGAATCTGTCATTAGTAGAATCCGTCATATGTAGAATCTGTCATAAGTAGAATCTGTCGTATGTAGATCTGTCCATATAAAACCATGGTGTCAAAAGCAGAATCTGTCAAATGTAGACTAAACGGTCTGGGCGATGGCGAAGCAGCTTTAGAGGATACGAGTTTAGTTGAGTCAGCTATTATTAATAATGGTACGAATACACCGGAGTTCTGATGACGATCAGCGTCGCGAAGAGTTTCGAATCAAATGTTCTGCACAATATTTTGGTGTATTTGTACCACAGGGATAAACTTAGATATGGTACCCGCTATGTAAATAAAAAAATTACCTGTGAGTCGCCAGCCCCTTGCTGCGCCCCCTGGCCTGCCAGTGGAGGGTAGATCGGAGGTTGGAATGACGGTGGGGCTCCGCAGAAACCTCGACCGGTGGACATCATGGCCATTGGGTGCAAGCCCGGGAACATGATGCTCTGCGGCGCCAGTACCTTTAATACGCAAACAATAGAAATCTATTAAATATCTTTTTTGATATTATCATATCTCATATTAATGGCAAAAAGACAAAACTAGCTTTAATAGCAAGTGGTAATTAAGGTTTGCAATGACAATCGACTGACTGTTTCATTTGATTTGTGTTGCAGGATTTGAAAAAAAAATTGTTTCCTATTTGAAACTGCTTCCCCCGGGAACTTAGGTTATGTAAATTAGGCCTCAAATAATTATGAGTATTATGAACATAACCTACTCAAATCCACACGTAACATAAATAGATATGTTTTGATAGTTATAGATCAATGAAATTGCAGCGTAATTCTTTGTTTTAAATGACTTGTCTTTTTTGTATGAGTTATCGGTTGGGGGTTATCTACGCATGTCAAGCTGTAAACAGACATACGCACTATTACGCACGTGCACGTACCATGCGGTCCGCGTGTCCCTTAGAAACATAGCTTAGTAAACACATTCTTATTAATATGAATTCGCAAACGGTTCGCAAGAAGCAGGCGCGCTGATTTTGAAGAGTTCACATCACAACTAATTCTAGTGGCGTAGAGTGTAAGGTACATCGTGCACGTAATATGTATGGACTTTGACACATCTCTACAAGCTTCGTTCGTCCTACTTCGTAACTTTTTGAGATCAAAAATTAATTAATATACGTTGTCGTCTGGAGAAGCTTTCTCAGTCATAAGGATTTATTTTGTTCTCAGTACGTTTTTTTTTGCAAAAATCGACCCCGCCTACTTAAAAATTTACAGTTTAAGATCTAAGCTCACAGAAGCTAATTTAGGTCGAAGGCTAAGTAGTAAGGCTACCTAAGTTACTAACAAAGTAAAAAGCATTGCCTTTGCTTTTTAATAAAAGTGGGTAAAACAAATAAAAGTTTTTTATTTTTTTTATAGTGTTTTAAAGGTTACCACAAAAAAAATGCTGAGCGTGTTTCCTCAAGAAGTGATATCGATCGCGCGATAGGGGTGCGACAACCAATATAAATCGCTCGTACATCCACGAAGCCTGCCAGATGTAAGTAATATTGATATACACTTGATATTATATCAATATTACTTACTTACTTAATGTATGAGCGATTTATATTGGCTATCGAACCCTATCGCGCGATCGATATCGCTTCTTGAGGAAACACGCTATAACTTTTTTTTAAGTTATTGAGTTGTTCTTCACAAAGGTTTAGATTTATTTTCAGAAATTATCATCTAACAAAAAGACCCTTCGCCCTTTCAATTTAAGCTTTCAGTTTAACCAACTTTTATTAACATATAAAGTCACTACTTTATTATTTTGTTAGTTAAGGTAGCCTACGTTCGATCGATTCAAGACCTAAATTAAGAGTTCTTTTACGCGAATAGTAACGCCACTCTACAGAAAAAACTTATCTAAAGTGGAAGGTTTGTAAGTATAATACATGCACAAAATAGTAATAGGTTAGAAGGTACGAAGTTCGCCGGGTTGACTAGTTTAATCATAAAGGGCTGAAATTAAAATGTTAATTACCTGCAAATCGTTCTCATAACTTTGTCGCAGCTTCGCTGAGATGAGAGACTCTGCTTTAGCCATATTTTCAATGCTACCTTTAACTGTAATAATTCGCTCCAGGTTGAAACTGCTAATATCGTTAATGGATGACACAGTGATCTTTGTATCAGTCTCTTGCATAATCCTTTTAATAGTATTTCCACCTTTGCCTATGATACGACCAATTAAGTTGTTGTGCGCTAATATTTTCAGACATATTTCGCTGAAATACAAAAAAATACAACAATTAATATTATGAGATGTACATGAAATTGTACAATTAGGCAGTCAGCGGGGGCGACGACAAAACACGAGCAAATTTAACAAAGAAATAAATTTGCCTTCCATCTCCCCGTCCATAATTAATTTGCCATTAACAATTTGTTAAATAGAACATACCATAATTGCTGAAGCTTACATCTTTCGTAATTTTTTACTAAGTTAATCAAATCAAATCAAATCAAATCATTCTTTATTCAATAAAGGATACAAGATATCACTAATTGAAAGTCAATTAGACTACATCTAATCTAATTGATATTGATACCTTATTTAGTAAAGTATCCTATACTGTGAGAGGCGAGGTAGTTCAGGGAACCGTTCAAGGGTATGCCCACCACTTGGCTCAGGCAAACAAATGTTTGCCTTGCCTTACGACAATGGTCGCCTGGAGAGGTCCCCAAACGAGCCTCTTCTGTCAAATGATTCTATTCCACCAGTTAGTACATCAGTTAGAAATATTGAAAGCGCCAGGCGTAAAAGCAACTAGGGCCTTTCTAAGTAGCAAATATGAATTTAATGTATCTTACCCCTTGTTGGTATTGGTAGCTTCTTGCTGCATTACTTCCAATATCCTCCTGCAAGCATTGGTGCAATTTTCAGGATTGCCGTAGATGGTAATGGCTTTTTCTAGAGAACCAACGTTGTCTTTGCGGTGTACATCAACCCGCGCACGGCTCTGTTGAGTAATTAGACGTATGGTGCTGCCTTGACGCCCGATAATAGCACCCACCATATCGCTTTGAACAAGCAGGCGGAGTGGAAAGTCAGTGGGCCGCGCACTTCCAGGAGCGCCGCCGCGGCCGCCGCCGCCTGGCCGCCCTCGTCTTCCACCCCGAGCATTTTGTTCCACAGCTTCTACCTTTAATCTTCCGCCTTCAAAATCACAACCGTTCAACCCATTGATGGCTCTGCAACAAATATGAAAGTAAATTTTATAACTGTCTGACAAACGAATTTTATTTAGATTTCCAAGCCTGGGCATGGACTCGTGCCATATTGCAGATTGACAAAAGCTGCCAGAGCTTTCTATAGTGGCCGTTTTTGTCTTAATTAATTGCATTTTCCACCAATAATTGTCTTCGTTTAACTATGTTTAAAAAATATTTTTAAACATTATCGGAGGCTTTTCGTCAGAAAAACATGTTTAAATTACTTCCTATATTAGTAAAATATTTTTTTCAAATGAGGGCGCCACCTAAGGTTCTATTTCACCTTAAGGAAGGATATCCTGAAATGGAAAAAGGGAAAAACGGTAAGTAAGTAAAAAGGTTTTCAGCCTGTACATCTCAAGATATTATATGCGTATGGAATTTAACCCTGTTATTCATAAAAAGTTAAAGAGCATTTTAGTTATTTGAAATATGTCAATTTAGACTGGATGTCACGTATTTACCATTCAACAAACCAGTTAAGTAGTCCTCCAGTTACTTTACGTAATCATCATCAATACATAGTATAAAATAAAGTCGCTACCCGCGTCTGTCCCTATGTATGCTTAAATATTTAAAACTAGCCAACGGATTTTGATGCGTTTTTTTTAATAGATAGTGATTCAATAGGATGGGTTATAAGTATAACTAGTCGACCCGGGGAACTTCGTACCGCCTTACCTATTACTATGTTGTGCATGTATCAATATATATAAAACTCTTCCGTTACTGACTGACTGACTGACTGACTGACAGACAACGCAGTGTAGGTGAGCACTAAGAAGGGATTTCCTGAAATTCCCACGGGAACGGGAAAAAACGGGATTTTTGTGTTTATGAAAAATCTGCGCGAGTGAAACCGCGGGGCAGCCTCTAGTTATACATATAAACCCTTCTCTAGAATCAACCTATATTTAAAAAAAAACTGCATCAAAATCCGTTGGTTAGTTTTAAAGATATACATAGGGACAGACGAGGGAAGCGACTTTGTTTTATACTATGTATTGATGATACAAGCACAAAATAATAATAAGTTAGGCGTTACGAAGTTCGCCGGATCGACAATTACTTAAAAAATACGGTAAGTGTCTTAGGAGTGGCCAGGGCATACAAAGGAATTCCTGATAATTCCACGGAAACTAAAAATACAAATTTATACCATTGTAACGGTAAACTGCTTAAATATTGATTAGGGGTTCGGTGCGATTAGAAATGATTTCCCGATATTTCTGAATAACTCACCAGTTTCTAGAAAATTACGAAATTTAATAAATGCGGTGGAGATAAGGTCATTCAATGAAGAGTATGTGCGTGTGTCACTATAAATTATACATTGAATAACTCAGTAATCAGAGAACGTTGTGGTTTGTAAGAGGATGTAGTGACCAAGATTGAAAAAGGTATGCTGCGGTGGTTTGGTCACTTAGAGCGGATGGATGACAGGAGATTGACGAAAGAAATATACAGAGCGGATGCGAAAGGCACGGTTGGAAGAGGTAGGCCACGTAGAACGTTCATCGACCAAATTGGTGACGACCTAAGGAAGGGCCGCGTGAAGAGTTCACGAAAACGACGTGCGTGTACGAAAAGGCTAATGACTAAAGCGAAGAAAGTGTGTCAGGATCGTAGCAAGTGGAAATAAATTGTCTCTGCCTACCCCGATGGGATACAGGCGTGACGTAATGTATGTATATGTAAAAAAAAACAATCAATCTACGGTCAAGATATCGAATCATAGAGTAAGTAACTTAAGTAAACACTAGGCAACGGCATGAGCAATGGCAACGATTTTATTTTTAACCCACTTTTTGAACGAAAAATTCAGAGAGGGGTGTTATAATTTAACGTGTGTATCTGTCTGTCTGTCTGTGTATCTGTCTGTGGCATCTTAGAGCCCAAACGGCTGAACCGATTTTCGTTTAGTTTTTTTTGTATCATAGATAGTTTCAGGCCGAGTGTTCTTAGCCATGTCTGATGAAGATCTGATCAGCCGTTTGAAGATGATCAGCTCTTGAATAATGGATGAGAGGATCTAAGTAGCTTCCTTATGTCCGATCGATTTGAAATTTGGTACCCTGTTACATCTATGTTATAGAAAGTATTCGGTAAGGTAACCATGACCTGACCTGCCGTTTGAAGATGATCAGCTCTTGAATAATGGATGTGAGGATCTAACTAGCTTCCTTATATCAGATCGAGTTGAAATTTGGTACCATGTTACATCTATGATATTGAAAGTATATGTTAAGGTAACCATGACCTGATCTGCCGTTTGAAGATGATCAGTTCTTGAATAATGGATGAGAGGATCTAACTAGCTTCCTTATGTCCGATCGATTTGAAATTTGGTACCATGTTACATCTATGATATAGAAAGTATATGGTAAAGTAATACAACGTTTTTGGAAACAGACCTTCATTTTTTTTATTTAAAAAAAATGCTTACTTAAAAAAAATGCTCTTACCGCCTTAAGACGCTATATTTGTGAGGAAGGCTTTGTTAAATCAAGTAATTCTTATAAATTACAGGAGGTAGAGATCTGAAATTTTAACATAACCTATTTGAGGATATAAAAAAGTTTATTATAATTGAGAAACGCAACAAGGATACAAAAACCTCGATACATTATTTCGTCAAAGATAACCATTCCAAAACCGGAATAACTACATCTTCGAAATTACTTTAAAGTTTTTGTTGATACTAACTAGGTATACTGATACTAAAGAAACTCAAATTCTGACAATTTATTTTTGTTTTTAAAGTTATAATTAAAAAGAAAATTAATATTAATTGCTTTTCAATAAAAACCTGCCCCCGCAGCATGATGGACCATTTGTCAAATCTTTCTGTCACTTTTGATCCCATTTGACATTTTAATGCGGGAAAATGTATGGACGATCGACAAAAGTGACAGATAGAGATAAGACAAAGTCGACAAATTTTCGTCATGTTACCACTGGTGGTGGCGCGGAACCAATAATCCGATTTGGACGACTGACAGATGACTGTCCCCATCTCTTCGTATGCAATCATTGAACTTCTGTCACTTTTAAACCATACCAGCCCCAGCCAGATGCTGCAAGCAGCTCGTAGAGGGAGGACGTGTACGCCGGTTCTCCTACAGGTCACGTGGTCTTTGATAAATATTCGACCTTGGGTAAAGTGCCCCATGATTGTCACTTTTACGAATTTCTCTTATAGCTAAATCGTCAAAAACTTGTTTTGTTGTTTTGTGCGTAAAAGTATTAATATTGATATTTTAGTAGAAACCTTCAAACCATAAACCAAATCTCCCTCCGCTATATTATCCCGTCATTAGTTTGAAATTGCGGTAATAGTTTAATAAAATAATTATTAAACATGATTTTTGTATTTAATGCTGTAAAATGCCAAGAATCGTTATTTTTCAGCTTCTAAATGAAACCATGAGAATTTGGAAGGTTGACAATGATCAGGTAGTTTACCCTTTATTAAAATACTAGTCGACCCGGCGAACTTCGTACCGCCTTACCTATAACTATTTTGTGCATGTATTATACTTATAAACCTTCCCATTGAATCACTCTATCTATTAAAAAAAACCGCATATAAATCCGTTGCGTATTTTTTAAGATTTAAGCATACATAGGGACAGACGCGGGAAGCGACTTCATTTTATACTATGTATTGAAAAACAAAACAGCAGCGGAACGGAATCTGTGGAGTCGCCTTTGCCTCAACTCACAGATGTCATTATGTCAAAAGTGATTGTTAATTGAAATTAAAATTAAATAAAGCGCCTCTTATAATTCTTAATTATAACCACAAAGTAATCGAATTAAAAATTAAGTTGAAAACTAAATCCTGATTACAAGTAATTAGGCTATAAAGAAAGTATCAAGCAAGATAAATTTTTATACTATTTCTGTTGTTTGACTGCTCCGTTGCTCAGTTGGCAGTGATGTGGACTGAGAAACTTGTGCGCCTGGGTTCGATTCCGGGTGGGGTGAATAATGATACGATGAATATCAATGTTTGTCCCCGGTCTAGGTGTGATGTTTGACTCTGTGTGTGTTTCGGGCACCCTAGATACAGGTTCTTCCTGGTTAGGGGTTCTGAGTGTGATGTGTTATTATTTATAACGAGCGGTCCCGGCTTACTTTGTTACGCCATAGAATATACGATACTATTAAAGACTTGGCTCTATAGACTTTGTTCTTTTGACTGCCTAGAATGGGCGAATAAAAAAACAAACAACACCAACAAACCACCTGTCAAAATATGTAAACAACGGAAAAATATTGCACATTGGGTTACATTATTTGAGTTTAAGTAAGGATCCCTATTTTTTTTTAAAATCTAATATAGCCCATGTCACTCGGGGATAGTGTAGCTTCCTACCAGTGAAATAATTTTTCAAATCGGTTCAGTATTTCCGGAGCCTATTCGTTACAAACGAACAAACAAACAAATCTTTGCTCTTTATAATATTGGTATAGATTACTGTTACCATGTATAATTAAAGATTACTTATAATACTGCGTTCGTCCTAACAAATGAATGCCATACTTTTCTTTATCTTTACCAATAATAAAGAGGAAAGATTTGATTGTTTGTTTGTTTGCATCGAATAGGCTCCGGAAATACTGAACCGATTTGAAAAATTAATTTCACTGTTGGAAAGCTTCACTATCCCAGTGTTTGTAATTGCGGAATGAAATTAAATTAAACTGATAACTTAAACTTTCGGTGACGTCTTTTTTGTATTGAGTCGACGTCGTTAGCGAATGAGATGTATTGCACGCTGACGTTGTGGCAAGCGTTCAGACGTCCACTCGGAACGTTTTATGCTGGAGACAGACCAAAACGTATAGTTTGTGAAACAACCGCCTCTCTATATGTATATGAAAACCATTTGTAAAGTGATATTAAAAAACAATTTTAGCCACTGCTTTATACATATTTACTTGTCTTATACCTACAATATGTTCAGAAACGGTAAATTATTGGCCTATATAAAGAAACCTGTATCAGTTTGTGCATCTTAATTTTTAACTTTATCGATAACCAAACTTTAATTTCGTTAAAATGTAGAACATCTTAGACAAAAAAATATTATGCTTGATTGGAACACAAATAATACATATTAAACAATGCACTTTTTAAATAAAATATTTTAAAAAAAAATCTCAAAGTTACCCTTTTTTGTACCGTTTTTTCAATTTTATTTTTAAACCACTGATTGTTTTAATTTCACTTTTGGACTGAAAATTGCATCACCTTACATTTTAGACATAATATTACTATAGTTAGAATTTTATAAGTTTAACGAAAATACAAAAAACAAGCAAAAACTTTAAAAAAACATCGTTTTCGCGAGGTCCGATGCCATGCCGCGCCGCTCCCTACCCCGTCAGTACCCTTAGTGGACACTGCCGAGGCCGGTTCTGTGCCAAATTTTTATTCTCGCGCTCACGTACCTACCGGTATTTCGTTTTATTTTTATTCAAATGTAAACAAGTTTTGACAACCGATGTCAAAACAATGAACCATAACACCTGATTAGGATCTGTATGGAGCTGAGGAAACCAATTTTGATACCGATATTACATTTAGAAAAAACTGACGCATTATAAACTTACCTTTTTTATTTGCAAAACAAAACTTAAATCGTAGGGATGATAGAACAATAGCTGCTGACGAAAACTTGGTTGTTTATCTGCAGCAGCGAGCAGTCTCAGATAGTGATATCATAATAATTATATTATGATTAACATACCTAGACCTAGATATTTTTGACAAGTTATTTAATGTACTGACGGATAGCTCAGCCTTGCTTTTGGCAACTTTGATGATTCGAAACCGTAGATCGCTATGCGGGCGCGACAACGCGGTTGCAGCTCGAACGCGGTCCCGGGGCAGCCCCACGTCCGGTACTCGTCGGCGTCGGACCCGCGTTAAAATTATAAGGAGACATTTTCTATTAAGACATATAATACCGCCTTCTTAAAGTAATTTAAGTATACCACGTAATTTTAAGTCGGCACCACAACACACAAGCAAATTCATTAATTATCTACGTAAAGCGTAAGGCGCGGCGGCGGCCGTACGTTATTCGGTTAAGGTGGTAACTCATGGTATGGCGCGAAATTCAAATTTTTTCGTGTTTTTTATTTATTCTGGCGAAAGTATACATTTTTAATTAAGTTTAAATGAATTCGCGTATGTAAAAAACTATCTCGCACATTGTAATACAACGTTTTTAGAAGACAGACCAACAGATTTTCCAAAAGTGCTGCAATCATCTTTGCTAAAGGTGGTTGCAGTTTCACTAAAGCCCTCCGCTCGGCCCAAACCATCAAACTCTTCGGAGTTGATATACCGTGGTCTAGATCTGTCAAATATCTAGGTGTCACCCTAGATAGTGGCCTGTTCTTTGGACAACACATTAGAGCAGTTCGTAATCGCGCCGCGTTTGTCCTGGGTCGACTGACCCCACTTATTAACAGTAAAAGCAAACTGAGCCTGCGTAGCAGGGTCAGACTTTACTTAACCTGCATAAGGCCGGTCATGACTTACGCCAGTCCGGTCTTTGCCCACACCAGTCCCCTTCGTCTCCGCTCACTCCAGGTCCTGCAAAACCGGTTCTTGCGTAAAGCCACTAAAGCTCCATGGTTCGTTAGGAACCTAGACCTGCATCGCGATTTAGAAATCCCCACCATAGCCCATTTCATGAAGTTAGCGTCTAAACGCTACTTCGATAATACACCTCACCACCACAACCCGTTGGTGGTAAAATCCTCAGATTACACACCTGAAATAGGTCCCAACGCCCTCCGTCGTCCAAAGCATGTCACTTTGGATCCTGATGATCACATCACTGCGCGTATTGCGCAACTAGAGTCAACAGATATGGCCACTGGCCAATCTGTGTCCCCTCCCAACCGACGCGCCCGCAGAGCGCGTAGGAAACTTCGCGATCACTGCCTTCTCCAGGTACAAACATGTACCTGGAAGATTCTCTCCCATCCGGGATTCCCCTAGTAAGCGCTTTAGGCCAAGTTTGTTCTCCTAATCGGAGGGGTTTTTAGTTAGTAAGAGTCTGACACTACCTCGAGGTTCCCCTTAGGAGCTACGCACCTGCGGAGGCCAGGAGCTTCGCTCCTGGCCCCGCAGGGCTCCGCTCATAGGGTAGCGCCGAGGTGTCCATGAGGATTTTCCCCTTCGACGTAGTGTAATTACTCTGGCAAGCTATTTTCTTTTGTCACTTCTTTTCCCCCATGGCTTGAGTGTTATGCACTCGCCTACCAAACGTTCGGTGTCGCAATTACCGTCCTTCAGACGAATTGCATTCAGTCAGTTGGAAAAAAAAAAAAACAGGTGATTGATTTAGTGATCTTTGTTTTTGATTCTGTGGCGCCGACTCAATATTACGTGATATATGTACTTAAATTACTTTAAGAAAGAAGTAATTTGTCTCAATAGAAAATGTTTCCTTATTATTTAGCGCTTTAGGCGGTTTAATTTTTTAATAAAAATATTTTATTTTTTACTATTCAGTTTTATTTTGGGGGAATCTGCCCCCTCTTCCCCTCAAGGTTTACCCTCACCTCACATCACCCTACAAACGTTGGTTTCACACCCCTCAAGGTAGTCAGACAGCCTGGTAAAGGCCTTAGCCCAGCATTGGAAAAATTGTGCGGTAGGTATAAACATTTCGATAACTTCGGCTAGTATAAAAAGTAATAAAATTAAAAACTAACGCGACATTTCGCATTTCGACGCGCGCATGTGATAGCTGCGAGGCAACCCCACCTCATACCTAATTAGGTAAGAAGCTTCGAACTAGGTACCTACATGGAAGATTTTTTTCCCTATTTTTCATGATTGAGAAACACATTCATTGTTAGTTTTATGATTATTTCACCTTTTTTTTATATGAATAAAAATAAGTTTTCGCAAAAAAAATATAGTTTTCTTACATCCTGTATGGTAGCTTGATAAGGGTTACACACGTTAGGTACGTTTTCCTTTTTTTCAAAATTCTCTATAGATTCAAACATAAAAAAGAAAAACGTATAAACCTATATTATTTAATGCTGAAGCGATGGACATCAAAATCATTGTGATTTTAAAAGATTTAGGTAGTGAAAAACGTTTTCCCGCGGAACGCAAGTATCATCATAACATTAGCTCTCTCTCTATCACATGGTGGCGGTAAGGGGGCGACAGCATGCGTTTTACTTAAAAAATTTGCGTCCAGTAGTTTCGGCTCTGCGTTGTCTGTCAGTCAATAACGGAAGAGTTTTATATAAGTATATTGATGAATGATATAATAGTATTTACAAATAATATTATAATAAAATAAATTAGAAGCAAGGGTACAACATACTTACGTAAATGAAACATTGTTCTTTTATTTTTCTCTATTAGTTGTGATGTGATACGAAAACATTAAAAAGAAAGATAAAATTATGTTAAAAAAATGCTTCATTGCTACATAATACAAGTATATAATCAATATACATAGTATAAAACAAAGTCGCTACACGCGTCTGTCCCTATGTATGCTTATATCTCTAAAACTATCCAACGGAGTTTGATGCGGTTTTTTTTTAAAGATAGAGTGATTCAAGAGGAAGGTTTATACGTAAAATACATGCACAAAATAGTAATAGGTTAGGCGGTACGAAGTTCGCCGGGTCAACTACTAAATAATAAATTGCTATCGGTAAAAGCGATGGCAATATTAAATGCCTAAATGTGTTCTGTGTGAGCGAGATAGCATAAGGATCGAAGCCATATTTAAATCTTTTCTTTATTTGCGCAGGTTATACCTATGTCACAGAATACCTTTATGTGTAGAAGCCCAAGATTGAAAGATGAATGCATAGATTATTCAAATCTCGTGTTAGTTTAGTATATTCCTAAAATAAATATATTTATAATTACCTGTAATGGTAATGGTAAAGCATCGGCTTTTTTTCAGTAAGTAGTTATAATCGGAACATATCTAGTAAAACATAATAAAAATTCGATAATTATAATAAACAATTAAGTTTACTAATATAAATAACATTCACCATTACACAAACAATGAAAAACTAAGCGGAACGGACATGACTCAGCGAATCATCCGGTTCTATTGAGATTGGTTAATGAAGTATTAGCACAAAGCATTCCTGAATAAATAAAACAAATGGCTGATACAAAATGTGTAGTAAGTACTTAACTGAATTATCCAATATGAGCAGAGCATGTCATGCAGGCATGGCGGTTTTATCTGATATTAAGCAAGAAGAAAACTACCAAACCAGAAAAAAAGGAACCCGAGACATGAAACCAAAACAGTGCAATCCAGAGTGCCGGGGCCGAAGCGGACTATACTCACAACTGTGCTTGTTCCGGCGACTCAAACGTGATGTGCACCGCTTGGGTGTTTGGGTCACGTGACGTCACTTTGTCACAATGCTGCACGTTGCCATACTGTGACAGCAGAGGCTCGATGTTGTCGAAGCGAATATGCAGAGGCAGCCCGCTGATGAGGATCTTGGAAGATCGGCTGCGACAAGCGATACAGATTAGTTTAAACAATATTACATACAACCAGTGATCATGCCATACTACTATGCCAGAATCTGCATAAAAGTTTATTATTTAAGAAGAAGAAGTTTTTGCCTTCTTCTAAATCGGAATATGAACGGTAAGTTTAATCGAACAGGGATGCAGCTTTTAATTAATTAAGCCTTAATACATCATAATATGCATTAAAAATTGGGCGAAATTGCAAAAAAAAAGGGTGACAACACGTAAAAACGTCCGATAGAATTTAATTGTATAACTTACTAGCTGACACGGCAATTTTCGTTACGCCACCGAATTTAAGTTAAGATATGTACAACTAAACACTTGGCTCTATAAACTATGTACTTTTGACTGCCCGGGTTATTGTAGATTCGCCAAGTGCTCATTTCGCCAAGTACTTTTTAACTCCATACATCGAGTGTATTTTCGCCAAGTAATTAATTAATTAATTAATTTTACATCGTGTGTTTTCGCCAAGTCGTTAAAATTATTACAGTTAGTTAGTTTTACTAATACAGTACCAATTTAACAGTTTAACACTAGCGTATCTGCCTATTGCTAAGCATTTGTGAACTATGAGAAAGCCTTTGATTTGTTTGAGTCAGCGGTGCCAAGTGAACTAAATGAACTATTTGTACAAAAATGCCACTATATAAGTTCGACTACAAGATCAGAGCTCGAAAGCCTGCAGCGGGGATTCATAATAGGGGCATAGGGGGATATCATATCCCTAAAACTGTTCAACGCTGCACTTGAGGATATCTTCAAGAACTGGAAAGATCTAAGCATGAACAAACGGCGAAAGTCTACGAAAATTGTGTTTGCCAGTATGGGCAAACGCAACAGAGAAATGGTCACTGAAAGGGTAATAGAAATGGTTTTGCTCAGTGTTCCCTGCATCATCGAATTAGAAATGATGGCATCCGCAGAAGAATTAAAGTCACCGAAATAACTTAACTCAAAGAAATGCGAAATGAGCAGGCAAATAGCTCGGAGAACAGATGCCCGAAAAGTAATGGAGTGGTGACAGCGCACAAGAAGACGCCGAGTAGGCAGACCTTCTACTAGTTCATGTTGCTCTGGTACTTTAAAATATAAATTAAAAACTAAAATGCATCGACGATTAATTTTAAAAGGAAATACCTAAGTAATAAGTGAAACCAACTGTACTTTATAAAATTTTGTAATCAAAATCAACTTTGTGAAATTACACGGCGTTTGACACTTGGCGAAATGAGCACTAGGCGAATCTACTTGCCCAGTACCGAATGCCCAGAACGACCAAACAAAAACAACAAACCACCAACTGTCAAAAAATGTAAACAACGGAAAAAAATGCACCTTGAGCTACATTATTCGAGTTTAAGTAAGGTCCCTAATTATTTTGAAAATCTAATATAGCTTATGTCACTCGGGGATAGTGTAGCTTCCTACTAGTGAAAAAATTTACAAATCGGTTCAGTATTTTCGGAGCCTATTCGTTACAAACAAACAAATCTTTCCTCTTTATAATTGGTATAGATAAACGAAGACAACGTATAAACCTAGAATATTTAATACTGAAGGGAACGATTTCCCCCGAAACGCAAATTTCATCAAAAAGTATCACACATTGTTAGGGGGCGACAGCATTAGTTTTTCTCAATATTCTTTATGATAAATAATATTGTAAGAAAAAATCCAGACTTAAATTGTAACAAACTTTGCCCCGCGGTGTCACTAGCGTTTTATTAAAACTCACCGCGTCGTGCGCACATAAATTGTGCATAAATTAAATGTGTTTGAGTGTAGGTAAACGTTTCACGGGTAGGAATGTTTGCCTACCCTCAAACGCATTTAAATTATGCACAGTTTATGTGCGCACGACGCGGTGAGTTTTAATAAAACATAGGCTTTATTAAATTTTCAAAATGATTAGGGATCCTTACTTAAACTCGAATAATGTAGCCCAAGGTGCATTTTTTTTACGTTGTTTACATATTTTTGACAGTTGGTGGTTTGTTGTTGTTGTTTGTTATTTTTAATTTGCCCATTTTGGACAGTCAAAAGAACATAGTCGATAAAGCCAAGTGTTTAGTAGTATCTTAAATTCTGTGGCGTAACGAAGTTCGCCGTGTCAGCTAGTGTATTATACTTATGAACCTCCCTCTTGAATCACTCTTTTAAAAAAAAATCCGTTGTAGTTTTAAAAGATTAAAGCATATTATTAGGGACAGACGCGGGAAGCGACTTTGTATTGATAATAATAATTTAGCCTAAGGTTTTTAGTTTATAGTGAGACGGTATGAGACTAAACCCAAAAACCTTTCTGGTTTATTACAGAACTTAAAGTAGCTAACAGAAACTCCACTGGGCGTAACCAGCCTGAAAGAAACATTCACGATGCAGTATTCATAAAATACATTAAGGCTTCAAACGCACAGGCGGTTTTTTGCCGCGCGGATTTTATGTAACATATTGAAGCACTTCTTGTCAATATGTTAGAGTTTTTGTTTTTGTCCTCTTTATGATGTCATTTAATTATAATGTCTATTATTTTTATGTATTGTTTATGTATTTATGTTTATTTAGTGTTTATGTATGTGTATATTTAGTAAGTTAGTTGAATGTATGTTTATTTTTGAATATTTTATTTGTATGTATGTATTTTTAAAAATAAAACTTTAGTATTTAATTTTGTTACTTACAATACTGTATCGCCTACGACCAATTTAATATGTCTATGTGCAAACATTTCATATGGGTTGCCTGGAAGAAATCGCTTTTAGCGATAAGTCCGCCCATTGCATGCAAATTTAAATATGTGTACCATTAATTGTATAATGTTCTTTTGTATCTTTTGTATGCAATAAAGTGTTTTTTAACTTTAACTTTGAATCCTATGGAAGTGTGCGCACCAGCGGAAAAAAAACCGTAAAAACACGCTTGTGCGTTCGGGGCCTATGAATAAGGTTGAAAATTAAATAACAAACTTTGACACCGCGCGGAAATAAAACCGCCTGTGCGTTCGTAGCCTTTATGTTCGAGCTCAGGCTAAAGGACTAAGGAGGTCGTTGCCCTTCGGGCGTTAAAGTGAGTTCAATGACTGTGATGCATTCATTACTAGCGCAAGCAAGTGAACCGGCTAACTTCCTACTTTCTAAATGTAACTTACTGACAAGATCCTTCTGCAAAATAAATAATATATAAATATCACTATTAATTATATATAATATAAGCTATCAATTCAATGTGAAGTTTAATACATTTTTAATCAGCAGTTTTTGCTTTAACAAACACTTAAAACCAAAAACCAAAACATCCTTAGAAACTTTCGCATTGAGCGCTTAGGATTAAAACTATAAATTTTAATTGTGCATACGAAATTTGTTTATTAACAGGTTGGTACAGAGTTGAAGGTGATGGAGAAACTCATCAGGTAAGAGTTGAAGATAGATAATTAAAGTAAACGAAAGTTAATTGGATATCGCAGGCAGGCAGGAACTTGTATTTAATAAAATGTATGTGTTCTGTTCGTAGACATGTACGGGAGGCGTAAAGCCAATATCTGTGTACTATTCAACACCTAAAAGTTTTGACCTCACACAGATATTGTCTCTTATTTTACGAAAAATGCGAGGACACAATCTGTTTTGGCTTAACGCCTTACATTGTTAGTTTTTACGCAACATGTTTTTTCCAGTCTTAGGAATAAAAATGAGCAAAATTATGTTGGCGTTCACTACTTTTCTATGATATCGCATTGAACCGCAACATGATTGTTCGATCTAAATATTATTAAGAAGCATCCAATCTATGTTGAAGATTGCATGTATTAGAGTGTGATAGATAATTATTTAGAATTGCGTAATCCCTATTATTGTTTTAGCATCGCATTTTGGGCTACGATCAACAATACATAAGAATCGTAACTAGCCCAATAAAATGCTCACACGAAAAAGATCACGGGAACCAGGTAACGGACAACATGCCGCGTCAGTTTCTAGTAAATAATGAAATAGAACTATGACAATATAAATTAGCAAATATCTGTATTTCCTAACCTTATTAATTGAAATGCGATGGTGGTCCCATATTTCTTTGATCAACACGGCAGTTTTGAAGGTTCAAGGAATCGATCAAAATCATTTTAAATTATTTTTGACTGCCACTGCGCCCGTTGCGAACGCCCGACACTTGGTGGCAACGAAATGAACTAAACTTACAATAGGTTACTCTAAAAAAAACTTCTACAGACGCATTGGATTGTTGACATGACAACGAGCGCCCGCCGCCTGTTAAAAAAATAAAAAAAACAATAATTCACGTGCCTGCGCTTCAGTCATCCACCTTTTAATCAATAATTCACGTGCTTGCGCTTCAGTCATCCACCTTAGTTAAACTATGGAAATTTGAAAATATATAACCAACTGCCTAGTGTGCGGTGTGCTGAACGTTACCAGTTTTTTTTCTTTTTGTTGTAGAGCCGCTAATTATTTGGTGCCTGTTCTCAGTAGAGAGGGTCAACTAAACTAGTAAAAAAAAAGTATTTGCATTTATCTCTAAATGTACGTAATTAAAAAAGAAGAAGAAAGAAGAATAAATATGAATAGGTGAAGAAAAAAAGAGAAGAAGCGTCTTCATAATTTTTTAAACTAAGTAATATTGTACATATTTATTTAGGCATATAATTATGTAGCTTATAACACTCAGCAGGTGGACTGGGGGCACCTTCCCATAGTAAACCAGTTTTATTCCAAGCCAAGTTATGCAGAGGACAGGTGCAGGTGGAACACGTGCCTTTTTAAGGACTCCGTTCAGTTTCATCACCGGTTTGTACCTAGTAACCAGATCTTATGATTACCCCCAACGGCGGGGTCAGCTGTTTTAGATTATACAATCGAATGTATGCGATGAATTGTATATACGATCGATGATCGATTGCATGTTGAATGAAACTTGCGCGCATTTACACACTGGGCGTCCATCGAGTAAAGCCCGGACCACAACATCTGGAGCATAGGAATATTAGCAATACGATCTAGTCGTGCGCGATGGGTTGGACGCTAGATTGCATAGTCCTGTGCGCTCGCTCGTTCTGGAGTTTCAAGAGCTAGATTTAGCTCCAAGGCCTCGATTTAGCTCCAAGGCCTCATTTACGGACACGCGGCGCGTTGCGCGGGGCGTCGTGCGGGCTCTGCAGCGTCTCCTTGTTCGATATCGAACATAGGCCTATATTTTGATCTTGATGCGTTTAAAGACCCGGGCACCGCCACCGCGCGACGCGGCGGCGGCGCCTGCCAACGCGTCTCCGTAAACGGTCTGAGTTCAATTATAATTATTATGTTCGTTCGCAATTATCCCGCGTTTGGCTGAACCGATATGTTGTTTTAGTAGGTAAGTATACCAATTTTGACCGACTTCGAAAAAAGGGGCTTCTTCCCCATTCGCCTGAAAATATTTGCCCGAAATATTAAATTGACCCATTCGCCCGAATTTTAATAAAAAGTGCTCCCCATTCGCCTGAATTTATTTCATGAATAAATAGCACCGTTACAGGTTACAAAATACAACGATTATACACGTAGGCAACAGATGCTTCAAATTCTTTATAGCTTCCAAGATTCTGTTCCTAGTTTAGGGCTTATAATTTAATTTATCAAACGCAACGCCACAACGCAACGCATAAACTCGGCTAAACGTGGGTCCGGCTCAAGCTGGTGCCTCTGCCTAACCCTCCGGGGAATAAAAGGCGTGATATTATGTATGTATGTATCAAACGCGTAAATGATAATTAAGCGCTAATACTTTAAGCGTAATTTTTTGACAACCTGAATCTTTATCTTATTGTAATTTAAAAATATAAAATATTGCTGATTATGTTACATAAAAAATTACCGATTATTATTATTATTACGTACCTACATTCAGCATTCTACATTCCCTCCAGGTTTGTGACCTTTTTCAGTATAAATTGAAACTAGAATACCAATTATAAAACTTGAAATAAAAAAAAGCGTCAATTAGACACCATTGACAAATGGTAAACTAAGTATGTACTTACCTAACATGAGCAGCAAATACCACGCACCGAAAAAGTAGCTATCGTTGACACAAACTGGCGCTGTATCAATCAATACATAGTATAAAACAAAGCCGCTTCTCGCGTTTGTCCCTATGTATGCTTATATCTTTAAAAGTAATCACGGATTATAAGTATGCAAGATAGTAAAAGTTTAGGCGGTACGAAGTTCGCCGGGTCGACTAGTAAAAATATAAAGTAAATATTAAGGCCCCTGACCTCATCATCGCTGAAAAATACACTGGTTACATTGAACTTCAGACAGATCACGAGCGGAATTTGATTATTTAAAACTAATAGCATGTCTTACTGCAGATAACTGTTGATTGCAATGTATGAAATAATCTCAATAATACTTTATTTTAAAAAAACGAATTGACTGTTTATTCTGTTCTTAATACTCTTTGTTTCATAAGATACGATCAGGCGAATGGGGAACACTTTTTATTAAAATTCGGGCGAATGGGTAAATTTAATATTTCGGGCGAAAATTTTCAGGCGAATTGGGAAGAAGCCCATTTTAAGTAGCTTTACTGGAGGTCTACTTCTCTGGTTTGATGTATGGTAAATACGTGACATCCAGCCTAAATTGACATATGTCAAATAACTAAAATGCTTTTTAACTTTTTATGAATAACAGGGTAAATGTCAAAAGGGATAGGCACGAGACTAATGACGCTTGTACCAGACGAAGTAGGCGGAGTCAATAGACTGCCCTAGGCT
Organism: Euspilapteryx auroguttella; assembly: GCA_951802225.1. NCBI lineage: Eukaryota > Metazoa > Arthropoda > Insecta > Lepidoptera > Gracillariidae > Euspilapteryx > Euspilapteryx auroguttella. The sequence continues at coordinate 16,026,689 of OX637641.1, read as the reverse complement.
GGTTTTGAAGTCCTGTTTTCAAACCATACTGCTGGGAGCCGGGTAAAATTTCGGCGGCACAACATAAAACTAACGTTGACGATCCGTTTTGCGCGTCGGACAGGCGTCACTCACCCACCCCACCAAGGCACCGTTGTTGGCTCAATCTCAATCGAATCAAAGGCTTTCTGATAATTCACAAATGCTTAACAAGAGGCAGAGATACGCTAGTGTTAAGCCTGTCACAGATTACGCATAATATACGATAAGATTTTATCTGCGTATACAAACTTTTTTATCTGAAGGTACCACACATTACGCAGATGCGGTAAATATTACAAGATTATATATTTATTAGTTTATATTACTGTACGTAACTAGTCGCAAATGTAGACTATCCAAAGTCTGCATAAAAAGTCTAATGAATGTTTATTATATTTATATATTATATTTATATATAATATATTATTTTTCCCTACTGTCATTGTCCTAATGCTATTATAGACTGAACATAGTCTGTTAGTAGTTGATATTATTTTAAACACACGCCTAGGATAAATTCACACTAGGTTAATAACTGCTGCGTAAAATTATTATATTGAATAAAGAACTTATGAAAACCAAACAAACAATCGAATAAAAGTCTTTCTCATAATTCACAAATGCTTAACAAAAGGGAGAGATACGCTAGTGTTAAGCGCTTCACAGACTAACATCTGCCGATACAAATAAGGCATGATATTTTAACTGCAGCTAAATACAGGATGTATGATGAAGTAGCACTCGGGTTTCCAAAATTCTTCCTGTTTTTAACCGACTTCAAAAAAGAAGGTTATCAGTTTGACCTGTATGTATGTATGTATGTATGTTTGTCCACGATTATCTCGCGTGTGGGTGAACCGATTTTGATGCGGTTTTCAGTAAGGTTTAGTACCTATTTTAACCGACTTCGAAAAAGTGGAAGTTCTCAGATTATGTTTGTGTCAGTTCGTTGAAGGCGGATCTCTTTTTGTAAAAAAGAAATTATAGTGCGTGTTTAAAGCAAGGCGTGACTCATTTAAGTTTAATTTAAGTACTCTGCTTCTGGATTTATTAGACAGCTCGTCAGAAGATGATTCTGATTATGAATGAGTCACGCACGGCTTGCTTTAAACACACGCACTATAATTTCTTTTTTACAAAAAGAGATCCGCCTTTAACGAACTGACACAAACATAATCTGAGAACTTCCTCTTTTTCGAAGTCGGTTAAAATAGGTACTAAACCTTTTCCTGAATGTAACTAATACATTACTGAAAACCGCATCAAAATCGGTTTAGCCAAACGCGAGATAATCGCGGATAAACATACATACACATATAAATATAAACATACAGGTCAAACTAATAACCTCCTTTTTTGAAGTCAGTTAAAAACACGAAGAATTTTGATAGAACAGCATTTAAAAAGCTTAAAATAGGACCGAGATGAATTTCATATCTTCGAGGATCGATCAGATAACAAATTCACAACCTAATTCCGAAACCCGAGGCCTACTTCATCATACATCCCGTATTTAGCTGCAATTAAAATATTATGCCATATTTGTATCGGCAGATGTTATCTGCAGATAAATTTGTATCGACAGATGTTAACTGCAGATCTTTCAATTTATATGTCAGGGCTCAAATATATTTTACGATTAATCCAGTATCCAGTAGGATACTTTACGAAATAAGTTATCAATATTAATTAGAATTACAGCTCGGATGAGCGGCGTTCGGGAAACTACGCAACGTCTTCTCGTCCAATATTCCTCAGTGCCTGAAGACGAAGGTATTTAACCAATGTGTGCTGCCAGTGATGACATACGGTTCTGAAACGTGGTGCTTCACTATAGGGCTTATGAACAGGCTCCGAGTAGCTCAACGAGCCATGGAGCGGGCTATGCTCGGGATTTCTCTGCGGGATCGAATCAGAAATGAGGACATACGCAGAGAAACCAGGGTCACCGACATAGCCAAGCGGATAAGCTCGTTGAAGTGGCAATGGGCAGGTCATATAGCCCGCAGAACAGATGGCCGCTGGGGCCGAAAAGTTCTCGAGTGGAGACCACGGATCGGCAAGCGCAGCGTAGGACGTCCACCGACCAGATGGACGGATGATCTGCGCAAGGCTGCGGGTCCACGCTGGATGCAGGCTACCTGCGATCAGTACAGATGGAGAGCCTTGAGGGAGGCCTATGTCCAGCAGTGGACGTCCTACGGCTGAAATGATGATGATGATGATGATTAATTAGATTAGTCTAATTGACTTTCCATAAGCGATATCTTGTATCCTGTATTGAATAAATCATTTTTACTTTACTTTACTTTTACTTTACATTATCTGCGTAGTGTATATCCATAGGATTACATAGAAATTGATGTTGTAAGATGATCTGCTCCGTCCGATACAGATATCTTATCGTATCTGCGTTGTCTGTTACGGCCTTTAAATTGGTACTGCATCAGTGAAACGAACTGAAATAACTCAATGCAGTCGAGACGAGACTCAACCGCGCTGGGTTTGGTCGACCGCACGCAGTCCATCGCCAGCAGCACACAGTTAGTCAAGGAGCCAGTGGAAGAGGAGAAAATATACTTTACCGAAATTCGCATCGTAAATTATGGACGCCCTTTTCGTTTTAACAAGGAAGATTTTGATGTGGATGATTTTTTGAAAGATTGATGCTGGAGTAAAACAACAAAACTAGACGCTGGTCGTTTAAACGACGTAAATGGGTTATTCCGATAGTCTCCAAAACCTTTGATGTCCAAAATTTTGCCGCCCCATACAACGTTTCCTATTAGTCTCCAAAACACTTTTTTGGTAAAGATAGGTACAAAAAAAAAATTTTCATACAACTATTCCTTTCCCAACTAGCAACGAAGGTCGTATAAGATTTACTCTTTCGACTATAGATCGTAAGACACTTGTATAAACGATCCTAAAATGTTAAAAAGCTGTATAAAAGCGGCTATCTGGATTATTTTGCATTCAACGCTTTTTGGCTCTATAAACATGTCTAGTAAACGTTTATACGATGAAATCATATCGCATTTACTCGATTGTTGTATAAATGTATCTCTTGATCGCCATTATACAACAATAAGTCGTAAGACAGCTCTTTAAAAGCAACTAAATTGCTAATTTGTCGTAAAACTAGCTATTATAGCACAATCTATCGACATTTAATTTTAACAGCATAATTGTGGAGTAAACGCGGTTCATACGATAAAACAGCATCTTAGTTACTTTAACAGCACTTTATGTCGTATGATAACTCTATGGAATGCTTTTATTCGACTTAACTAATTAGGTTGAGTAAAAGCTTTCAAATTATTCTTTTACAACCTTTTCGGTCTCTAAAGGTTATTTGAAAGCCATTTTACATCGATATAGTGGTATAAATGCTTTTTGAAATCTTTTACAGCACTATCTGCCATTTTGTTACATGATACCAAAATAAACAACGTAATTTGCTTTTTTTATTCGCAAAATGGATTATAATCGATGGAAAAGGATTGAAAGAAGTGGAGGATTCCGACGTAAAGTAAATAAGATGTATACACGATTGAAACAGTCAAGATCTTCATTGGCTATAACCACGAGTCAAGAGCGTTTAATTGATAGGCGTGAGGGTTCCGTAGCGTATAATAATTACTAAGTACTACTATTAGGTACTATTAGGTATTCTGTAACAACGGCCATATAGACAACCGTTTGCAATTTATTGAATTTGCCAGTATGTTTTTCTAAGTCATGGGTGTATATCTTATACTTATTGTGTTTGTTTTCATAATTTTATAAGTTAGTTGGTAGGTACCCAAAGAATTTGACTAAACTATTATTATTATTTTTTTATAATAAAGAGATACTTAAGTAAGTACTTACAATTTTGTTTTGTATTAAGTGATCCTACTTGCAATAACATTCGTCGCTTGGATAGTGATAATAAATTGAATATCTAGACTAACAAACCACGATTCATTTTTATATATTGGTAGATAGTAGGTAGTAGAAGTAGATAGTAGATTTTGCACTAAGGAACCCTAAACTATCTGTAATGGCGTCCTTAGAAGTCGTAAGATGGAAATCTCATTTCAATCTTTCGACTAACAGCTGAGAGAATGCTCTGTGATGATAAATGAGTTGCTATTATTTGCTATTGATGGCGAATTTATTTTAAATGTTAAATTAACAATATTTTTTATTCATTATTTACATAGAAATCTTGGGGCCCATTGAAATATTAACTACAATGCTAGGTATATAGACGGAAAAATTAATTCCGCACATGAAAGTAAGACCCTACGACCTAACTTTAACAGGTAACTAATTACCTGTCATCATTTGGCTTGATGGCTTAAAAACGTAATGGTTAATACGATGGCAAAATATACTTATATTTATTAGGTTTGACACTTCAACTGACATAAATTACACGTATAAAATAAAAAGTCTATAAGTGCTTCTTGGGTGCAGTTACACGATAAAAAAGTCGAGTGATTGCAACCAAATTGCTTTATTACTATAAATAAGTCGAATAAAAGCGGTTCTACCGACTTGGAAAAAGCAGATGTGTCGAATAATGGCATTCTGATGGCCATTATGGTACTAAGTAGCATTCTAGTTGCGATTACTCGATATTTATTCGACTAAATGGCTACTCATACGATAATCTTACGATATTTACTGGATCTAAAGCTGAGAGAAGTGCGCCCAAATCGCGTTGAGAGAACGTGCACAGAGCATTTACACGACTTTTTAAAGATCCTTCTTACGACCAATAGCTGAAAGAGAAACGTGCTGCTGACTTTTTTACGACACGATTTGCTGGTTGGGTTTAGTCTCCAGGTAAGTTTTACTATGTAGAGACAACAACAAAAGTTTAGGGATTTTAATAAAACGTAGTTTTTAGTAAAATCAGTTTTAATAAATATTTACATATGAACTATCGTGAACTTCACAAACAAATAATATTTATAATAATAATAATACTTTTTATTTCAGACCAAGATCCATTTTGTTAGTAGTACAAAAACCTTATTTATCTAGTGTTAGTAATATCAAAAACATAAAATTTACAATATTTACATGGAAGAGCACAAGTGTAAAATTTTGGGCAATATGCCCTGAAGAGTGTCAGTTTAACTTGACATGTACATCTTGCGAATCTCCGGGCCAACATATTACATTGTACAGTCAAAGACCTACGTTCTCTCTCTATGTCCATGTTACATAAATTATCTGTAACCCAATGCCCCAAGTATTTAAACTCTGTTACGCGTTTCAAATCCCCCCCATTTAGCATTACATTTGGAACATCTTCCAGCTTTTTACCTCTAGACTTGAAAACTAGGAGCTCACTTTTCTTGCATTTATGACTGTTAAAATTAGCTTAGGTAAGGGAATAAAATTCTCACATTTACAACAAACAGAAGCACTATTACTATGCTCAATATATAAGTAATGATAGGGAAAAATAGGTGACTACCCTTTTATTAATCATCTAATAAATTTCTAAACACTTCTTGTACATTTTCTATACTATAATACTTAGCTTATCATAATTATTAACCAAACTTACGTGAGTTAAATGCATAATGATTGTTCAAGGTCTGCGCCTGAATTTTCACTTTCTTCCATCATGCACTGACACAGTGACACTAGCCTAATCTCTCCTTAAGCTAAAGATCAGACTTGATTAGAAAAAATAGAGTACCACATGCACTCATTTTTTTAATTTTAAATAACGGTACTTTCGCCGAAGTACTACCGAGCAGCGCTCTGTGATTGGTTTAATGACCGCACGGCTATTGTTTCCGTAAAACCTAGTACCTAGTTGTAGTCTTAGCCGCCCCTTATCAGGTAGGAGAGTTTGTAAGGTTTTTGACAATGAGTGCAAATATTTTTTAAATCTAGGCGATAATCTTGTATCGGTTACTATATTTTTATTTTGTAATGCTGTTAACACTGGATTTTCTTGCTTGTTTTGCTGTCGATACCATCTTTGCCTGTTAATGTTTTGGAGACTATAGGAAATGGAAAATAATTAAATAAGAATAAGAATAAATCAGCTTGGAGACTAAATGGAAATAAAAAAAAATGAATTTTGGAGACTAATGGAATAACCCACGTAAATAGAGCTATGTTTACACATAATATAAGCATACTAGCTTTCCGCCCGCAGCTTCGCAAGCGCTTTTTATAACAAAAGTAAATAACTGGTTGATTTGTTTCTCAGAAATATAGGGAAATCATTTGTAATCGCACCAAAGCCCTAAAGAAATAAAAAAGCAGCAAACAGTAAATTTGTTTTTTCCAGTTCCCGTAGTATCTTCACGCATTCATGTCTTTGCTAGACTTATATTCCTTACGTTTCTATCTTGAGATATTTGGGCTGAAAACTTAAATCTCATTGTTCCATTTTCTATTTCAGGACATCCTTCATTAATGTCACCCTGTATTGTATAAAAAAAACTAACCTATATGCTTCATCTCTGAGGCTAAGCTCTGAGGCTTCACTAAAAATAAACAAACTAACTTATATGCTTCATCTCTGAGGCTAAGCTCTGAGGCTTCACTCAAAATCTAGTTCTATTATACCCTAATTAGGTCTACTCAGATTCATCATCATTGACGTCCCAACTGATTGTCGTTCATTGCTGTACATTTGCCTCCCCTACAGGTTGCCATAATTACCTTTCTTGCGCGAACCTTATCCAGTTTACTAACATCACTTTTTTTTCATACAAACGTATCAGCACCCGCAAAAACATTGAAAACACCTACAATATTACTTTATAAGGAAACCTAATGTTCGCCATACATATTGTATCAAGGACTCCAGGGCTAAATAAACGCAGTTATAATATCATATTTGATGTTTTGGGAGCTTATTTAAAAAAATTAAGATAGTGTCATTACTTTAGATTTTAGCAAAAAAAACTGTTTTACCTTGAACTCAGGGGCAAAATATTAAAAAAATAAAACAATTTATGAGGTTTGTAATGTAAAGAGAATCTTCAGGGTAAATTTCAACTTTCTAATCGCAGCAGTTTAGAGTCTGATACAAACTGTCACATCCTGTATACGGCGGCTCAGTGAAGTTATCCCCATATCCCGTCTTTGTGAGACGTAGGCACCCAGAATCAGCACACCCACAAATAATTTCGCAATCAGCGCCCCCAAAAACCTAGAAAACGCCACCCATATCGATTTTTAATACAAATTTATTTCCGCCATCTTAGATTTCAAATTCGATGTTGTTTTGTGTAATTATCGACCCTTATAACCTAGAAACATCACCTATTTCAATTTTTAAGCAAAGAAGGAGCGGTTTCGGTTTTTGATACAAACTTTAACACCATGTATCATGGCTTACATGACTAATTAACGCAGTTTTGATATCATTTTTCATGTTGTTGTTATATAAAAAGGACCTTATTTGAAAAATTTCCAGTCTCTAGTGTAATTAGTTTAGATTTTAGCAAAAATCATATTTCACCCTGTATAAGAACTCAGGGGCAAGATATAAAAAAACTAAAACCATTTATGATGTTTGTAATGCAATGACAATATACAGTGTAAATTTCAACTTTCTAAACCCAGCAGTTTAGGAGTTTCACACAAACTGTAACACCCTGTATACAGTGTCTCGGTTAAGTTATCCCAAAATCCCGTCTTAGTGGGTGCCTACGTCACGAAAGGAAGCTACTTTCCAAATTTCATCTTTCTATCTTCAGCGGTTTGGGCTGGGCGATGATGAGTGAGTGAGTGAGTGAGTGAGTGAGTAGATCAGTGGTATTTGGATTGTATAACTAGATACCAATATTATAAAGAGGAAAGATTTGTTTGTTAGTTTGTTTGTAACGAATAGGCTCCGGAAATACTGAACCGATTTGAAAAATTCTTTCACTGATAGGAAGCTACCCTAACCCCGAGTGTCATAGGCTATATTAGATTTTCAAAAAAAATAAGGAATCCTTACCTAAACTCAAATAATGTAACCCAAGGTGCAATATTTTTTCCGTTGTTTACATATTTTAACAGGTGGATTGTTGTTTGTTTTTTTATTCGCCCATTCTGGGCAGTCAAAAGAACATAGTCTATAGAGCCAAGTCTTTTGTAGTATGTTATGTTATATTCTATGGCGTAACGAAGTAAGCCGGGGACAGCTCATATATAAATACTAGAGGCTGCCCCGCGGTATTTCCCGCGCATATTTATCATAAACACAAAAATCCCGTTTTTTCCCGTTCCCGTGGGAATTTCGGGAAATCCTCTCTTAGTGCTCACCTACACTTCCTAAGGAACCTACATGCCAAATTTCAGCTTTGTACGCCCAGTAGTTTCGGCTCTGCGTTGTCTGTCAGTCAGTCAGTCAGTCAGTCAGTAACGGAAGAGTTTTATATATATTGATATAGGTGGCCGGGCCGTAAAAACATAAACGACGCTATAAACTAAAAAACAAAGAGTTATTTCAAGAAAAAACAAGGGTTCATATAGCACACCTAGAACAAAACAGTTTCAACTCAAAATAATCAATAATTGAGTTATTTATACCAGCGGATTGAGCATTTTTTACGCATCGTGTAGTTTAATAGGTATATTTTTATCTGTCATAGTTACCGAAAGATGTCGCTAAAACGCTGTTTTGTTGAAATTTGTCGGTAATTTACACCCCAACAAAAGGGTTTAATTTAATAATTTACACCTACACTTCAAGCCTGTGCACGTACAACTAATCTTTCAAAAAACTGTTATTTTGAGTTGAATACTATTTTCGTTAATGATCGTTCAGAAAATAAAAGTGTCATTTCGAGTTGGATCAGTTTTGATGGTTAGTATTGCTCAAATAAATGTGACTTTTCTAATTGAAACAGTCTTCGACGTTTAGATAAGTTTTTTTTAAAGTATATTTTGTGTTGCATCTGTTTTAGACAAAACTTTTTATCAAAAAATTAAACCGCCGAAAAAACTGAAAAGCATTAAATAATTGGGAAACATTTTCTATTAGGACTTAATTTACTCACTTCTTAAAGTAATTTTGGTTAACCAAGAAATTTTAAGTCGGTGCCACACCACACAAGCAAATTCCTTAACTACCTATAGCGCGATGCGCGGTGGCACACGTTTTTCGGTTATTTCTTTGAATTTCAGGTAATTTAGTGATCGTTATTCGTTGATTCTGTGGCACCGACTCAAAATTTCTTGGTTAACCAAAATTACTTAAAGAAGTGAGTAAATTAAGTCCTAATAGAAAATGTTTCCCAATTATTTAATGCTTTTCAGTTTTTTCGGCGGTTTAATTTTTTGATAAAAAGTTTTTATTTTTTGCTTTTCAGTTTTTTTTGGGCTAATTTTTTTGACCCCAGCCAATCACCCTCCACAGGGTGGCCACACAACCTGGTTAAGGTTTAGGGACTAACAGAATGAGGTTCGATCACGACCGGTCGGTGAGGCGATTTTTGAGGGAGGCCTATGTCCAGCAGTGGACGTCTATCGGCTGAGATTATGATTATTAACATTCATATAAAAAAGACTCATAATTATACCTAGCAGTTATCATGTAAATCACAACACGGCAATACAATCTGTGAGTGAACAATAAAGTCACCCCTATTTTTCCACCCTTAGGGTTGGAATTTTATTTTCAAATTTTTATGGGACCAACTTCAAGGTATACCCTGTCGATTAAAAAAGGAATTATCAAAATCGGTCCACACAGTAAAAAGTTATGCGTGATCATACATAAAAAAAAAAAAAAAAAAATATATACGCGACGAATTGAGAACCTCCTCCTTTTTGTTTTTTCGTCGGTTAAAAAACTTTTTAAATTTTGAGTTGTCTCTCTTTTGTTGAATTATTTGTTTTTCTCATTTAAGTATTTCAGTTAAATTTAAGCTTAAAAATTATTGAATAAGCTATAAATGTGTGGTTTTTTGAGTTGCAGAGGTTTTGGATGTAAACGTAGCCGCAAAATTGCTTACTGTATGTTTTAATTACTGTTTTCGAGTTGACACTGTTTTGTTGGTATCGAAACCTGATATAATTTTACATCTTTAAGTCATTAAAAATGCGACGTGTCTTCTTTTTGCGGATGACTTAAAACTTTTTCTACCGATAAGCAGCAACAAAGACTGTCGAAACCTTCAAGAGGATATAGATAGAGTCGCTGAGTGGGCAGAGGCCAATAAATTGCAGTTTAATGTCTCAAAATGTGAGATTATAAGTTTTACCAGTGCCAAGAATCCTATGCTGCATGAGTATCGCTTGGGAAACGAGGTGTTACCGCGAGTCACAGAGATGCGTGATCTGGGGGTGAAAATTACCTCTAAGCTCTCATTCCATGAGCACATCGTAGATATTTGCAAGAAATCGTACCGAAATCTAGGTTTTATTCTTCGCAGGTGTTCAGGGTTTCGCAGCTTACGCGCGGTTAAAGCTTTGTACAATGCATTGGTGAGAAGTAGACTAGAGAATTGTGTGATGGTTTGGAGTCCACATGAGGCTAAATATAGCCTCATGTTGGAGAGAATTCAGAATAAGTTTTTAAGATTTTTGTACCTTAAGCAGTATGGAGTTTACCCGTTTTACCCGCTCATGTATCCAACACTATTTGTGTTGGGCATGGTAGGGTATGATAGGCTGGAAACGCGTAGGGATATTGCTTTGCTCTCATACCTATACAAAGTACTAAGGGATGTAATTTCTTATCCCACTATACTGAATACTCTACAGATTCATATACCCAGAGATTTTTCACGCAGGCGGAAGAACAAGTTATTTGTAGAGCCAATTTGTAAAACACAGCTCCTGAAGCAAGCGCCACTCACTAGGGGAATTAGACTGTTGAACGGACTGGCCTCTAGAATTGATATTTTCAACTGTAGTTTGGACGAGCTCGAACAGGCAGCAAAGCAGTATATCTGCTACTCTTAGTTGTTTTTTTTATTGTTTTTATTGTTGTTATAATTTTATTGATACTGATTTTATCCTATTTTTATATTATAGTGTTATTGATTTAAGGAGTAACTAGTCTTATATTGTCGCATTAGGATTTCCTGTAATGGCAATATGTTGTGTAAATAAATAAATAAATAAATAAAATCTTGTATTTCAGAGTAATGTTGGGACTAGGACAACTTGAGTGAACTGAACTTTGAGCCACGGAGCAGTCAAACAACAGTAAAAGTATTAAAATTTATCGGTTATTCCCAGTTGTCGCCACTGGCAACGTCCCCACTGGGGACAAATGGGAAAAAAATTCCCAGTTGTCGCCAGTGGTGACAAATGGGAAAAAATCCCAGTTGTTGCCAGTGGTGGGTTTTCGTATTTTAATTGCTTTTTTAAAGAATTTAAACAAAAAAGAAGTTTTGAGTATCATAGAACATAGTCTATAGATAGAGCCAAGTCTTTAGTAGTATCTCATATTATATGGCGTAACGAAGTAAGCCGGGAGAGCTCGTATTTTATATGGGGTAAACTACACGATCATAGTCAACGTGCCAGATTGTCCTGGTTTCATTTAGAAGCTGAAAATAATGATTTTTGTCATTTTACAGAGCATTAACTACAAATGACTGATAAATAGCCGAGGGTGCCAATATTTGGTTTATGGTTTAAAGGTTTCTTTTTTAAATATCAATATTAAATAGTTATACGCACAAAACAACAAAAACATATTTTGACGATAAGCGTTTTTATTTGCAGTTATAAATTAAGCCAAAAGAAATTCGTAAAAGTGACAATCATGGGGCAGTTTACCCTAGGTCAAATATTTATCGAAGACCATGTGACCTGTAGGAGAACCGGCGTACACGTCCTTCCTCTACGAGCTACTCGCAGGCCGCAGCATCTGACAAGCAAGTGATGTTAAACAGTGACAGAAGTTCAATGATTGCATAAGTGAGACAGGGACAGTCATCTGTCAGTCGTGCAAATCGGATTATTGGTTCTGCGCCACCACCTGGTTTTTATTAAAAAGCAATTAATAGGTATTTTTTTTATTTTAAATAATAACTTAAAAAAAAAACAAATTTCCAGAATTTGAGTTTCTTTATTATCATCATACCTAGTTAGTGTCAAACAAAAACTATAAAGTACTTAATTTCGAAGATCTAGGTATTCCCGTTTTTGGAATGGTTAGCTATGACGAAATAATGTATCGAGGTTTTTGTATCCTCGTTGTGTTTCTCATTATAAAAAACTTTGTTATATCCTCAAGAAGGATATTAAAGTTTCAGATCTCTACCGTCTGTAGTTTATGAGAATTATAGTTGATTTAGAAACGGGTTCCCTACTTGAGTTCGAAAATTCTTTATTCGAAATTCTGTTTACCGACGAATGATACATCGAAAGATTGATATTTCGACGACTTTTTTCTTCGATGGCTTGTTTGTTCGGTGCCTTGTTACTTCGAAAATGTTACACCGATGCCTTGTTATACTTCGGAAAACGTTAAGTATATCGATACCATTTTACTTCGAAAAACGTTACACCGATGGCTTTGTACTTCGAAACACTTGTACTTGTGCAAACATTTCATTTAGATTTATTGAGCCGTTTCAGAGGTAAGTAAGTGCCTTTGACAGACAGACGGAAAGACGGACGGACGAAATAGTCATATTAGTAAGGTAGGACCAGTTCCCGGAACCTTAAAAATAATTGCCGTTTCGACCTCGCAACCAAGTTTTGAAATAAAAGAAGGATTACGCTCAGATTCTGTCGAAATTTGTCAAAACTGAATGGTGAAAACCAGGAATTTGTCAAAGCATAAATAAATAAGTTATGAAGGTTTGATGGTGTCCGCGCGAACGAAACAAGGAGAACCGCGCGGACATTGAGATCTAGACTTCTGGAAGGTTTAGAGACCTGTTTTTTTTTGTCAAAGCAAGGTTCAATTTGTCAAAAAATGTCCAAGTAATAAAATTTTGGCTACCTCTAATACTTTACTACATAATGACCCTTCAGTCCCATGGCCGCGCGAACCTCCAATTAAGATTCCGTTAGGTTCAATTATTTTCGTAACTATGCGTCCAAAACAGCCGGAATCGGTGTTCAGAACTTTATTTTAATTTTTCGAATCCTATGAAGGCCGAAAACCACCGATGTCTGTTGTTAGTCACACAAAATCCCTGAAAAACTTAACCTTCTTTCCGCGCCAACGAAACGCTTCTTAATATGGTGATAACTAGTTAACTAAGCTAGACTAAGATATGTTTCATATATCAAATTCTTTGATGTTTAAGGCTCCTTCGAATAACACTTAGCTAGACCGCTAAGCCCACTGCAGCGAGAGAAATTTAAAACACTTTATCCTACTCAAAAAACCCACCTTACTTTACAAATTTAGGAGGTAAAGTTTTTTAAATTTCTCTCACTGCAGTGGGCTTGAGCGGTCTAGCTAGGTGTCATTCAAAGGAGCCTTAAATCGATGCATAAACATTCGATAGAGATATATTTAAACATCGCACTATAAGGCTACGAACGCACAGGCGGTTTTTTGCCGCGCGGATTTTATGTTACATATTGAATCCTATGGAAGTGTACCTATCCTGTACCAGCGGATAAAAAAACCGTAAAAACACGCTTGTTCGTTCGGGGCCTATGAATAAGGTTGAAATATTAATAACAAACTTTGACACCGCGCGGCGTCTTTTTGTTCTATACAAGGCCAGTACGCAGCCATATGAAACTGCTCACGTATACATTGTAAATTGTAATGCTGTTTTAAAATCTGTTATTACAATGCATACAAGAATTTTGCGTACTGATCGTGTATGGTTTGTAGCGTGGATGCTCGCGTCTTCGTTCCGGACTAGGGCATGTAATATCGGAAGGTTTTCAATTCCGATACTGATATCGGACATTTTATCTCAATACCGGAATTCCGATATTAATATTGGAATCGTAAAACCTCAATAAAAATTACTCAAGAAACTAATATTTAAATCGTAACTGTATACAATTTTATTTTATTTGAATAACATGATTTGTGGAGTCAGCAATCAAGCTAAGATGATCTGTTTCTAGGTTTTTAATACAACAAATGAGAACAAAAAAAATTTTTTTTAATAAGTAAGTACTTAAATTGATTTTGAATTTTATAAATAAATATATTACTTTATTGATCTATTATATTTTTTACTAACTGAGTACTTACCATTCAAATATTCATTGTACCAGTACAAAGAACCAAATACCAAAGTAAACTGATTTGAAAGAATGTTTCTGATTAAAAAAGGGTAAGAATTGACGAATTTACACGGTACTTTTTATATTGTTTTTTTTTTTTTTTTTTATATTTATTTATTGAAAACTTCTTATAATCTTATTACAACTTTGCAACCGCAGAAACCTTATTAGGTTTTTGAGCGGTGCTGAGACGCATTTAACAATACAATTTCCTTAAGGTCTATTTAACAAAGATATAACTTTTTATTAAATACTTAAATTAAACAGTTCCATCTAAAAAGAATTTTTTCAATGTTGGTTTAACATCACAAAAGTTGAGTGTTACTAATTTGTCCACTAATTGTTTAGGTAGTTTGTTAAGAATGTCAGGTAGAACATATGGTATGGTTCTTTTTCCATAGGTATTATTATATTTAGGTATTGAGTAAGTTGTTAGGTAATCTATATTTCTCAAGCCATGTGAACGATTTTTTTTCTCGAGGTCTTTAAGTATACTATAGTTTTCTGAAATAATTGACATTTTAAATTTATCATAAACACTTAAAATTTTACAGAAGCTAAAAAGTTTAGAATAGTCATCTCTATATTTATACTTAATGTTATTTGGTACAATTGTTTTTAAAAGCCTTATTTGTAATTTATAAATCTTATCTATATTAGTTTTATGTGTTGTGCCATAAGTATTTATACAGTAAGTGATTATGGAGTCTGCTAGTGAGATGTAAATAAGTCTTAGAATAACATATGGCACCTTATACTTAAGGATATACAATTGTGACAGGACAGATCTTAATTTGTCACACACGTGGTCTATGTGAGGCGTCCAGTTCAGTCGGTCATCAATAATAAGACCGAGGTAGGTGTGAGTGTGCACGAGCGCCAGCGGCTCGCAGCTGCAGCGCACGCGGCCGTGTAGGCATTCGTGTTGGTGCGCGAGTACAGTCGGCTGCGCGGTAAAGTTACAGTTTTGGGACGAACGTATATGTAACATTTTTGTCTTACCAGCATTGATGACCAACCCAACGTCGTGAGACCACTTACATAGTTTATCAAAATAAGTTTGCATATTTTTTGTGCAATATTTATATCTTTGTGTGATGTAAATAAACATGTATCGTCTGCAAATTGATACACAACGCCTTCTGGAAACAAATTTCCCATTTCATTAACAAAAAGAATGTATTCAAGGGGCCCAACTATGGATCCTTGTGCGGTACCTTGTTCTGTAACAATGTGTTCACTAAAAATATCATCTATTTTTACAGTAGTTTTACGGTTTTTGTGGTAGTCTTTGAACCATTCTAGTAAGGGTCCCTGAATGCCATTATTACTAAATTTGTTTATTAATCTATTTATTTCTAATGTATCAAAAGCTTTACTAAAGTCAACCAGTATAACTAAAACGTGATTTTTGATATTTAAGTATTCGTTACATTTATTACAAAATTTTGATAAAAGTTGGGAGGTACTTTTGTATTTTTGAAAGCCAAATTGATGCTTCGCAATTATATTATTATTTTCCAAAAACTTCCAGATTTGGTTACTGAAGTACCTTTCAACTATTTTATCTAAGCAAGAAAGAATAGTTATAGGTCTATAGTGATTATAGTCATCGTAACTTCCCTTCTTGTGAATGGGTCTTATTATACCTGTCTTAAGACAATCTGGGTAAGTAGATGTTGCTATGCACCTATTGATCAGGTGAGTCAGAATAGGTGTCATGTGTTTAATAATGTATTTAATATCGCGGGCCCTTATGCCATCGACCCCGGGACTTTTGCTCGTGTTTAATTTTTTTATTATATTATACACGTCTGTATGACATGCTTTTTTTAGACGGATAGATCTGTCTGGCCTTAATTCGTACGAGTCAGGCTGAATCAGTGGTTCCGGGCAATAACAACAAATATTTTTTACGCTATCTGAGAAGTTTACAGCAAAATTATTTGCAACATCTACTTTTTTTACCTTATTAAATGCTTTTAATATGATTTCATCAATTGACTTAGACAAACGGCCACATAAACGGTTCACAATAGACCATACTTTCTTACTATCTCTTAAACTATTCTTAATTTCATTCTTATAATACTGATTTTTAGCACAATTTATGACTTTATTTGTTTTATTCCTATAATGATTGTATTTTAGCTTATTATTTATATTACTCATATCTTGTTTCCATATATTATACAAACTTTTTCTTTTTGCACACATTTGTAAAATATTTCTATTAATCCATTTATTATCATTATTTTTTCTTATATTAACTTTGCATTTTACACTATTACTCTCATAAATTTTAAGAAAAACTGTGTTTATGTAGTTTACAATATCTGTGGGGTCCAAATATTGAAGCGGTACGCTCCAGTCTACCTGATCTAAATCACGTTGAACCTGAGGATTATCTATCTTAGTAATGTACTTATTTTTAATAAGTTTGTGTTCTTTGTATACAGAGCATTCAATATCTAAACCGGTTATAAAGTGGTCGGCGGGCGAAATGTTTATAACTCCCGTTCTTGCGTTACAATGAGCTAATCGTGTATAAATATGATCTATGCACGATTTAGACAAACAGTTATTTTTATATTCTATTCGTGTATACTGTGATATTCCGCATTCTAGGCCTAGGGAACTGAGCATAGTTTTGTATTCTAATGAGACAGGGTTGTTTAATTTAGTGTCCATGTTAATATCACCAAGAAACACAAGATTTTTCTTATATGAAAACTTTCTTAAGGTATATTCAAGTTCCTTAATACACATACGTTTGTCCTGGTCTGGTGGCCTATAGGCTGCGCACACACTGAGACTGTATTTAGTCGACACTTGCAGAGTACCAGTTATACACTCAAAACTAAGTGTGTTCGGACGTAGCACCGTTTTTGTAAATGATAAGGATTTGTGAACATAAAGCATTAAACCACCACCTTTCCGATTGCTGCGTAGGTTGCTATAGCACTCGTAGCAATCTAGCTCAAATAATTGTTCGTATGTTTGTTTTATGTTGACCTCTGTTAATACAATTAGATGTATTATCTTGGGACAGCTTACTATGGTGTGTTCTAGTTCCACAAAATTCCTAAACATCGATCTTATGTTGACATGTAGTATTCGAATATTGCTATCAGGGCTGTTTACACAAAAATCATTCCAGGTGTCATAATTATTTTCCTTTATGTATGTATCCATTTTTAATGACGATTTTTGGTATAAATAACAAATGACTTAATAGGCATAGGTAGTTACATAATTGTAGTTAGGAAATTTATTTTATTAATCACTGAACTCCGCTGTCAGACGCTCAATATCGTTAATCGACCTTATGTATTTTGGTTTTTCATTTTCCTTTCTTTGAGCTAATATCACTCCATTTTTACACCACACGAATTTACAAAGATTGCTCGTCTTCAGCTCGTTTTTCGATTTCCATAGTAGGAACGCAGTTGCCGGTGTTAGCGATTCTCTGATGTAGATGTTATTATTCGCATCCTCAAAACCGATGTTTTGGGCCGTGAGCCTGGCTTTTTTCGCTTGCTCAAGCCACTTGCTGCGGCGTCCATCTTGCAAAGATACAACGATAGGCGGTGTAGTAGTTTGTGTAGTAGAACGCTGACTGTTAACCTTTTTGGCTTTGTTTTTCCTGTATGCCTTTAGGATGTCATCAGGACTAACTTGCAGCTTGCTACTTATAGTACTCATGATATCAGTAATGCTTTCGTTTTCTTTTTCTGGCACGCCGGCAACTTCTATTTGGTTTGCGAGGAGAGATTGTTCTAGACTATTGAGTCTTTGTTCCAGCCCATCAGATTTTAGAGTTGCATGTTTTAGGTTATTCTTAGCGTCAGACAATTGATTTTCCATTTTCTTCATGGTTGATTCATAGTGATTCATTTTTGTTTCGTATTCATCGATTTTGTCTGAATAAAACTGAAGTGTTCGTTGTAATTCATCACGAATAATGTCGCGTACCTCGCGTTTTATCTCACACAACATTTTATGCGTGGGATTATCTTTGTCGAACTTAGGTACGGATGATTCGTTGTCGGTATCAACATCAGTATCAGGTAATATGCAGGACAAGCGCTTGTGCTTTGATCCACTGGTGCACGTTTTGCACTTCCAATCCACAGACTCCATTGCTGCAGACAACGCATTCAGTTGATCGGTAGAAATATCCGCGCATGCACTATGAAACCACTTTAGGCACTTTCCGCATTGTAAACCTGGACTTTTTTTTGTAACCAGTTTATTACACTTGTTACACTTCCCCATTTTTCGATTTGAGTAAGTATACGTATGATAGATTATTAATTAGCCGACAAATTAGCAGATAATTTGATAATTTCGACCGCTCGTACGCACTACCCGCACGCGACTTAGTAGTCACGCAGAACGCTTAAAACAACTCAAATAAATATAAATGTCTTGTAACGAGATTCCGATATTGGCTTTCTTAATATCGGAGTTGAAAATATCGGAAAATTCTTCCGAGATTCCGATATTACGAGATTCCGAGATTCCGGTATTCATGCCCTATTCCGGACTATATACTACACCATTTACTTGCACTTGTATTTGACAAGAGTCAATTTTTTTTTTTATTTAGTGTGTGTTTTGGTTAGTAGTATAAGTATTTTATTGGGTAGAATTAAATTTTAACAATATTTTATTTGTAGGTAAGCACCTAGCGTACTTAAGCATGTTTTTTTTTTTTTGGTTAACCGGAATTTATACTTACTGTAAATATGAAATGTACTATAAATATTTTTCATCTTATTAAAAAATAAGTACTTTTGCACATGAAACGTTAAATAACGTGAAAAGTTCAATGCTGACGTTTTTTTTTTTGAGTTTATTCTGAAGTTAAGGTCAGCCCGCTTGTAATCTATTTTTAGTTCATCTTCATACAGAAGCTGGACACTATTTTATTAGTTTCATTAACGCCAGTGATTTACTGTAAGTAATAGGAAAACGAGGTCATCATCATTGGTGCACAATAAATTGGTAGCGGACAATAAGTAAAAACTCTTCTAGGTCCTTAATATCCTTGGTATAACCATTTTTTGTATTTGAATCAAATTAAGTAAATTACAATTTCCACTTCAAAAAAAATAGTTAGAAACAACAAAAAACCGTCAATAAAAACAATGGCGCATACCAAAAGAAGAGATGTGATGTAAAAAAGACGCGAATATGAATTACCGTGAAATAGAAAGAGAGGTCAATACATCGAAATGGCGAGCATGCAACTGCTCACGTACAAATTGTAAATAGAGTTTTGGGGCGCTTACTCCGATACATACACGATCAGTCCGCATGCGTACTTGGCGCTGTACATTAACACCCGTATTCTAAGACGTTTCCTCATAGCTTCCTCCACTCGACTCAACCTTATTCGAGGAAATCCGTAGTTTTAGTCGTAAAAATGATGCCTCCACCTTACCTCCACTCAACGTCGTCCTCACTGGAGGTAAGGAAGCTACTGTCAAACTTAAGGTAGCCTCGACCCAACCTTGAGGACTTTTTTTGTATGAAATTGTTTGAGTATTTTTTGAGTTAAATAATAATTTCAAATTTTAATAAATGTATTCAAATTAAAATTTAATAAATTTAAAATCCTGTTTACTGTTTTTCTCGTAAAGTTTCAAATTACTCAAACATTATCACAAGAGTCCAATATATCGAATAAACAGTTGTAAATCACTGATGTCTCGACAGTGGTGGTTTGCGGACGAGCATAATACTTAACTCAAAGCGATAAAGAAAAACTAGCAAAAAATTAAAATCTAAAATTAGGTATAACCTGCGCACATAAAAAAAACGATCTGAAAATGGCTGCCGTTGTATATAGGCTGTTTTTCTTCTAAACTACATACATCTTCATACTTTACTATAAGCGAGATAGTACCTATACGTTTAGCCGCCATTTTCAAATCGTTTCTTTATATGCGCGGCTGATTAGGTACTTTCTACGAAAGTAAACTCAAAAGTTTGCCAAGCATAATACTTAACTCAAAGCGTTGAAGAAAAACTAGCAAAAAATTATAATCTAAAATTAGGTATAACCTGCGCACATAAAGAAACGATCTGAAAATGGCTGCCGTTGTATAGGCTGTTTCTCTTCAAAACTACATACATCTTCATGCTTTACTATAAGCGAGGTAGTATACGTTTGGCCGCCATTTTCAAATCGTTTTTTTATGTGCGCGTCTTATTAGGTACTTTATCTACGAAAGTAAACTCAAAAGTTTGTTAATACGAACCGCCATACACAAACTGACTGGACTGACTGATTTAATGCTAAGAACTGTCAAATTCGTTTTGAAACTTGCATACCTATTGTTAAAAAATAACTGTGTCTCTGGATTGTGACGTCATTTATGACGTTATTCTCGTCCTCGACTCGAACTCATCCTCGAATCTCATCTTTTCCTTGAGTCAATAAAAAATTACAACTGAGAATACCACCTCCAAAGAGTTCCTCCAGTTTTTTAAAAGGGATCCTCCAGTAAGGTGTGAGTGAAGGAAGCTTGGAGGAAGCGACTTAGAATACGGGTGTAAGGAACCAGATAACTTTCAACGTTACTAAGAAATATACGTGAGAATTTGCGTACTGCTCTTGTATACGTATTGTAATAACAGATTTTAAAACAGCATTACAATGTATACGTGAGCAACCTATGGCTGCGTACTGTACTGGCCTTGTAAGTATAGAACGGAAAGACGCCACCGCGCGGAAATAAAACCGCCTATGCGTTCGTAGCCTAAATGAGCAGTGTTGCCAATGGCTCTTACCCAGATTCCCCAAGATCACTGGTCAAATTCCCCAAATTTGGGGAGAAAAATATCCTGATTCCCCACAAAATCCCCTCACTGTGAGATAGTGAACTATTTACGAAATAACTTAAAAAATCACAATATCACTTAATAAATCATTGAGTATTATATGATCCCCCTCCGGTTTTATCTTATGTTCAGTCTTAAAAGTAAAAACTAAAGTTAAATACATGTTAAAACTGATGAAGTGTAAATTTAACTTACTCGAACAATAACAAAAAAAAAACTTTTCTACTCTACTTACTTAAAAGAACCAATTTACATAGGTACATAAGCAAAGACTCTAGGGATAAACAACTGCCTAATTTTATTATTGTTTTCGCTACTTATTATTCAGTCATTTAAAACGAATAAGGTTAATAATCACTTTCCTTAAGATAAGTTTGAGCCTTTTTATCAATAAAAATAAATAAAGGCAGTAATTTATATTTTGATCAATGGATGTTTTGGATGTAAGTTTTTTTGAATTAGTAAAATGCTTAATTCCCCGCATATTCCCCACACAGAGCCTCTCCCCACAAATTCCCCAATCGCTTTGGGATTCCCTGCAGTTTGGGGAAATCCCCACACATTGGCAACGCTGGTAATGAGGCATCGAACCAACAAGCGGTCGGTGAATAAACATTCGGTTCGAACTATCAATCCTTCGAAGTATCATTCGTAGGGTGTGTGAAAAGTAATTCGAAAAAAGAATTTTCGTACTCAAGTAGGGAACCCTTAGAAACGCCTTCCCAGCGCGTACCTATAGCGTCATAAACCGTAACCGTGCGTGAGTTGCACAGGTTGCACTATGGTAATCACAGTAGGTGTACGTTCTAAAAAGGTTCTAATGATTCTATTTTCCTCCTACAAAAGATCCGTCACCGATTATCGGTCGCGGGTATGGTGAGACACTAAGAAATAGTATAACTCTTGTCCTGTTCTATATCTACAAACAGGCTTGTGGTGGGTGTATTGTGCTTGCAGATGTTGCAGGGCAGAATTAAATGATGTTTGTCGACTACCTACTTAAAAAATTTATACTTCTTTCAGCTTGAGCTTCATGCGTCACTACGAGCGCCGAGCGAGACCCGGCCCCGGCCTGTTTAGGGCGTCGGCCGGACTCCGCCTACTTCGTCTGGTACAGGCGTCACTCGTCTCGTGTCCCGCTTAGGGTTGCCAAGCAAAATTCCTACTAACTTGAGGAAGATTTGTTTTTCTGTTTATAGAAGGTACCTAATAAACAGTTTGCAGGATTTCCACATACTTAATAGAGTTAAGAAAGTAAGTATGCAAATTATCATGTCATCGCATTATCATAATATCTAACTAGGTAGGTACCTACACACTGGCGGACAAGGACGGGGTAATACTTCTGGTTTTTCTGTAAGGTAAAAGGTAAGTGCCTACCCTACCTATTACAAAATAGTTATAAGCCGCGCACTTATAGAAACGATTTGAATAGGTAAGTAACTATGGCGGCCGAGCGCATGCCATGCTATCTCGCTTACTCTCGGTATGGCGCGAAATTCATATTTTTCCTCGTTTTTTATTTATTCTGGCGAAAGTATTAATTTATAATACAGTTAAAGTACTTAAATCCGCGATGTAAAAACCATTTGTCACATTGTAATAGAACATTTTTGAAAGACAGACCTATGCTTTTTACTTGCCGCTTAGACACAAAATCAGTACGTATGTTACTGATTTTGTGTCTAAGCGGCAAGTAAAAAGCCAAAAATCAAGTTCCAAGAATGTGTATGGGTAAGGAAAGGACGCCGAAATTGTCAATTATAATATAACACAATACAAGTGATACAACTGTGTGTGACGCAAAAGTGACGCAACAGTGATACAATTTTTGTGTAAAGGCTTTTCCATACTTAATGGTGTTTAAAAATAGAATACTAAGCTTTCTTAAAAAAATTAAGAAGTACAAACAAATATTATATTATTGTACTTACATGAAAATTTTAATTAGAGCTTTGATTATCAATTCCTATGCCTGTCTCACCCACCCACCACCCCGTTACGTGTATTTCTTTTGGTAAAAAATAGCAACAATTTGCAATATTGCAATTTTATTTAAAAAAAACTGTTCCAAAAATTAATATTAAGTAAGTATAACAATCATCACGTTTATTATAAAATTTTCTAAATTTAAAAAATATATAAAGCTCTTGCCTTCTTCATCTCTTTCTAATCTATATCATATAAAAATATCCGTGTTTTCGCAAAATCCCTAGGTTTTTTGCAAAAAACCTAATTATTAAATCTTAACTACGACACGTATATAAAATCCAAATACCACTGATCTACTCACTCACTCACTCACTCACTAATTTGGACAGTAGCTTCCTTACGTGACGTAGGCACCCACTAAGACGGGATTTTGGGATAACTTAACCGGGACGCCGTATACAGGGTGTAACAGTTTGTATGAAACTCCTAAACTGCTGGGTTAAGAAAGTTGTAATTTACACTGTATATATAATAAATGGTTTTAGTTTTTTTATATCTTACCCCTGAGTTCTTATACAGGGTGAAATAGGATTTTTGCCAAAATCTAAACTAATTACACTAGAGACTTGAAATATTTCAAAATAAGGTCCTTTTTTATGTAACAACATGAAATATGATATCAAAACTGCGTTAATTAGTCCTGTAAGCCATGAGGGTGAAGTTTGTATGAAAAACCGAAACCGCTCCTTATTTGGCTTCTTCCCCATTCGCCTGAAATTATTCGCCCGAAATATTAAATTTACCCATTCGCCCGAATTTTAATAAAAAGTGCTCCCCATTCGCCTGAATTTATTTCATGAATAAATAGCACCGTTACAGGTCACAAAATACAACGAAATCAAATTCTTTATAACTTCCAAGATTCTGTTCCTAGTTTAGGGCTTATAATTTAATTTATCAAACGCGTAAATGATATTTAAGCGCTTATAATTTAAGCGTAATTTTCGCCGTATGTTTGACAACCGCAATCTTCATCTTATTGTCATCTAAAAATTAAAAAATTGCTGATTATGTTAAATAAAAAATTACGGATTATTATTATTATTACGTACCTACATTATCCCTCCAGGTTCGTGACCTTTTTCAGTATAAATTGAAACTATTTCTTCATTGAAAGCAGAATACCAATTAAAAACTTGAGATAAAAAAGTCGACACCATTGAGAAATGGTAAACTAAGTACCTACTTACCTTACATGAGCAGCAAATACCACGCACCGAAAGAGTAGCTATCGTTGACACAAACTGGCGTTGTATAAAAATATAAAGTAAAAATTAATGCCCCTGACCTCATCATCGCTAAATAACATAAAATACACTAGTTACTTTGAATTTCAGACAGATCATGAGCGGAATTTGATTATGTAAAACTAATAGCATGTCTTACTGCAGTTATCTGTTGATTGCAATATCTAATGAAATAATCTCAATAATAGTTTATTTTTTAAAAACGAATTGACTGTTTATTCAGTTCTTAATACTCTTTGTTTCATAAGATACGATCAGGCGAATAGGGAGCACTTTTTAATAAAATTCGGGCGAATGGGTAAATTTAATATTTCGGGCGAATAATTTCAGGCGAATGGGGAAGAAGCCCCTTATTTTGCTTAAAAATTTAAATGGGTGATGTTTCTAGGTTATAAGGGTCGCTAATTACACAAAACAACATCGAATTTGAAATCCAAGATGGCGGAAATAAATTTGTATTAAAAATCGATATGGGTGGCGTTTTCTAGGTTTTTGGGGGCGCTGATTGCGAAATCATTTGTGGGTGTGCTGATTCTGGGTGCCTAAGTCTCACAAAGACGGGATATGGGGATAACTTCACTGAGCCGCCGTATACAGGATGTAACAGTTTGTATCAGGCTCTAAAACTGCTGCGATTAGAAAGTGGAACTTTACGCTGAAGATTCTCTTTACATTACAAACCTCATAAAAGGTTTTATTTTTTTACTATTTTGCCCCTGAATTCAGGGTAAAACAGTTTTTTTTGCTAAAATCTAAAGTAATGACACTATCTTAAAATTTTCAAAATAAGCTTCTCATAATACTTAAACATCAAATATGATATTATAACTGCGTTAATCAGTCCTGGATTCCTTGATACAATATGTATGGCGAACATTAGGTTTCCTTATAAAGTAATATGGTAGGTGTTTTCAAAGTTTTTGCGGGTGCTAATACAGAGTGTAACAGTTTGTATGAAAAGTGATGTTAGTAAACTGGATAAGGGTCGCGCAAGAAAGGTAATTATTGCAACCTGTAGGGGAGGCAAATGTACAGCAATGAACGACAATCAGTTGGGACGACGATGATGATGAATCTGAGTAGACCTAATTAGGGTACAATAGAACTGGATTAATGAAGGATATCCTGAAATGGAAAAGGGAACAGTGAGTATTTAAGTTTTCAGCCCAAACATCTCAAGATAGAAACGTAAGGAATATAAGTCTAGCAAAGACATGAATTCGTGAAGTAGGGGAGGCAAATGTACAGCAATGAACGACAATCAGTTGGGACGACGATGATGATGAATCTGAGTAGACCTAATTAGGGTACAATAGAACTGGATTAATGAAGGATATCCTGAAATGGAAAAGGGAACAATGAGTATTTAAGTTTTCAGCCCAAACATCTCAAGATAGAAACGTAAGGAATATAAGTCTAGCAAAGACATGCATTCGTGAAGATACTACGGGAACTGGAAAAACCAAATTTTACTGTTGTAAAGGCGAACTGCTTTTGTATGATTTCATTAGGGCTTTGCTGCGATTACAAATGATTTCCCTATATTTCTGAGAAACAAATCAACCAGTTATTTACTTTTATTATAAAAAGCACTTGCGAAGCTGCGGGCGGAAAGCTAGTTATATAATAAAAAACATTGATGATCAATATATATAAAACTCTTCCGTTACTGACTGACTGACTGACAGACAACGCAGAGCCGAAACTACTGGGCGTAGCGGGCTGAAATTTTGCATGTAGGTTCCTTAGGGAGTGTAGGTGAGCACTAAGAAAGGATTTCCCGAAATTCCCATGGGAACGGGAGAAAATGGGATTTTTGTGTTTAGGGGAAATCTGCGTGGGTGTTACCGCGGGGCAGCCTCTAGTTATGGATATGTTGCAGGCATATTAAAGGATTCTGCATTTTACATAATGCGCCGTCTGTTTAAAAACGCGTGCGGCTATGTAAAATGCCGGAGGCAAATTGTAAATTGCCTTGTCACTTTATAATATTATGACGAAACATTATTTCATAATTGCAATCACCGTTTACAATATGCCGTGGCAAATTGAAACATTTAGTTCTGTTTCTAACCACGGGCGTCGCTGCTGATCAAAACAAGAAAAATGGCGTCAAGTAAATGGCGGCAAATTCTGGCTGTAAAAAAGTTATTTTACGTTACAGTTACAGTTAAAAAAGTTATTTTAACGTAAAAGTAACGTAGAATTTTGTAAAAAAGGAAGAACACAACTCAGGTAATATTTTGAGCATGTTATGGTTATGGAGCGAATCTACTACTAAGATTTTTGATATTTAATGGTTCAATTGAGTATTTTTTATATCCACATCAAAACAGTAGTTTTAGGCATAAATTAAATAAAAACAGAATCAAATTGATTTTAATACTTGAGCTTTTAGTCCCAAACAAATAAAAAGAGATTGTACAATTAAAGCAAAATCGGTAGAACAAAAAAAGTTTAATCAATAACTCTTAATGTTTAATTTGACGCACACAAAATTCGATGAGAACATGGCTTTATAGCGTTTTATGTAACGTTACATAAAAAAAAGTTATCGGTTTGATTACACTATTCACGGAAAAGAAACGTAAGTCGCATAAAAGCGAAAAATTTAACATGTTTTTAGGTCAGCATTTCGAAAGTAAAGTGCTGGCTAATAGCTAGATTTTAAGATAATATAAGCATTGGCGAAACTAAGAAAACAGCATTTATTAAAGAACAAGCGTATGCAGAGAGCAGACCCTATAATAAAATAAAAACGTTTTGCGATTTCGCTGACGAACCACGCGCGCACCATTTATCTTTAATTCATTGACAAAAACATATATTTTTAATAGGTTTTTGAAAAAATATATTTTAATGATGCCAAAGTAATCATAATCAATTTATACCCAAATATATTCAAATGCTACGCTACGTTACATAATTTTTTTTTACCAAACATTTGTCAAATCTTATTAAACAGGGTTATAACATAAATGTATAATAAACTTAATTGTTTATTTTTAGGCTTAACTTATTAAAAAAAAGCATAATTTTGTAACTTTTGACAGCAGGTATTTTTGGGGCATCGATCGTTTGTATGGATTTAAAAAAAAAATGCTATGTTAGCTACAGCCATGTTCTATAAACATTTATTACAGTGAGTAAAATTAATTATATTAGTCTCAAACAGACTGCTTGGCGGGAAATGTGAGGAACATGTCGGGCCTTTTTTGTCAATTTGCTAAATTAGTTTTCCGTGGCTATTATTGTGCTAGTGTGGTGGAAATAGTGTAATAATGTGCCCTTTATGGAAAATAGTGTAGTGAAGTGAGAAATAAAGGTTGCCGCTCCCGAATAATTCTGATCGATGTCCCGTAAAGTAGTCGGTGTGAACATTAAAATGTGAGACCACACTCACATTTCAATGGGTTAGATGGGTGGGATTAAAAAAACAAAGTATTAAAACTACAGAAGACTTGAATACTAAGAAATAAACTACTGAAGACTTGGCTGTATAGACTAAGTTTCTTTGCCTGCCCAGAATGGGCGAAATTATATATAAAAAAAATAGTCTCAAACAGGAACAGTATAAAAGCCGTGGACAAATGATAAAGTTTTGAGGTTATGATTTATCCAACCACTATTTAAATTATAGTCACCCTACAAAATAGATCAATAGCAATTCTTATGAAGTTAACGTTATCAATTTGACTTCGGCATTTTACATACCCGCACTCTTTTGTGAACAAACGACGCATTTTGTAAAATGCAGAATTATACAAATTGCCTGCGACATATACCTACATATTCAAAGTTTACAAAATACCTCATTATGTCAAAGTTGTCAAGCCTGAAGCGCCCCTTTGAAAGATACTGAACTGACTAAGGCTACGAACGCACAGGCGGTTTGATTTCCGCGCGGTGTCAAAGTTTATTATTTAATTTTCAACCTTATTCATAGGCCCCGAACGCACAAGCGTGTTGTTACGGTTTTTTATCCGCTGGTGCGCACACTTCCAAAGGATTCAATATGTTACATAAAATCATTGCCGTTTCGACCGCGCAAACAAGTTCTGAAATAAAAAAAACATTACGCTCAGATTCTGTCGAAATTTGTAAAATAATTGTTTTAGAAGGGATGTGCGCTTGTGACAATTTGCGGCATTTTTGATGTATTTGGAATATTTTTTAGAATTGCAAAATAAATCTAGTCTCGAGCTGGTCGTTGACTACTCCGGATATCAATGGTCAAACTGATAACCTCCTTTTTTGAAGTCGCTTAACAAATTCAAGTATATTATTCGATTAATTTAACCTCAAAACGCAAAATTATGGTCACCCTACTCAAACAATGTACGAGATAAAGTTTTTTGAGGTAGCCAAAATTTTATTACTTCGTCATTTTTTGACAAATTGAACCTTGCTTTGACAAAAAAACCAGGTCTATAAACCTTCCAGAAGTCTAGATCTCAATGTCCGCGCGGTTCTCCCTGTTTCGTTCGCGCGGACACCATCAAACCTTCATAACTTCTTTATTTATGCTTTGACAAATTCCTGGTTTTCACCATTCAGTTTTGACAAATTTCGACAGAATCTGAGCGTAATGATTTTTTTATTTCAGAACTTGGCTGCGCGGTCGAAACGGCAATATAAAATCCGCGCGGCAAAAAACCGCCTGTGCGTTCGTAGCCTAAATAATGTCGAATAATTTCAGAGTATTGTATTGTTGCTAAAAATAGAATAAGTGCGTAGGTTATGTAGGATGTATGTATAAAATTAATCATCACTGGGGCAGTTCCATGGTTCCTACCTAGCTAGGTAAAAAACCTTCCTAAGGCTTCAAACGCACAGGCGGATTTTTTCCGGGCGGTTTTTATGTAAAATAATATTGAAAGCTATGGACGTGTCCAGCGGATAAAACTCCGCCGTTGCGGTTTTGCGCGGATAAAAATTTGCCTGTACGTTCGGGGCCTATGAATAAGGTTAAAAATTAAATAACAACCATTCAAACCGCGCGGATATAAAAATGCAACAGCGGAAAAATACCGCTCGGATAAAAATCCGCCTGTTCATTCGAAGCCTTATACAATTATATAATATTGGTACCTACGCAGAGATTGGCATGGCAATAGGGGTGGAGTTAGCTGTTGATGTTACAGTGGGTGGAATGGGAGTATGGGAGTGGCTTAATCATACATACCTACTTAATGTTTCCTCTCTTCTGAAGGGAGGCAAATTATTATTGCCAATCTAACTATTTCTTTAGCTATGCTGTTTAGTTAAGAAGGTAGGTAGGTAAGTATACCCAACTAATACTAAAATATTATTTAAGCTCTCATCCACACTACACCTAAACAATAATAAACCTTACCCCTACACACTAAAATATACTTAACATTATCGAGGCGGGCTCTCGCGATACGCGCGTTATTTTTGTGTGGGAGTGGGACTCATTTGATTATTAATTCTGATGATAAGTATAAATGTTTTTCAGGCTTACAGTTCAGGTTATTTGCATAAGATCATATACCATTAGGGAAATTTAAAGTTAAGAACATTGTTGTTTTTAGTAGGAATGTTGGACAGCATTCTAGAAAAGTTATACTTAAATCAAACTTACTTGTCATCATAAACTGGGGAAGCATCCCCAGAGTTACCCTGGGATCCGTCACCGTCCATTGTAACACAAAAATAAAAACACACACGGTTAACTTATAAACGGACACCTACTACGATAAAAAAGCAGACCCACGCAGCGCGCACCGTAGCGACCGCGACCGGCACAACCCGCGTGTAGACTTTGATTGAATGATTTGAATGAATTATGAACGAACGAAATTGAATGAATGAATAAAAAATGAACGAAATGAAACGAGCTTGAGCGGACGGAACGAACGAGGTGTTGAGTGTTGCCCTCTCAGAATAAGGACTAAGGCTTCAAACGCACAGGCGGATTTTTATCAGCGCGGTAACAAACCGCGCGGATAAAAATCCGCTGTTGCGGTTTTATTTCCGCGCGGTTGGAAAGGTTGTTATTTCATTTTCAACCTTATTCATAGGCTACGAAGGTACAGGCGAATTTTTAGCCGCGCGGAAATAAAACAGCGACAGCGGATTTTTAACCGCGCGGAAAAAAAACCGCCTGTGCGTTCGTAGCCTAAGGACTAAGGCTTCAAACGCACAGGCGGATTTTTTCCGCGCGGTTTTTATGTAACATATTGAATCCTATGGAAGTGTCCGCACCAGCGGATAAAAAACCGCGCGCTTAAAAATCCGCTGTTGCGGTTTTATTTCCGCGCGGGTAAAAATTCACCTGTACGTTCGGGGACTAAGAATAAGGCTTCAAACGCACAGGCGGATTTTTTTCCCCGCGGTTGTTTCGCCGCGCGGATAAAAATCCGCTGTTGCGGTTTTATTTCCGCGCGGTTGGAAAGGTTGTTATTTCATTTTCAACCTTATTCATAGGCCACGAAGGTACAGGCGAATTTTTAGCCGAGCTGAAATAAAACCGCGACAGCGGATTTTTAACCGCGCGGTTTTTTATCCGCTGGTGCGCACACTTCCATAGGATTCAGTATGTTACATAAAATCCGCGCGGCAAAAAACCGCCTGTGCGTTCGTAGCCTAAGGCTGAAAATGAAATAACAACCTTTCAAACCGCGCGGAAATAAAACCGCAACAGCGGATTTTTATTCGCGCGGTTTGTTTCCGCGCGGATAAAAATCCGCCTGTGCGTTTGAAGCCTAAAGCATAGAAGCCAGGCTAAAATAAAAAGTTATTTTCATATTGTTACGCTCCTTACTAAACGGCAAAAAGACTATTAGTTAGAGAGAGATAAAATATAAGAATTCTTTGCTAGTTTTATTCTTGTGGCATCAAAGTGGTTTATTGATGTCACTGGTTTATTTCTACCGTACACAAATTAAAAACCAATAATTTGGTACATATTTGGTGGTTTGTTTATGGTTTGTTTTATTTTGACGTTTAATATGACATTGTAAACATCGGTAGCAGCTCCAAAAGTTTTATGATTATTTTTTATGAAAAAGGTGTGATAAATTGGTTTTGTGATTGTGAATGTTTAACTTAGGGTGTTTCCTCAAGAAGCGATATCGCTCGCTCGATAAAAGTTCGATAGCCAATATGAATCGCTCGTACATCCGAATGATGCAATTCTGTATCGTCGCGATATCGAGCCCAGTCCCGTATGTAGTGGGGGCTGGGCAGGCCCGTGCCCCGGGCGCTAAGATCAGGGGGGCGCCAAATTCACACTACAGACGAATCAAATCATGTGTTTGATGTGTAAAATCAACGAGCGCTCTAGCGCAGCGTAAGGTAAAAATTCACCTGTACGTTCGGGGACTAAGAATAAGGCTTCAAACGCACAGGCGGATTTTTTTCCGCGCGGTTGGAAAGGTTGTTATTTCATTTTCAACCTTATTCATAGGCCACGAAGGTACAGGCGAATTTTTAGCCGCGCGGAAATAAAACCGCGACAGCGGATTTTTAACCGCGCGGTTTTTTATCCGCTGGTGCGCACACTTCCATAGGATTCAGTATGTTACATAAAATCCGCGCGGCAAAAAACCGCCTGTGCGTTCGTAGCCTAAGGCTGAAAATGAAATAACAACCTTTCAAACCGCGCGGAAATAAAACCGCAACAGCGGATTTTTATTCTCGCGGTTTGTTTCCGCGCGGATAAAAATCCGCCTGTGCGTTTGAAGCCTAAAGCATAGAAGCCAGGCTAAAATAAAAAGTTATTTTCATATTGTTACGCTCCTTACTAAACGGCAAAAAGACTATTAGTTAGAGAGAGAAAAAATATAAGAATTCTTTGCTAGTTTTATTCTTGTGGCATCAAAGTGGTTTATTGATGTCACTGGTTTATTTCTACCGTACACAAATTAAAAACCAATAATTTGGTACATATTTGGTGGTTTGTTTATGGTTTGTTTTATTTTGACGTTTAATACGACATTGTAAACATCGGTAGCAGCTCCAAAAGTTTTATGATTATTTTTTATGAAAAAGGTGTGATAAATTGGTTTTGTGATTGTGAATGTTTAACTTAGGGTGTTTCCTCAAGAAGCGATATCGCTCGCTCGATAAAAGTTCGATAGCCAATATGAATCGCTCGTACATCCGAATGATGCAATTCTGTATCGTCGCGATATCGAGCCCAGTCCCGTATGTAGTGGGGGCTGGGCAGGCCCGTGCCCCGGGCGCTAAGATCAGGGGGGCGCCAAATTCACACTACAGACGAATCAAATCATGTGTTTGATGTGTAAAATCAACGAGCGCTCTAGCGCAGCGTAAGGTTAGAGCTCCAGCGCGACGCTATAGCGCTTCTTTTTGACAATCCTGGGTGACAAAGCATTTGAGTGAATTCTCAGCGAAATCCATCGAGTCAAAGAATATATTATCCTGGCCCGTTTCTTGGCACTAATGAATGGTCTGACATGACTGTTTTGACATATTAATGCGGAAAAATGTATTGAGATGATGTCAAAAGAGGTCAAAAGTGACAGAAAAAATCGACAAATGGTCGGTCATGCTACGGCCGCTGATAGGTGAAATTATACACATAAAAAAGGTAAAATTTAATATAACTCGCGCCATTTTTCAGTTTTGCCCCGCCTAAAAAAAATTGGAGATCCGGGGCTGTATCGAGCGCGCTGTTTGTCAGACGAAAACGTCAACAAAAACACTTTTGGGTACCTACATCCATACATAGAAAAAAAAAAACCTAGACACAACATATAAATAGAAAAAAAAAAAAAAAATTATCTTTGCATCGAATAGGCTCCAAAACTACTGAACCGATTTGAAAAATTATTTGACTGTTGGGAAGCTACATATTCCTTTTTTTTTAAATGTGCTATACTAGCGCCACTTTGATAAATAATTAATATCTTATAAACCATGGACGAAATAAAAAATATGACTCCCTAGATAATCTTGGTAATGATCTTAGAAATATTATTTTATTTGCCTAAAGTGGCTACTTTAGTTTCATAAAATAATGAAACTAAAGTAGCCACTTTAGGCAATAAACGGTTTATTCCTTAGATTATGAACCTGAAAGCTACACACAACAGGACCTTAAAAACCTCTTAGCCAAGGAGGCCTTAGGAGTCAAAGACCCATATTTTGACTTTTGCCATGGTTTAGAAAATAGAAAATTTTTTCCGGAAGTGGCGCTAGTTTCGCACCGTGTAAGCCCTTAAACTAAAAAAAAGCGAAAAGTATTGATCTTAGTTATCGAATGTACTAATACGATATGTAAGAATATGTAAAATAATATAAGATAATGTAAGATAGGATATGGTAAAATAAGGTAGGTTTTGATTATAAAGGCGCAGATGTTTTTAAACATCTTGAACAAATTTTAAAATTGTAATCTGCTCCTCCGTCAATCCAAAACTACATCCAAAATAAACATATTTGTTTACCCGGTAAGTACACAAAGTTCGAGCAGGAGCAGGCAACTGAATTGCTTATCGATTTTTGCGTATTTGACGTCGCTTGCAGGTCGAATCGATGTCGAGCGCTCGACCTGCCTTCATACTATTCAATCT
This sequence comes from Euspilapteryx auroguttella, assembly GCA_951802225.1. Taxonomy (NCBI): domain Eukaryota; kingdom Metazoa; phylum Arthropoda; class Insecta; order Lepidoptera; family Gracillariidae; genus Euspilapteryx; species Euspilapteryx auroguttella. The sequence goes on along the minus strand of OX637641.1, from coordinate 15,992,833 downwards.
GTATCGCGCGTCATGTGAATGTACGTGCGATTCGATATCGAGCGGTCGTGTGATCGATATCGTTCGCTCATGAGGACACACACGAGATTCTCCATATTATTTGTTAGGACTCGCGACGTTTTCGATATCGCACCGATATCGCCTATCGACGCAATTCTGTATCGAATCGCTGCATGAGGAAACACGCTTAAGAGCAGTTTAGCAAAATTAAAAAAATATATATTGTACGGATCTGAGACCAAAAGCTCTCCGCAACTGACTCATTTTTCGTTTCACTCGCGCCGAGTCGCAGACACAGCTCGAACAGAAAAGGAGTGGACTCGACGAATGAGAATCAATATAAATATGTAGATAGTTATGGAAAATTCAAAATAATTATTAACCACGCCAATTATAATTATTATTCATGACAAAACTATTTTTATTATTAATTATCTTTTTTAATTATTAAAATCAGACTATTTATTACTGAATCAGAATATTTTATTTTTTAGCACATGTAAGATTAATGCTAATAATATTGTAATTACATACGATGATCATAAGAATTTAAGTTAGTTAGTGCACACCGCTAAAAGTTGCAATTTTTACTCGGATGGGTGTGACGTCATCTCGTCTGAACTAATATCGAACGAACACAATTTTCTGCGAAGGCGACTCTTTTTATTATATTTCATTTTAAAAGTTCATTGTTTAACATGTATAATTTGAGTTCTAAATTTGAACGTAATTAAAGTTTAGTTATCGACAAAGTACAAATTAAGATGCACACAATGATACAGGTTTCTTTATATAGGCCACTAACTTGTCGTTTCTGAACATGATGTAGGGAAGTAATCATATGGATGTAGATTAAATTCAATTCCTTCTGATACCAAGCCGGCCTGTAAAGAGAGATGCAGTTTTATAAGATAAGTAAATATAGGTATAAAGCAGTGGCTAAGGTTGTTTTTGAATGTCATTTTACAAATGGTTTCATACATATAGAGGTGTTTGTTTCACAAACTATACGTTTAGTTTGACTTCAGCATAAAACGTTCCGACTGGACGTCTGAAGGACTGGCACAACTTTAGCGTTCAATACATCTCATTCGCTAATGACGTCGACTCATTCACATCAGTAGTCGACAAACCGTGATGGCGTTTAGCGCAGAGTATTAGGAGTGCAGAGGAGGGGTGGCATATCTACGTATAATTACCTAGAACTTTAGGTTTTTATGCAAAGTTACGAACTTCATACGAATCTACACATTTTCTATCAAATTAAAGAAATAAAAAAAATACAAATCCTTAGTCGGAAAGGGCAAATTTCCTTTTAAATATAAAGAAATAGTAAATTTATAAAACAATACAAAAAAAAGACTGCACTGAAAGTTTAAGTTATTAGTTTAATTTAATTGCATTCCGATTTTAATTGCATCCAAACCGGCATCGCAGTCGTTGGCGAGGCCATCTTGATTCCAATCTCGAGAACTGGCCAAAGGTGACACAATGCAGGAATAGAAATAATTGGAGAAATAGGGTAGGTTTCCAGCAGATAAAACTTTAGATGTTACATAAAAAAAACATTCTTATAACCTCAATTTCTGCTTTTTAATATCTTTATATCAGAAAAGTATGGCATTCATTTGTTAGGATGAACGCAGTATTATAAGTAAATCTTTACTAATACATGGTAATAATAATAATAAATATGTAATAACACATCACACTCAGAGCCCCTAACTAAGAAGAACCAGTATCTTGGATGCCCGAAACACACACAGAGACGAACATCACACCTAGACCCGAAACAAACATCGATATTCATCATATCACAATATTCGCCCCGCCCGGGAATCGAACCCAGATGCACACGCTTCTCAGTACACACCCCTGCCAACTGAGCCACGGAGCAGTCAAACAACAGTAATAGTACTAAAAATTATCTTGCTTAATACTTTTCTTTAGAGCGTTATTACTTGTAGTCAGGATTTAGTTTTCAACTTAATTTTTGTTTTGACTACTTTGTAGTTATAATAATTAAGTATTTTCGAAAGCGCTTAATTAAATTTTTATTTCACTTAATAAGAATTTTTGACATAATGACATCTGTAAGTTGAGGCAAAGGCGACTCCACAGATTCCGTTCCGCTGCTGTTTTGTTTATATTTTATATATAGTAAACTACACGATCATTGTCAACCTTCAAGATTGTCATGGTTTTATTTAGATGCTGAAAATAATGATTTTTGTCATTTTACAGCATTAACTACAAAAATCATGTCATTATTATAATACATTATTTTATTAAACTATTAACGCAATTTTAAACTAATGACTGATTAAAGCGGAGGGTGCCAATATTTGGTTTATGGTTTGAAAGTTTCTATTAAAATATCAATATTAAATGGTTATACGCACAAAACAACAATACCATATTTTGAAGATTTAGCATTTTTATTTTGCAGTTATAAATTTAGCCAAGAGAAATTTGTAAAAGTGACAATCATGGGGCAGTTTACCCTAGGTCGAATATTTATCAAAGACCACGTGACCTGTAGGAGAACCGGCGTACACGTCCTCCCTCTACGAGCTGCACCCAGCATCTGAAGTATTGGTGGACCGTGACAGAAGTTCAATGATTGCATACGAAGAGACAGGGACAGTCATCTGTCAGTCGTGCAAATCGGATTCTTGGTTCTGCGCCACCACCTGGGTTTTAGTGAAAAGCAATTAATATTTAATATCTTTTTAATTATAACTTTTAAATCAAATTCAAATTACCAGAATTTAATTTACTTTATTATCATTATTCCTATGTAGTTTCAGCAAAAACTAATTAGTAATTTCGAAGAACTAGCTAATCCCGTTTTTTGGAATGGTTATCTTTGACGAAATAATGTATCGAGGTTTTTGTATCCTTTTAGGCGGGGAAACTCCTAACGAGTACCCTGCGACTCCCCCCGGGGTCGCACCCACTAAAACCCCGCCGGTGTCCATCTCGGCTGTTGGCAAAGGGGTCACGGGTGATCTTTCGATCGTTATGTTCAACTCCGCGACCCCCTCCAGCATTGGCTGTTAAGCCTCTTCACGGGGGGACAAGTGGTGGTAGTCCCCCCTGAGCGCGGATGGCTCTTTCTACGCTCGACGGCGGAATCGGGACACCGCGTTCCACCGTCCTTCTCGGGGCCGTTATATGACTACACGAGGCCCCCGCCTCATGCACCCAACGACCCCGGGGTCCCCTCTTAGTCGCCTCTTACGACAGGCAGGGGATACCTCAGTCCTATTCTTCGGCCCGGTACTGCAGGGCGTAGGTTTTTGTATCCTCGTTGTGTTTCTAAATTATAAAAAACTTTGTTATATCCTCAAGAAGGTTATACTAAAGTTTCAGATCTCTACCGTCTGTAGTTTATGAGAATTACTTGATTTAGAAACGCCTTCCCAGCTCGTAAATCGTCTTAATGTATAATAATCTCTTGTGTAGTGCCGGGATGTGAATCAAATGCGTCAAGGAATCAAAATCTTGATGTTTTGGTCACCTACCATTCGGTAAATCATTTTGTGTCATTGTAGACTTCTGGGCACTATTATGACTAATAAATTATCAAGAACATCTATTTTACACGCTATCAACTTAATGTTAAAGGAAATAGGACAGCGACATTCAGTGGACAATTCATATTTCATATCTAAGAAAGAAATGCAACCAGAAAATACCATCATCTCAGCTGAAAGACGTCTACTGCTGGATATAGGCCTTAAAGAAAATATCGTGACATACAATTTGCCCATTCTGGATAAAACAGGTTTAAGTTTATCTATGTTTTTTTTTCTGCAGATCCTCATAATTGTATATGAAAATTACAAGTTTAAGTTGCGGGATGTCATCGTTTATGTTAATATTCTCTAAGATACCTGTTTTCTAAAAAAAAAAGAAAGGCTATAATCAATATATATAAAACTCTTCCGTTACTGACTGACTGACTGACTGACTGACTGACTGACTGACAGACAACGCAGAGCCGGAACTACTGGGCGTACAAAGCTGAAATTTGGCATGTAGGTTCCTTATGGAGTGTAGATTAGCACTAAGAAGGGATTTCCCGAAATTCCCACGGGAACGGAAAAAAACGGGATGTTTGTGTTTATGAGAAATCTGCGCGGGAAAAACCGCAGGGCAGCCTCTAGTCAATATCAATATATATAAAACTCTTCCGTTACTGACTGACTGACTGACTGACAGACAACGCAGAGCCGAAACTACTGGGCGTAGAAAGCTGAAAATTGGCACGTGGATTCCTTAGGGAGTGTAAGTGAGCACTAAGAAGGGAGATCCCGAAATTCCCACGGGAACGGGAAAAAACGGGATTTTTGTGTTTATGAGAAATCTGCGCGGGAAAAACCGCGGGGCAGCCTCTAGTATATAAATAAAACTCTTCCGTTACTGACTGACTGACTGACTGACTGACAGACAACGCAGAGCCAAAACTACTTGGAGTAGCGGGCTGAAATTTCGCATGTAGGTTCCTGTAGGTGAGCACTAAGAAAGGATTTCCCGAAATTCACATGGGAACTGGATTTTAGTGTTTACGAAAAATCTGCGCGAGTGAAACCGCGGGACAGCCTCTAGTTAATATATATTTGAATAAATTATTATTATTATTATTATTGTCTTGAATATAATAATTTAAGAACATTTTTCTTGCTTTCTTTCAGGCCTCTCAAAATACTTTGATAAAAAAGCTACAGAATATAACAAGGGGTTTCAATATTGTGATTAGATTAATAGATATGAGGTTCGGAAATTTTAGGGACCACGGAAATTAGCTCCGATTCACGAAAATTATATTTTTAACACATGGAAATTATGAAGTATCACGGAAATTAGAAACAGTATGAAATAATACAAAAAAAACTCTTTTATACTATGATTTATTAACCCAAACTCTCTAAAATTCCTGAAATGTATTTTTATAAATTTTTCACTAAATACATCTCAAGATATAAAAATTCCTGAAATGTATTTTTATAAATTTTTAACTAAATACATCTCAAGATATATTGCTTTGATGATTGAAAATTTATATTACTTTAATTATTAAAAAAAATTACTAATTTAAATATTTTTAAATATTTTTAGTATAAATAAAAAAGTAAAAAAATTACTTGCAATATCCTATTTTAATATGAAATTACATGTTAAATTAACCTACCAAAAAATTGTAATTTTTTATCTCTTTTAGATTTTCATTTTTGTTTTATGTTTGTCTTTTGCTCCAATAAAAATTTTTCGCATGCTACCTTTGGAAACCCTGTGGATAGTACTCACAAAGTGATGAACTTGACTAATGCGAAACAAGTCCCGAAAACCTGCAGCCATTCATTTTGATATTTACATTACACAGGGGTGCTAAATAGCATAAGTAAGATTAGCAAAGGGTTTTTAGTAATCTACATTAGAGCAAAAGCCCCCACCCACTTTTGTGAAAATTTTGTTGCTGGAAAACAATTAAAAATAATCAATTCTGAAAACTGTACCGCTCTGGAATAAAACAAAGTTGTATTTCTTACTTCCCCACTTAAAAACTAGTGCCAGTGTCCCAGTGAGTGTCGAGGGTAAAAGTGACCCGTCGGAGATAGCGAATCTGTTTAAAGCTCATTTCCAGGTCAGTTCCTCCTTGTCGGCCGGAGTTGTGGAGAGAGTTGAGGGCGCTACGAATACTATACCGGTCAGAGTAACGGCTGAAGATATTTCAACTATTATAAGAGGCATGACCAGAGGCAAGTCCCCGGGACATGATGGACTCTGTATAGAACATTTCGTTCACGCTGGTCATCAAAACGAAATGTTCTCATGACTCATCATCTCCCGAGACTGTTAGGGATGTTTTACACTATATGTTTGCGTCATTCCTATCTGCCTGACTCACTGATGAAATCTGTGGTTGTACCTATCATAAAGAACAAAACAGGTGACGTATCGGATAAACGTAACTACCGTCCGATTTCCCTGGCTACTATAATAGCGAGTAAGGTGCTGGACAGTTTCCTCGAGAGGCAGCTTAAATCACACCTGACACTGCATGATGCGCAGTTCTGGTTTAGATCAGGTCTTTCAACCGAAACAGCTATACTCTCTCTCAAGGAAACTGTTAAGTACTACACCAACAGGAGAACCCCTGTGTACGCTGCGTTCCTGGACTGTCGAAGGCGTTTGATCTGGTTAGGGAGTCAGGGGTACCTTTAGAGATTACCAATATCCTAAAGTATTGGTACGGACATCAGACTAACCAGGTCAGATGGCTTCATAGCTTATCTGATGAGTATAGGTTGGAATGTGGTGTGAGGCAGGGGGGGCTGACCTCGCCAACACTTTTCAATCTGTACATGGATCAGTTGATTGTCAGACTCAGCAGCGCCGGTATTGGATGCTCAATAGACGGTCACTGTGTCAACAGTATTAGTGACGCGGACGATATGGTGCTGCTGAGTCCGTCAATCAGCGCTCTCAGGAAGCTGCTGGCTATGTGTGAGGAGTACGCTGGGTCACATGGCCTGGTATATAACTCGATCAAGAGTGAACTGTTAGTTTTTAAGGCTAAAAATCGGAAAATGTCACAATGTTACCTCCAGTAATGTTGGGAGGAGTAGCGTTGCAGAGAGTGACTGAGTTCAAATACCTAGGTCACGTAGTTACGGAGGACTTGAAAGACGATCGGGATATAGAGAGGGAAAGGAGAGCGATGGCGGTGCGCTGCAACATGCTGGCTCGCAGGTTTGGTAAATGTACGACAGCAGTTAAGCTGACACTATTTAAGGCTTATTGTCAAACATTTTATACCTGCAGCCTGTGGGTCAACTATACGCAGCGTGCCTACAATGCTCTCCGAGTACAATATAACAATGCTTTCAGGGTGCTTATGGGATTGCCGAGATACTGCAGTCCGTCGGGGATGTTTGCGCTCGCGCACACGGACGATTTTTACTGTATGATGCGCAAACGAGTGGCCTCAATAATGCGAAGGGTTTCTGGCAGTCCCAACAGTATCCTGAGGGTCATTGGAGGTAGGCCTGACAGCGCCATCCTTGGGCACTGGGTGCACACACACATGTTTGTACCTAATGCCTCAGGAACGCTGCACAGGTACCTAAATTAATTTATAATAAATTGTACATATTTTAGGTTTAATAACATCATCATCATCATCATTTCAGCCGTAAGACGTCCACTGCTGGACATAGGCCTCCCTCAAGGCTCTCCATCTGTACCGATCGCAGGTGGCCTGCATCCAGCGTGGACCCGCAGCCTTGCGCAGATCATCCGTCCATCTGGTCGGTGGACGCCCTACGCTGCGCTTGCCGATCCGTGGTCTCCATTCGAGAACTTTTCGGCCCCAGCGTCCATCTGTTCTGCGGGCTATATGACCTGCCCATTGCCACTTCAACGAGCTTATCCGCTTGGCTATGTCGGTGACCCTGGTTTCTCTGCGTATGTCCTCATTTCTGATTCGATCCCGCAGAGAAATCCCGAGCATAACATAGTTTTTAAGATCTTTAAGTTTTTATGTGATTACTAACAATTTATGGATTTTTGGTCTGAAAAATAATAAGTTACGGCTACTAAGACGCAAACAAAGGGAAAATGGACATACCTTGGAAATTAGAAATTTCGTGTTTGACCGAGTAAAAAAAATACTAATTGGGTGAGATCGAGAATTATATGGGCAAAAACAAGTACACTTTAGACCATAGAACGACCTTACATTTATCGAAAATCAAAAGGTTTATTAAAAATTGCATTCGTCGGGCATGACATGTTTTTTCATCGATTTTGGCGAATCACCCTAGGGCGCGAAATTCAAATTTTTTCACGTTTTTTAATTATTTTGGCGAAAGTATTCATTTTAATTAAAGTTTAATTGAATTCGCGCACTTACGTAAAAACCTATTTCCCACATTGTGATATATATCGTTTTTGAAAGACAGAGTTACCGATTTTGTGTATATTGAATATACACAAAAAACAAGTTCCTTGAATATACTATATTCAAGGAACTTGTTTTTTGGCCTTTTACCCCTTAGACACAAAATCTGTAGGTCTGTCTTCAAAAAACGTTGTATTACAATATGGGAGATGGTTTTTTAAATACGCGAATTCATTTAAACTTTATTAAAAATGTATACTTTCGCCAAAATAATTAAAAAACGTGAAAAAATTTGAATTTCGCGCCATAGCGAGAGTTACCACCTTACACTGGAAAATAAAGAATGTGCATGATGCAAAGAGAGACTGGCCAATCCCTCCCAATGCATCAACTTTATAAATTCTATTTATGATACTTACGACAGAAACGTCGATAGCACGATGTACAATTTGGTTCGGTTTTGTTTTGTGGTTTTGAGGTTGTAGCTCTAGATTGCGTTAATGCCGTTCCTGATGATGACAGCGATACTATGTAAGCGGACGGCGATGCTGTGCGGTATGTCCTGCTGTTGCATGATGCTAGATGTTGCAGGGCTTGTTAAATGTCTTCTAGTTTTCTTTCCCGTCTTGCTGGTGCGCTGTGCAGCTTTGTGTTGTGAGTTGTGATGTGACGTTGACCGCGCGCGGGTGCGGCGCAGTGCAGTCGTTTTGTCGAGTGGTTCCTAGTAGTCTGTGCCTGTGGTTGAAGGAGCGGACGTGCCAGTGTGCCGTGTGCAGGTCGTAGCTGGCGTAGTCTTTTGACGTCAGTTGGGGCGGGGCTAAGGTTAGCGGCATCGTGACGGTAAGAGGCTACGTCGTGACGGTAGGAGGCATCGTCGTGACGGAGGCGTCGTCGTGATGTTGGGCTGCAGCGTTGTGACGGCGAAGACTTGGAGATGAGGTTTGAAGTTTGGAGTCTGGTGAGGAGCGGTCCAGTATATTGAGCGTGGTGAGGTGCGTAGTCGGCAGTCCTCGTGGTGCTTGTCGGTGCCTCGCCACGCCAGTGAGTCGGCGAGGAGCTGGGAATCCTCCAAATGGCAGTAGAAGGCAGCGTTGTCCAATCTTGGGGCCATCAATGTCAGATGCAAAGAGAACTGGCAATTGCATTTTTTCGTCTGAAGGACGGTTATTGCGACACCCCGAACGTTTGGTAGGCGAGTGCAAAAAAAGGATAATAATATGTAGGATTTGGTTCGGTTTTGAGGTTTTAGCGCTAGATGGCGTTAGTGTGCGCTATAAATGTATGGAAATTCATAACTCGCGGTTGCAGTGCAGACCGGAAACACAAGGCCTCGAACGCACCGGCGGTTTTTTTCCGCGCGGATTTCATGTAACATATTGAATCCTATGGAAGTGTCCGCACCAGCGGATAAAAAACCGCGCCGATAAAAATTCGCTGTTACGGTTTTATTCCCGCGCGGATACAAATTCGCATGTGCGTTCGGGGCCTATGAATAAGGTTTAAAATGAAATAACAACCTTTAAACCGCGAGGAAATAAAACCGCAACAGCGGATTTTTACGCGCGGATAAAAATCCGCCTGTGCGCCTGAAGCCTTGAGTCACTTTACGACTAGACAACATTAAATTGATAGAAATTTAGGTTTTTTATCACACCTATTCGAAAAAGACTACTTTTGTCCCCTTTAGATGCGCCTAAAGCTGTTGTTTTCTATAGGAGAGCGAGCATAGCGAGGTTTAAAGTATTTTTTAGTCCCCGTTAGCTCGCCTTATAAGGATTTCCATACACTTTTTAGGCACACTTTTTAAATTTGGAACTGGCTGGTCGATTGCCGGCCCCGTGGGCCATCCTGGCTGGCCGTCCGTCCTGGCCGTCCAGGTTCTGGTCCGCAATTAAAAACGCGCGAACTAGTCTACTGGAACTTGGAACTAACTCTAAGTTTTAGAATAATTTCACGGATTGTTAGAACCAAATTCATGTTTTTGTTTTGTATGTATAAAGTAGAGTGTAACACACGGAAGCACATATAATATATATTTTTGGCTCGGGCGACGTACTTTGAATCTCTCGCTTCGTTCGGGATTCTACTAAAGAATCCCTCGCTAAGCTTGGGATTCTAATCTAGAATCCCTCCTTCGCTCTGGATTCAAAAAAGCGCCCTTGCCGTAAAAATATAACTTTGCTCCCTAGTGGCTTAATCTACTATTAATTAGTAACATGATTCGCGATAGGACGAATAGGATGACCAGATGTGTCGGGTCGGGCGGGACAACGCAACGCAAATCTTCCCGTTTTCGCGATAGACGGGGGTGTTTATGTTAGATTATAATATAATAAGCAACTGTACTTACCTTAAACTTCCTCCGCTGCCAGCGCCGGGCGTGGTCGATTCACTGTTAGTTTCTTTTAATTGCGTTGCTGAACTTGAACTTTGTAGATTGGGCATGTTGACATTAGGCCTGGAAGTTATTAACAGTTATGTACCCTTTCACTCTCGGTAAGCAAGCACCTGTTACCGGCCAATTCTTTGAACGGCCATGATGAGAGAGAAACGGATTTAAAATCTAACAATATTTTGTGGGGTGTTATAATTTTTACGTGTGTATCGGTCTGTCTGTCTGTGGCATCGTAGAGCCCAAACGGCTGAACCGATTTTGTTAAGTTTTTTTTGTAACATAGATATTCTCAGCCCAAGTGTTCTTAGCCATGTCTAACTAGCTTCCTTATGTCCGATCGATTTGAAATTTGGTACCATGTTACGTATATGATATTGAAAGTATATGGAAAGGTAACCTTGACCTGATCAGCCGTTTATAGATGATCAGCTCTTAAATAGTGGATGAGGGGGATCTATCTATCTTCCATATGTCCTATCGATTTGAAATTTGGTACCGTGTTACTTCAATTATATTGAAAGTATATGGTAAGGTACTCGAGCACAGGAGCAAGTGGCGAGCTTTACTGAGAGCCCTATGTCCCTGATAAGGGATAAGAGGTCATCATCATCATGGTAAGGTAACCACGACCTGATCTGCCGTTTGAAAATGATCAGAGCTATGAAATAGTGGATGAGGGGATCTAACTACCTACCTTGTCCGTTCGATTTGAAATTTGGTACAGTGTTACTTAAATGATATTGAAAGTATATGGTAAGGTAAGGTCATCATAACCTGATCAGCCGTTTGAAGATGATCAGCTCTTAAATAATGGATGAGAGGATCTAACTGGCTTCCGTATGTCCTATCGATTTTAAATTTAGTACCGTGTTACTTCAATGACATAGAAAGTATATGGTAAGGAAACCATGACATGATCTGCCGTTTAAAGATGATCAGCTCTTAAATAGTGGATGAGGGGGTCTAACTATCTTCCATATGTCCTATCGATTTTAAATTTGGTACCGTGTTACTTTATCGATATTGAAAGTATATGGTAAAGTAACCATGACCTGATCTACCGTTTGAATATGATCAGCTCTTAAATAGTCGATCAGAAGACCTAACTTCCTTTTATAGGGCATATAAAAGGAATCGACCTATCGATTTGAAATTTGGTACCGTGTTACTTCATGTACCTTAATTTCATCCACTCCGTTACTGCCTTAGTTAAATTTTAATTTTTATGTTTTTTTTTGAGCTATTCAATCATTTATTTCATCTCGACCTATTGATCTCATCACGAGAGGACTGTTCGTTCATGGCCAAACAAAATTGTGTAATTCGCAAGATAATTAGTTTTATCTTCGCTAAGAGAAAAAACATTTTGCAAAATAGTTCCAAACTCCACAACTTGCACACTTTATACCGGGTGTTTCTGACAAGGCGGTAATAAATCAAAAGAGGGATTCAGCTCACCACACCTAACAACTTTCCCAAAGCAAAATGGGTCGAAATGTTCACGTCGACGTGTTCTGAACACTGCACGTGACGTGCGGCGGTGGCGGCGGCGGCGTAGTCTGTTCGAGCGAGGTTCGAGCGATAAAACAGTTTACTGACTCACAGACCCTTACTTAACACTAGGGTCGGTGGGTCGTTTTAGGGTTGTGCAGTGGGTCGTTAGGTCGGTGGGTCGTTTTTACGTTAGTGAAATCGTTCGTTATTGTAAGCTTATTACGATTTTTTCAGTTTATAATTTACTTACAATTTTTTGTTTGCAACAGATGGTTCAACGATCAGCGGGAGACCACAGAAAGTATAACCTAAAACAAAAAAAAATGAAGATAGGTACAACAAACTTACTTACTAAGTATACCCCTCACATTCAATTTATTGAACAAAACTACCCAAGAAGATTACCGTGTAGTTTGTCAATGGCACGATCCGCTGCCGACTGATCCGGAAAGTCTACAAAGGCATACCCTCCTCGCTTTACAGAAATGTCAGCTACAGTCAGGCTGTGTTCTACGAACAACTGCCTGACCGCGATCTCATCAGCCTCTACCGGCAAATTGCCAATGTATAACTTATTCATGGCTGATACAGTTTTCAATTGATCACTCATATCACCAATAGCTCTCGTTAAATGTGGATGGAAAGGGGTACCGGGAATGTTACCGGTAGCTGGTGTCGGTAATAGAAAGAAATAACTGGGATGAGATAAAACACACAGACAGGTTAGGTACGGGTACGTTGTATACTGTCTTATTTTACTGTCTAAACAACCATGACAGTTGACAGTATACAGACCACAGGCAGAGAGGTGTCTATCATTTCTTTTGTTATTTAATGACAGCCGCTCGAAATTAGATTTTTTTTTTATAAGATTCTTGTTGGCTACGAACAGGAGGTGTGGAAACGCTAACTACGGACAGTGAGGTGGGGAAACGTTGACTACGGAACGGACCATGGCTACGGATTTTTAACTGACTTCAAAAAGGAGGTTATCAGTTTGACCTGCATGTATGTATGTATATTTGTCCGCGATTATCTCGCGTTTGGCTGAACCGATTTTGATGCGGTTTTCAGAAATGTATTTGTTACATTCAGGAGAAGGTTTTAGTACCTATTTTACCGACTTCGAAAAAAAGGAAGTTCTCAGATTAATGTCAGTTTGTTGAAGGCGCTCTTTTTGTAAAAAATAAATTATTCGATTTGGTATAAGGTGCGGTCTAGGTACAGTAGCGGACACGATCGGCGTAACACTTCCGGTTTTTCTGTATTACAAAATTGCTCTTGTTCTTTGGTAATACAGTCTAGGGCTGAAGAAACCATAGACAAATCTGTTACGGCCTCCTAGTCCGTGACTGTACCTACGGTTACGGTACAGGGAGCTGGCGAGTATTTCAGTTCTTAACATGTACATACTTAATCATTTGCTCGGGTTCCACATTGAGGTGGAATGCAGCCTGTTAGGGGAAAAAAAGGAATGGAAAAAGGAAGGCTGTAAAGGAATAGTCAAAACTGTATGGAAACATGACTCAGGGTGTTGTATTTGGCAGACTTTTATAATAATAATAATTTATTTGAATCAGAAAATAAAATTCCATAAAATTGTTAATAATCTTAAAACTATGTTAGTAGGTACTTACCTACTTAATATTATTTAACTATTTACACGTAACCAAATTAAAAATAAATATAGTACACAATTATATAGTAAGTATTTCGGAGCAATGATTAAGATAAGCTCCATCCGGCCTGCCTGCGACCATCGCCAGCACGCGGTTGCGGCTGCCCCGCGCGCGGCGCAGCAGCGATGCACAGCGCTTGCGCATGGTGGCAAAGAAGCAATCGGTGTACGCTTCCGCGAACATCGCCGATCGCCGATGCGCTACAGTAGCGGGGCAGCCCCAACAGCGCTCTAAACGCATTATTGTACTGGACGCGCAGGGCGCCGTAGTGTTTTTGCGTATAGTCCATTCAGAGACTGCAGGTATAGAAAGAGGTACAATAAGCTTTAAAGAGCGTTATTTTAACCTTTCTCGAGCACCTTGCAAATCTCCGGACGATCATATTCGCTCGAACACTCAACGCACTACGCTCCCGCTCAACATCCAGATTGTCTTTGAGGTCCGAAGTCAACACATGACCAAGATATTTAAATAAATTGGTAAATTTCAATGGAGTTCCATTTAATTTGATGGGTAGTATAGTCACGTGGCAAGGCAACCGGTTTTAGCCTCAAAGAGCATGCACTCACTTTTCTTAATATTATATTTCAGGCCATGAGACTGCGTATTTTTCACAAATGCCTAGCAATCTAGACAGACCACAGGCCGAGGCGCTCAGCAATACCATGTCGTCTGCGTAACTTATGTTGTTGACACAGGTATCGTCAATATGGCAACCGCGGTACCGCTGAGCTCGCGAATAAGAGCATCCACGTACAGTGGCGGACACGATCGGCGTAACACTTCATGTTTTTCTGTATTGCAAAATAGTTCTTGTTCTTTGGTAACACGACGAACAAGATGTGTGTTGTGTGTGATTATAGGGCTGACGAAACCATAGACAAATCAGTTACGGCCTCCTAGTCCGTGACTGTACAGGTTGAAGAGACCGTGACGTGAGGGTTACTTACATATCATTATAACTAAACTCATTTCAACTACTTTCAACTCAACTATGACCAAATGACCTACGTTTCAGAATAACTAATAATCGATTCATCTAAAAATTGGACTAATGAATAAAATACCTAAAGCACAACTCAACTATGTTCAACTCACCTAAAACTGATTGGACTAATGAACGAAATACATAGAACCGACACGCTACGGTTAGGTTAGCAAGGAGCGACCAAAGGGAGCGAACTTGCGGTATTTTTGTATATGTCGTGGCCAGATCGTTAAATTGGCCACTTCATGATATGGCCGGCCATTTCATGAAAAGTGATTTTTTCATGAAATGGCCGATTTTCTTAGGCCAGATCATTGAAATGTCAACGTTTAACGATTTGGCCAAGTAATACCATGACTATTTCATGAAATGGCCAAATGTTAGCGATCATATCGTTGAATAGTTAAAAATTTCTCCGCTAGTGGCGCTGTTGTTGCATTTGTGTTGTGTGTTTTGATTAGTGATTTCAAAATTGAGGATGAGAGAGGGCCTCATTCTTTAGACATTCACTAATTTAGCAATATTAGCATTTATTGTATAAGTAACATACTTTTATTTTCCAATTTAAATAATTAATATTAAAGTACCTACATAGTACAAACATAATTAATGTTAAGTGATTATTTGATGTAAGTAACGTTATAATAAATAAAAAAATGATTAAGGTCAATGTGGGGCATTCCGTCTGGGAGGTAAGTCCGTCTAGCGGCAATAACTTCCGTTCTAAAAGGAATTTAGCGGTTACGATTCAATCGGTAAAGCAGATCTGTAAATTACTTTTCAGCTTATTATCATAGATGTCGCTAGAAGCATTATCTTAGGAGAAATTTGGCAAACATTTTTTTTGCCTATTTGAACTTGAAGTTTAGCAGTGACGTACTTCCGAAATAATTTTGGAAAAAATGAAAATTGAAGGAGTTTTACCATTTCCTGTTTCTACATAGGTAATTTAATAATCCTTCTTTATTTTTCTTACAGTAGATTTGATAAAATCACTTGTTTTAAACAATTTTCTTATCCAAAAAGAATCATAACATTCAAATATTAAAGTTGGGAAGTCCGTCTAGTAAAAATCGGAAAGTCCGTCTATGACGGAATTCCCTTAATATCAGATATTATAAACCTTGAGTATAGTGCAAGTTGTTGAAAATCAACTTTTGAACAGCTTTGAGCTTGATTTTATTGTATAACTAGAGGCTGCCCTGCGGTTTTTCCGCGCAGATTTCTCATAAACATGAAATTCCCGTTTTTTCCCGTGCCTGTGGTAATTTCGGGAAATCCCTTCTTAGTGCTCACCTACACTCCCTAAGGAACCTACATGCAAAATTTCAGCCCGCTACGCCCAGTAGTTTCGGCTCTGCGTTGTCTTTCAGTCAGTCAGTCAGTCAGTCAGTCAGTCAGTCAGTCAGTCAGTCAGTCAGTCAGTCAGTCAGTCAGTCAGTCAGTAACGGAAGAGTTTTATATATATTGATGAAGATGGACTTCACGGCGAAATCTCCTTTAGCACAATTCATTATAATGGGGGTCATTTCTATACACAATTATTTATTTTGTTTTAAATAAAAAAAAGTTTACAACCCCTGCTTGCTTGGATATGACGGTCTTGCCCTAAAAATGATAAAATTGGATTATCATCGAAATCTCAACTGTATTTACAACGTAATTAAAACCAAAGTGCCAAGCCATTTGTCGTTATCATCTGAAAGAATTTCTCAAGGGTATTTCCATAGAAGATTTTGATAATAAACCACTAGACGGACTTGCCCTTCATTTGCGGGAAGTCCGTCTATTTTAATTTTTTTTTTTAAATATCTATATCTCGAAGCTTATTAAAGTGAATATATTTTCTGCATTGGTAAATAAAAAAACATTTCATACTCTATTACCTTCGAGCACATAAATCGGCGTAGAATGCAAATTTCAGTACTTATTTAATCTCAAAGTGAATTTGGAGAAAAGTATGTCGGACTTGCCCACACTGACCTTAAGTATAATCTTTTTTTATTTCACCTTTATATATCACTCTACATTCATAAACGTGGTTGGCCAAATCGTTGAACGTTGTCATTTCAAACATTTCAACGATCCGGCCAACGAAAATTGGCCATTTCATGAAAAAATCACTTTTCATGAAATGGCCGGCCACATCATGAAATGGCCAATTCAACGATCTGGCCACGACATATACATTAATTACACATGCATGAGCCGAGCGAGCGTAGCGAGCGACCGCGGCAGCGGGCGGCGAGTGCCAGAAACACTCCTCAAGGCGTTTGAGTGGCGTGTGGCGGGGGGAACTTCTAAAGTAAGGATGACATTTTGTAATCACCCCAGATTATTATCAGTGGGTATAAATCGTTTGTATAAACCGATTAACTTTAGGCGAGTCGTACATAGTTGTAACATCCAATATCTGAACTGATCATTAGATCAATCGTTCATTAGTAATAATTTTAGTTGATTTGAAATTAGTTGAGTTGAACATTAGGTGAGTCGTCCATTATGGATTATGAACTTATGTGAATCGATCGTAGTTGAGTTGAAAATAGTTGAAATGAGTTTAGTTATAATGATATGTAACCGACGTGAGCCCCCCCTGCCTGACACCGCACTCCAGCCTGTACGGATCCGACATGGTGCCCGCCCATCTCACATAATTGACCTGTCCGCCATACCAGAACTTTAAAATTGTGATTAATTCAGGAGGTAGTTTTAATTCCTTTGCCGAACTGCGTAACGTTACGTTAAAAGAAAGAGAAAGACGGACAATTTCATTCAACTTTACCACCGCTAATATATTTTTTTTCAAAATAAAAGTTTGAAATAGCGGCGGTTTCTAATCGCATTGGCATCACCCTCAGAGCATTATAGACAGACTAGAGGCCGCCCCGCGGTTTTTCCCGCGCATATTTCTCAAACACAAAAATCCCGTTTTTTCCCGTTCCCGTGGGAATTTCGAGAAATCCCTTCTTAGTGCTCACCTACACTCTTTTAGGAACCCACGTGCCAATTTTCAGCTTTCTACACCCAGAAGTTTCGGCTCTGCGTTGTCTGTCAGTCAGTCAGTCAGTAAAGGAAGAGTTTTATATATATTGATAAGAGATAGAACCTTTATCTAGGAAACCTATAGGTACAAACCTACACATACAAACTCACTTAGGGCACAGTATAATAAAAAATACTAACTTACTTATGGGTTAGTTGTTAGTGCTGCAGTGGATGCAGTCAGGCCCAGAGAGAAGGTCAGGCCACTACGTCAGGCATAGGTTTATTAAAATTAAAATTAAATATTTTTTTGGTAATTTAAAAATAAATTAAATAACTGATAATAAAATATTTATTAAATATAACACAAAATATATAATTATTTATTAAAAACTCTTATTTTTAAAGACTTATTACAGTTTGGCAAAATAGTCAAAAAAATTAAAGACTTCGGCTGTGCAATGGGAATCACTTATTTTTATTTTCTTTCTCCGTAACTCTTTTGTAATTTATGAATTCATGAATAAATTTCTTTACAAAAATCATTTTTTGGGTTACCCATTCGATATAAAAATGGTAGTATTTCTGGACTTTTTTTGCCATGCTTTAAGTTAGTACTAATTACTTAAAGCAAGTTAATACAATATGACATTATGTTTCTTATTTATTATTTACTTATTATTATATAAATTGGTAATGTTAAAGAAAGTGACGCGAAAGTGAATCTATTGTTATGGTAAATGGTAGAAATTGTTACAAATTAATAATGGGACTTCATGAGTAAAAACGGAATGGTGATCCATGAATTAATTAAATAGGCCTACTTACCGTATCAGTACATAGTATAAAACAATGTCCCTTCCCTAAATTAGCAACATGTGGTAGGTTAGGCGGTACGAAGTTCGCCGGGTCGACTAGTTATTCATTAAGTTACAATAGTTTTAAAATAGCTTTACAGGAAGACTTCTTCTCTGGTTACTTGTATGGTAAATACAATTCGAGACATCCAGTCTTAATAATTGAATTGACATAAGTACGTCAAATAACTAAAATGCGCTTATTGTTTATGAATAACAGGGTTAGTTTGAAACTTTATATAAAAAAGGGATTTCATTTAACACAATAAAATATATTGGCAATAGAAAGGCTCCACACCGTTTCTCTTAAAGTACCTACATTATGTCGTATTACGGGATTCTATGAATCTGCGTAGTGATTTTGAGCCTCGAAGCATCGAATTCGCAGTCCTTTAAAACTAAATTAAGCTTTTATCTACATTGACAGACAAATAGTATTAGCTGGCGCATTATAATTTATTTCAATTTAAAAAAATGATTTTATGTAAAAGTCAAGACGGAGTCCGCATCATTGCCCAATGTTATGCATAGGACATTAGCGCGTCGCATTCATTGCTCGTCTTGACTTATATACTATTATATTGTAAAATGTATAAAAAAAGGTTACATATTATTATAACTAAAATCATTTCAACTATTTTCAACTCAACTACGATCGATACACATAAGTTCATAATCCATAATGGACGACTCACCTAATGTACAACTCAACTAATTTTAAATCAACTAAGATTATTACAACTAATGAACGATTGATCTAATGATCAGTTCAGATATTGGATGTTACAACTAATGTACGACTTAAAGTTCATCGATTTACCGTGCTGCAGCGGGTAGTTCATTATTTACGATTAACAAACGATTTATACACACTTATGATCTCGGGTGATTTCAAAATGACATTCTTACTTTAGAAGTCCCCCCCCCCTTGCTCCTCGCGTCCAGTCTAGGCTGAAGTAACTTTTTCTTTTTTTTGCAAAAACCTTAAAATTGACGTTTTTTTACTTACCTAATGGAAACGCCTTGAGGAGTGTTTCTGGTCTAGGTAACCATAGCCTGCTTGCGTAGCATGACTGACCATTTTTCAAATCGTTCTGTCACTTTTGATCGCTTTTGACATTTAAATGATGGAAAATCTCAGAATAAAGACAAGCATAGAAGGAGTCCTAAAATAAAAAGACACATCATTGTGTTACGCTACTTACTCAAGTGCAACCGTTGAATATGTTAAAAAGAGACCAATATACTTTCTCCACTGGGTCGTATGACTCTTCCGCACCTTGCCCGTACCTGGGTTCGACTTTTTATTTTTAATTTTTAACCGACGAAAAAACAAAAAGGAGGAGGTTCTCAATTCGTCGCGTATATTTTTTTTATTTTTTATTTTTTTATTTTTTTTTATGTATGATCACGCATAACTTTTTAATGTGTGGACCGATTTTGATAATTCTTTTTTTAATCGACAGGGTATACCTTGAAGTTGGTCCCATAAAAATTTGGAAATAAAATTCCCACCCTAATGGTGGGAAAATAGGGGTGACTTTTTGGTCGGCGGGTCGATTTATCCACTCACAGGTTGCATTTCCGTGTAACATTATAACTTTTGATACCTACTTACAATATCTTTGGAAATGAAATAAAATCAGCCGAAAGACGTCCACTGCTGGACATAGGCCTCCCTCACAAATCGCCTCACCGACCGGTCGTGATCGAACCTCATCCTGTTAGTCCCTCAACCTTCACCAGGTTGTGTGGCCACCTTGTGGGGTGCGACCACCCTGTGAAGGGTGATTAGCTGGGGTCAAAAAAATTAGCCCAAAAAATACTGAAAAGCAAAAAATAAAAACTTTTTATAAAAAAATTAAACCGCCGAAAAAACTGAAAAGCATTAAATAATAGGGAAACATTTTCTATTAGGCCTTAATTTACTCACTTCTTTAAGTAATTTTGGAATACCAAGAAATTTTGAGTCGGTGCCACAGAATCAACGAATAAAGATCACTAAATTACCTGAAATTCAAAGAAATAACCGAAAAACGTATGCCGCTGCTCATCGCGCTTTACATAGATAATGAATTTGCTTGTGTGGTGTGGCGCCGACTTAAAATTTCTTGGTAATCCAAAATTACTTAAAGAAGTGAGTAAATTAAGGCCTAATAGAAAATGTTTCCCTATTATTTAATGCTTTTCAGTTTTTTCGGCGGTTTAATTTTTTTATAAAAAGTTTTTATCTAAAAAGCTAGTGATGGCAAAAATAACTTGTCCTAAATCAAGTTGTCTATACTTTTATACAAGACATGGTTCTTTATTATGGAACTTATCATAACTAATTCAGGAGTAATTGTATGGTATTATAATAACAAGAATATGTACCAAATTATTGGTTTTTAATTTTGTACGGTACTAATAAACCAGTGTCATCAATAAACCACTTTGATAACACAAGAAGAAAACTTGCAAAGAATTCTTATATTTTATCTCTCTCTAACTAATAGTATTTTTGCCGTTTAGTAAGGAGCGTAACAATATGAAAATAACTTTTTATTTTAGCCCGGCTTCTATGCTTGTCTTTATTCTGAGTGGAAAATGTATAAAGAGGAACGATAAAAGTGACAGATAGATACGACAAATTGTACGCCAAGATACCACCGCACATCAGCCGTTTGAAGTTTATTAGCTCTTTAATAGTGGATAAGGGGATCTAACTAAGTACATTCTATAAGTCCTATCGATTTTAAATTTTGCACCGTGTTACTTCAATGTTATTAAAAGAATATGGTAAGGTAATCATGACCTTTTGAAAATGATCAGCTCTAGTTTTAGTTTAGTTGATGAGGGTATCTGACTCGGTCGAGAGGTTTTTTAAATTTTGTTTATTCAAAGCTTTTGTCAACAATTACCTCTGTTGCATGGAAATTATGCATAATTACCGGTCAATGTGAATAATTTATCACATTTACTGCGTACGTTGGTGATTATACATAATTTCCGGTAATTATGCATAGTTACCGATTATTCACATTTACCTTTACATATATATTTACACATGCACGAGCCGAGCGAGCGCAGCGAGCGACCGCGGCAGCGGGCGGCGAGTGCCAGAAACACTCCTCAAGGCGTTTTAATTAGGTAATTAAAAAAGGTCACTATTTTAAGGTTGCAAAAAAATATAAAGTTCCTACAGCCTAAACAAACTGGACGGAGGACTTTTTCTAATCACCCAAGATCATCAGTGGGTATAACTTTTAGGTGAGTTGATCATTAGTTGAGTCGTGATTTAGGTATTTCGTTCATTAGTCCAATCAGTTTTAGGTAAGTTGAACATAGTTGAATTAACAGTAGTTGAGTCGTGCTTTAGGTATTTCTTTCATTAGGCCAATCATGTTTAGATGAATCGATTATTAGTTATTCTGAACCATAGGTCATTTGGTCATAGTTGAGTTGAAAATAGTTGAAATGAGTTTAGTTATAATAATATGTAACCAACCAGAGATCAGTTACTGTGTAAGTAAGTACTTACTTACCTAATTTACATTTTTATGTAATCCAAATAAAAGCAAAAGTCCAGACAGACACAGTATTGGGATCAAATAATTATAAATAACTAGCTAACGTCAAACTTCGTATTGCCTTTACATTAGAAATTCATTCGATGTTATTAATATGTATAAAAAAGTAAAGCCTGTTCTTGTGTCTAATCCATAAATATGTTGTGATTCTGCCGAAACTGTAAACCTTTCAATACACCGAAAACTTTCCGATCTTATCCCAAAGCATCTTTTTGTACTTGCCTAGGTTAGGTTATAAATATAATTACTAGCTTTCCGCCCGCAGCTTCGCAAGCGCTTTTTATAATAAAATTAAATAACTGGTTGATTTGTTTCTCAGAAATATAGGGAAATTATTTTTAATCGCACCAAAGCCCTAAAGAAATCATAAAAAAGCAGTTTGCCTTTTTTTTTTTTTTTAGATAGCCTCTTTAGTATCCCACTGCTGGGCAAAGGCCTCCCCCGCTTGCTTCCATTGATCTCTGCTCGAAGTTTGCCTTTACAACATTAACATTTGGGTTTTCCAGTTCCCGTTGTATCTTCACGAATTCATGTCTTTGCTAGACTTATATTCCTTACGTTTCTATCTTGAGATGTTTGGGCTGAAAACCTAAATACAATGATGTTCCTAGCGGCGATTTCCTTACTCTGAGGAAGTTCCCTTTTCCATTTCAGGATATCTTTCATTAATACCACCCTGTATTGTATAAACTAACTAACCTTATATTCTTCATCTCTGAGGCTAAGCTCTGAAGCTTCACTAAAAATCCAGTTCTATTGTACCCTAATTAGGTCTACTCAGATTCATTATCATCGTCGTCCCAACTGATTGTCGTTCATTGCTGTACATTTGCCTCCACTACAGGTTGCCATAATTACCTTTCTTGAGCGACCCTTATCCAGTTTACTAACATCACTTTTTTTCATACAAACTGTTACACTCTGTATCAGCACCCGCAAAAACTTTGCACACACCTTCCATATTACTTTATAAGGAAATCTATGTTCGCCATACATATTGTATCAAGGACTCCAGGACTAATAAACGCAGTTATAATATCATATTTAAAGTTTAAGTATTATGAAGAGAAAAACCTATTTTACCCTGAGCTCAGGGGCAAAATATTAAAAAAAAACCATTTATGAGGTTTGTAATGTAAAGAGAATCTTCAGCGTAAATTTCAACTTTTTAATCGCAGTAGTTTAGAGTCTGATACAAACTGTCACATCCTGTATACGGCGGCTCAGTGAAGTTATCCCCATATCCCGTCTTTGTGAGACGTAGGCACCCATAATCAGCACACCCACAAATAATTTCGCAATCAGCGCCCCTAAAAACCTAGAAAACGCCACCCATATCGATTTTTAATACAAATTTATTTCCGCCATCTTGGATTTCGAAATTGATGTTTTTTGTGCGATTAGCGACCCTTATAACCTATAAAAATCATCCATTTCAATTTTTAAGCAAAATAAGGAGCGGTTTCGGTTTTTCATACAAACTTTAACACCCCGTATCATGGCTTACAAGACTAATAAACGCAGTTTTGATATCATATTTCATGATCTCATATAAAAAGGACCTTATTTTGAAAATTTCAAGTCTCTAGTGTAATTAGTTTAGATTTTAGCAAAAATCATATTTCACCTGCACCTGTCACTTGCAGATTCAGTTATCAGTTACAGCATAAGTAGCTACGGTAGAACATACAAGACACACTTGATTAATATTCATAAATTGCAAATTAGATTATTAAAACAAATTGTACCAAAAAAAGCAAGACAAGAAATAGATGATGAAAAAGAGCTATTTAAATATAGTAGGGTGCTAGATGTATTTGATAAGGTAAAAATGTCAATTATTTTGGAAGAGTACCATAATGTAAAAACACTTGTTAACAGAAAACGTGTCTCACAGCTGCGCACCTTAACTCTTCCACCTCCACCGCGATTTCAAAAAACACAACGCGCCACGCCACCATACAAAGATTTCGTTCGCCGCGCAAGGCCGACAGTGCGGCGTCCCCTGGCGCTGCGCGAGCTGTAAAAATCACCTAAAAAGCTACCGATTTTGGCAGAAAAAATGGACGTGTTTACGCAGAAAATTTCTTATTCAACAACCAAATGCTATACTTTAGTTTATTTATTGACTGACTAAAGTAACAGTTTTTAAATGTAGCTGGCAATTTATTTCTTATTTTAAGAACTAAAAAAGGTTTGGTGTATTTTATCAGAAAAAGAGGTTTCGAATATTATATTTAATTGTTTTGCAACTTAATGATGTTACAATTTATTAAAGGTCTAGTCAGGTAGTCAGGACCTATATCATGATTAGGATAAGTCATTAATATTTCACAAAATGTTGTCTCTGAGGACATAAAAATAAAATAGTTATTGCCGTTTCGAACACGCCACCAAGTTCTGGAATAAAAATGATTAATTTGTTATTATATTAATATTATAATCTTACGATTATGTCGATATTTGTCAACGCTGAATGGTGAAAACCAGAAATTTTTCGAAGCA
Organism: Euspilapteryx auroguttella; assembly: GCA_951802225.1. Taxonomy (NCBI): domain Eukaryota; kingdom Metazoa; phylum Arthropoda; class Insecta; order Lepidoptera; family Gracillariidae; genus Euspilapteryx; species Euspilapteryx auroguttella. The sequence goes on along the minus strand of OX637641.1, from coordinate 15,968,452 downwards.
TAATTAAGGCAGAGTCCGACTCTGTAGGCAAGATAACGACTAACTCTCAGCGATTTTCTTGCTCAAGACAGGAACAATACATAAAAACATTCTGTGTAAAGGAAAGTAATGCATGTATTAATAGTTGCTCTCTGACTGTTCACACTGCCGCCGGCTACGACTAGCTTTTAAAAAAAGAGCTCGTTCAGCGATGCTCGCTCGCACTGACCGCAGCGACAACGGGCGAGTGGCGCGAGAAATCGCTCGTTGCCCGGCGAAAAAACTATCCAAACTACACAGTCGCCTTCCACTGATCGTCAACTCGTTTATAGTGTCTAGTTTTACTCGTTTCTCGTTTATCGTCGGCGGTCGCACCACTGCCTAAGGCACTTGTCTCACCGGCAACGATAAACGAGTAACGAGTAGAGCTAGAACTAGAAACGAGTTATCGAGACGTGGGGAGCGAGTGCGTAGTTCCGATATTTGTGTGTGAAAACTAAACAAACTAGTGAAGCGAGTGCTCGCCGGCAGTGAGAACAGTTAGCGATCAACTGTTTGTATATGCATCTCTTTTGTTCACACAGAAAGTATATCTATTGTACGTTTCTTGAGCGAGAAAATAGCCGATAGTTAGTCGTTTTCTCGTCGTTGGTGGGACAACTGCCTAAAGAAGGTTTGATGGTGGGTAAACGATACAAGGATAATGGCGCGGACATCGAGATCTAGACTTATGGACGGTTTGGAGAAGTACGGCTATTGCCTTTCACAATGAAAATAAGAATGAGATTTTTTTGACATTTGATAAGTATACATTGCGGGTTTACAGCTGAATCTCTTGTGTAGGTAGACAAAATGATTCACCTATATACACACAACTTATACATATTTTATGTCAAAATGATTCACATTCAAATTTTCATTTTGAACGGCAATAGATCCCCTGGCTTTTAAGTCAAAGCAAAGTGCAATTTGTCGAAATATGTGGAAGTAAGAAACAGGTTCGAAGCATTTATGTTTTTTTTAGTTAAAAAAAAAACAGTTAACTAAGTAAAGAAAAAATCTAGTATCTAGTATCAAGTCCAACACGCTCAGTGAAAATGTTTACATTTGACCTGATATGTGGATGCTCATGACTCCACTCTGGCGTTTCGAGGTCAACATCTCTATTATAATTCTTCAGCAAAAAAAATAATAATAATAAAAATATTATTTTGCTGTTCGCTATTTAATGATTCTTCTATAAAATTTCCTCTTAATTACATTCATTCAAATCTGATGAATCATTCCAGATTCAGGTTCCGATAAATTACCAGTTTCAACCACTAAGCCCGCAAATTCATTTTCAGAAAACTCATCGTCCATATCTGTTTATAGCAAAATCCAATTTACATACCAAATTTAAGAAGTATGTAAAAGGATTTATAGGATTCTCTGAATTAAGATCTAGTGATTCAATTAGCAAATATGGACTGAACACATAGTCTAGATTTAATATGGCAAACAGTTGTAAACAGGAAACGTTATCCTGATAAATAAATAAAAATTGAATTCTGTAGTTTACACACTTAAAATGATGTCCATTTAAGTACTAGGTACTAGTTTCTTATGTACTAGAAAGAACTTACAGTTTATTGCGATAACATCTCTGTTGATTACATGTTCTGAAAAGGGATTCAAAGAACTTAATTTGTCTTTTTTTATAGCCAGATCAATCTTCAAATGAGGGTTCAGAGTACCAGTTTCATTTCCCATATCAATCGTAGTGCCAGTGTTCATTGTCAGATCAGTCTAAGGAGGGTTCGTAGTTCTTAGTGCTAGTATCCATAGCTAGGTCATTTGATTCAAATTGGAGTATCGGGATTTACAACCAGGTCACAAATTTTACACCAATACAAACAAGAGATGAGATACGCCGCAGTACCTAACGATTAGACCAAGGCTAACCTGCCGTTGCATTTACTACCTAAAACTAACCTAAACCAATTTTTTTTTTTATAAGTACACTTTACTTACAAGTACGTGTACACTTTTTCTAAGAAGGATTAATCTGCTAAAACCAAAAAAAAAAATGTCGACACATTTCTTTATTTTTGAAAACAATAGGCAATGAACCGACGCTGTGCACTTTTATTTTCGAAAGACAAAAGAATAGCGAGCGGCGACCACTCAAAAATATCCTAATCTTATGTTAAAAACAATGAAACGCACAGCTGCAAAGATTATGTATTGTGTGATTTTCGGAATATTTTTGAAATGTTTCTTTATAATTAACCGACACATTAAATAAAATAAAACAAAAATGTTTCGTTTGAACTTAAAAGCACCGATAAATTACCGCCTTATCTTTATTTCATTGAATACAAAATTGGTGATATGACGCTTGTTCAAATTTACGGTCACCTTTATAATTACAAAAAGTCGAAACCGTTTACCACTTCAATCCTAAAAGCGGCGTTAACTGCTTGCTTACAAATCACATTTTCCCTTGCACTTGGACAAAGTAGCACGCGCGAACCGAAAAATACACTTCCTCGAGCGCCATCGGGCGCAACGTATGTGCCCTGTCCCAAAATATACTAAATCACAACATAAAAATTTCAAAAAATTACAACGTATAGTTCTATTAAAATTATTAAATTCTGCATTTAAATAAAAATATTTGAGTAAATAGAATTACATTTATCTCAAGTTGAACTTCAATGGCTATTTTTATATAATAAATGTATGAAAAAAGTATAAAGCATGAATAAGATCCTTTTAATCAAATCCTTGAGTGTCTTTTTTCAGTACAAATAATATTGTAATATCCTATTTAGTATGGTTTTTATTGAAAATAGTGCGAGCGCCAGCCGGCGTCCTCGGCGCCTGGGGATATGTTTTTAACGGACGCATACGTTGCGCCCGTGGCGCTGAATGGGTTAAGCTATTTACCTATGTATGTACTGCCAGGTGTTAATAACATTTATGGCATGCATACCTGGCAGTACATGCTACCGATGTATCTTAATGAGCTTCCAAAGGAGCTAAATAACAAGCTTGATCTTGAAAAAAATAAGCATAAGTTCCTGTTAAAGAAGTATTATACTACTTACCCAAAAAGTATTATTATTAATGATTAAATTTAAAGTTATTTTTAATAGTTAGCCTATCTTGTTGTTTGTTACCTAGTGGGGAGCGTTTCGGTGGAGATGCGGGGAGGGAAGTGTGTTTCTGGGACCGAGGGAAGCACTCTATTCACTCTATTTTTGTAGGTGAGTAGGGTGATTCCAATGGTTGTTTGGGGAGCATTCCTCGCTGCGCATCTGTGGTTGAGGCGCACCCTTAGTTGGTTAAGATTTTAAGAAAATATTATATTTTAGTGTCGAACTGTAATCAGTATTATGTAAGACGAGCTTTCCCGGCTTACTTCGTTACGCCATAGAATATAAGATACTACAAAAGACTTGGCTCTATAGACTATGTTCTTTTGCCTGCCCAGAATGGGCTTGGTAAAAAAACAAACAACAACAATAAACCACCAGTCAAAATATGTAAACAACGGAAAAAATATTGCACCTTGGGTTACATTATTTGAGTTTAGGTAAGGATCCCTAATTTTTTTGAAAATCTAATATAGCCTATGACACTCGGGGTTAATGTAGCTTCCTACCAGTGAAAGAATTTTTCAAATCGGTTCAGTATTTCCGGAGCCTATTCGTTACAAACAAACAAACAAACAAACAAATCTTTCCTCTTTATAATATTGGTATAGAAAATGTCAAAAAAGTGATCTCACCAATCTGCAGATAAACTTTTGGTTTTTGCAGATGGTCCATTTAGTGTAAGAAATGTTTGTACTTACTTGAAATGATCAATAAAAACCTAAAAAAAAACCCTGTATAAGAACTCAGGGGCAAGATATAAAAAAACTAAAATCATTTATGATGTTCGTAATGCAATGACAATATACAGTGTAAATTTCAACTTTGTAAACCTAGCAGCTTAGGAGTTTCATACAAACTGTTACACCCTGTATACGGCGTCCCGGTTAAGTTATCCCAAAATCCCGTCTTAGTGGGTGCCTACGTCACGTAAAGAAGCTACTGTCCAAATTTCATCTTTCTATCTTCAGCGGTTTCGGCTGGGCGATGATGAGTGAGTGAGTGAGTGAGTAGATCAGTGGTATTTGGATTTTATATATATAGATGTAGGTAATATGATATATATCATTGCATGTTCGATAAGTGATTGTTGTTGCATTCCACTTTTACAGCTAAACACCTGATTGAAATTAATTGAACCATTTTATTTATAATATTAACTAGTCGACCCGGCTATCTCATTACTTCACTCATCACTTGAATCAATGAAAAAAAACGCACCAAAATCCGTTGCGTAGTTTAAAGAACTAAGCATACATTACACACAGACAGAGGGGAAGTGTTTTATAATACCTACATAGTAATGAACTAACTAACTGTCTACATCGACCGACCGGCTCGGCATCGGACGGAATCGGCGACGTCGTCGTCAGTATGCCGACAAGATCCCGCCGTCGCAAAAACCGCTTCCAACTGCGTTAAAAGCTGTTTGGATGTGATCTTTGGTGCCCAAACAATAAGCAATTCATATTATAAACTCTTGCAAAAAGATTTTTGTATTTATCTTCAATGTAACAACTTATTTATAACTTAAAAGTTAAGAAGATCGCGTTTATTAAATTATAAAATCATAGTATAACATCCCGCTGCTGTCTGTCGCTCTACTTAAATCTTTAAAACTATTCAACGGATTTTGATGCAGTTTTTTTTAATGGAAGAGAGATTCAACAGAATTGTTTAATGTACTTTTTATAATACAATGTACAACATAGTAATAGGTTAGGCGGTACGTTAATCTAACAAGCCCATTGTGCCCTTTCCACATACAGGGTTAGTAATAAGTAGACGGTGTCCATTTCCAGAATAGGGCATTTACGTACTATAATAACCGCCCATGACCAAGGAGCAAGGGCAAGGAGCCCGGACTTGACTCCCAATGGACTTTTACGCTTGGGGTCACATGAAGAGCCTTGTTTACTAAGAAACTGACGCCCACACCACACCACACGACCCTCCTAAGGGCAAATGCAGTTTTCGAAAATATTTTCTAATTCCTTTCTGAGGAAAAACTGGTTTGCGATGAAGAATGAGAATGAGGGCGTGTGTCAGGAATCAAGGTGGTCATGTAGTACATTAAAAGTAAATACGTTTTTTAAGGGTCCGGGTACTAGTACCGGAACCTTATTTCAGGGATGTTTCGAATGTCGAATGTTAGGCATGCGAATGCGAATGTTGGACAAGGTCAGTGAAAAGACTTTAGCTATAGAGAAATCATCACGTTTATAATGCAATAATTAAAATAAAATAAAAAAAAGAAATCCTACAAATACAACAAACATAAACCTCCAATCAATATAAGTACTTAATTCTTAGTAGTTATTGTAAACCAAAAATCAAGATTCACGTACACAAAATCAGTAACTCTGTCTTCCAAAAACTTTGTATCAAAATGTGGAAAATGGATTTTTACACACGCGAAGTCATTTAAAATTTATTAAAAACGAAATAAATAACGCAAATAAATTTGAATTTCGCGCCGGACAATGACGTTTTCCCATAAAGTAGAAACTTGGTGTCAATTTATTGCGGCCCATTCGCATTCGCATAACATTCGCATATTTTTGATGCGAATGTTGAAGTGAATGTTAAAATGATGCGAATGAGAACGTTCGGAACATCCCTGCCTAGTCCTTACCTATTTATATGACTATTCGGTCCGTCCGTCTGTCAGTGAAAGGCACTTCGAAACGGCTCAATAAATTTAAATGAAATGTTTGCACGAAATTTTTCTTGTTCACTAAAGAATACTAACAAATATTAAAAACTTTAAAAAATTACGTACATTTCGAGATAAATGAAAAAACTTAGTTTTTTTTAACCATTTGGCATTTTGCGTCTGTTGCAGTTTGCGAATTCGGCATTATGCGACTAAACCATTTTGTCGAGCCTCTACTGAGTAACCGACCGGGTTAACAGGCACCAAATAATTAGAAGTCACAACTTCACTTCATGTAGAATAATAACAAATACTATGCTAAAGCTAGCCAATTTTACACAATGGAGAACGGTCATCGCCCATACAAAATAAACCAGGCCCGACAGTAACGAGACATAATAATCTCATATTTTTTGTTATTTTATATGTAGTAGAAAAAATATATTTTTATATTCAAAATGGCTATAAAAATATATTAATAGACATTTTATTATGGCTATGGCTAATAATAAATGTCTAATATAAAAAATATTTCTGGGGGATGAGGTTTTAGGCATGCACGGGGCTACAGACACGGCTAGCTCCTTACGAGTCTAAAATAAAAACTTTTATCTTATTTTAGATTTACAAGCTTGTAGTCTTTTGAGACACAAGAAAATCAATACATAGTATAAAATAAAGTCGCTTTCCGCATCTGCTCCTTATGTAGTCTTAAAACTACGCAACATATTTTAATGTTTTTTTTTTATAGATAGGGTGATTCAAGAGGAAGGGTTATAATTATAAGTGTAATATTTGCACAAAATATAAAAAGTTAGGCGGTACGAAGTTCGCCGGGTCGACTAGTTTCTAAATATAATTATTTGGTGGATCTTTTTAAGGAGCTTCCAAACAGAAATAAACCGCACAAGCAGCACGCCGCGCTCTGTTTGTTTGGACAGCTGCCGCGCGGACAAATGCCGCGTGTTGCTGCCGCGCACCAGATTTGCTCTGTCTGGACGCTCTTTTAGAAAAACCATAGAATTTTGAACTCTTCAAAATATATGTGTGTATGCCAAGCTGAACCTATCAAACTAAGCATATATGTAGCTGAGCATGTGACCTTTATCTAAGAAGAAACAATCGAATAAATAACTCTAATTTTAAGTAGTTGACACTTGTCTCATTACTTAAGCGTTAGAGCCTGCGCCAGCTAAGTCTGCGCGCGACTGAGGGCGCTACTGCACTGTAACGTACGTACTTCACCCGCTACTCAAAACTAATTGGTATTTGTGTGACAAATTGCTATATGCAAAACCATGGTTTCACTTATTTTGAACGCGCGCAGACTTAGCTGGGACGAACTCTAGTAAAAAATAACGCTACTAAGGGTCATAATTCGAGCCAGATCTCATTTGGCTCTTGATGTATTCTAACTTGGAATGAATACGAAAGTGAAGTCTTGATTCCAAAGAGTAGCCGGAGTACTTTTTCCTGAAAATGTATAATGGAAAAATATTGTTAAAAGTTGTTTTAGTTTTTATCAATCATTTTAAAAACACTAGACTACAACACTCGGGCGGTTTCCACAGCACACGCTTCCTTTAGTATGTACATCAATACATAGTATCAAATAAAGTCGCTTCCCGCTTCACACTTCTGTCCCTATATATATGCTTAAATTTTTTAAAATATGCAACGGATTTTAATGCGTTTTTTTTTTATTCATACAGTGATTCAAGAGGAATGCCTATAAGTATACATGCACAAAATAGTAATAGGTTAGTCGGTACGAAGTTCGCCGGTTCGACTAGCAAGATAAACCTAGATAACCGTTAAATATACTTTTCCCCGTTAAAGTCATCGTTATAATCACCGTAAAGGAGGTCTGGCAGGGTGTAGCGAGAAATCCCAAATTTTTCTAGGTTTGTATTTATTCTGGCGAATGTTAAAGTTTTTGAGAGGCCATATTATGTGGAATATACAGAAAATCTGTCATTCTGTCTTCCAAAAACGATCTATAACAATGTGAGAGACGGTTACTAAGCGTCGGGAAGTCATTTAATTTTTACTATAAACGAACTTTCGAAAAAAAAACTCGCCATACCCTGCGGAACCCTCTTAAATTGTATGAGCTTTCTAGTTTAATCAAGATTTAGCAGCGGCAGCGTCTGCGAGCCGGCCTTACTGCTGTGCTGGTTCACGTTGATCGCGCAGGCGCGGGCGCGGTCCCGTTTGTGCCGCACCTGCGTTTTGTACAGTGGCGGACTAGGAGGCCGTAACAGATTTTTCTATGGTTTCGTCAGCCATAGACTGTATTACCAAAGAGCAAGAGCTATTTTCAATACAGAAAAACCGGAAGTGTTACGCCGACCGTGTCCGCCACTGTACGTTAACACAATCAAATAAAGCTATTTGTTTGATATTTTGCGCCCGCTCCCGCTTGTTAAGACAAAAGTACCGTACCGTAAGGTCCATACAAAAAGAAAAAGTCGTTTTTCTACTAATAATTATTTTCCAAAAGCCATGAAATGAAAGATAGTATGTTACTATCACTATAGAAAACTAGGTTTATAAGTTTTCCTTTTTACCAAAAACGCAATAGATTCAGACTTATAAGCGCCTGAATAAACAGATTTTTTGAGATAAAAAATTGGTTGGATTAAGTTTTTTTGTTTTATGAAACCAGTGCATATTAAAAAAAAAAGGCAAACTTATAACCCTAGAATATTTAAAGCCGAAGCGATAAACCTAGAATATTAAATACTTAAGCGATGTACATGAAAATCAATGTGATTTGCTAAGATGTAGGTAGTGTGCGTTTTCCCCCGAAACGCAAATTTCACCAAAAAATTAGCTCCTTCTCTTTCGCACGTTTGCAGTTCGGGGGCGACAGCACGAGTTTTTCTAGATATTCTTTCGTTGAGATACTTTTCTCTTAACGTCTTTAAGCACTTAAATGTCAACGTAATAAAAGATGTAAGTTATACCTAGCATTCTGCAACATATTGATGGCGGCCTGCTCGTCGCCGAGGTGGAAGTGGCACATGGCCATCTCCACGACGCTGTACGGCAACAGGAACGTGTCCTCTTTGATCTGGTTCTTTAGCCTGTAAACATTTTAATTACAATTTATCTAAAAATAATTTCTTTTTTGCAAAAAGAGACCCGCCTTCAACAAACTGACACATACATAATCTGAGAATTTCCTATTTTTCGAAGTCGGTTAAAATAGGTACTAAAACCTTCTCCTGAATGTAACAAATACATTTCTGAAAACCGCATAAAAATCGCTTCAGCCAAACGCGAGATAATCGCGGACTAACATACATACATACAGGTCAAGCTGATAACCTCCTTTTTGAAGTCGGTTAAAAATAAACGTAGACTGATGTGGATATACACTCACTAAGATAAGTTATGCTTAACAAAAATTGCTATTTCAATACTCGGTACAGTGGCGGACTAGAAGGGCGTAACACTTCCGGTTTTTCTGTAAAATAGCTCTTTTTCTTTGGTATTATAGTCTAGAGCGCACGACACAAGACCATAGACAAAAGTATTACGCCGACTATGTCCGCCACTGTACCTACTGTACTGTGTTAATATCTTCAAAAAACATATGTACTTGAAAAATAAAAGAGAGAGCGTGAGCTAAGTCTCATTTAATAAGAGTAACATCCTGAGTATACGTTTACTTATTACATTTGCAAATTATAAAATGTTTACTCTGTCAATCTTTACAAAAATATGAAGACAGAGTCCAATACACAACCGTCACGTTATTATTTTGAATAAAAAACCGGTATCGTCCCGGAATGCCTACCGTTTCCGCACAAAAAGCTTTAGTATTGCTAGAGGAGAACTGGAATCATGAAGGTTAGTCAGAGGGGTGATTTGTATTCTATTGTGCTGTGGGGATTAGACTATGCATTAGAATTTAAACTATTGCGCAAGGCCAACGAGCTCGTTAAGACGATATCGCCCTTTTTAACTGATACTTATAGTGAGACAGATGGTGACCTTTTGAATTACAGATCAAAAATACAACTGATAGGTATAGGATTTAAGGGGCGAAACGGTGCGAAACTAGCGCCACTTCGATAAATAATCAATATCTATTAAACCATGGCCGAAATAAAAAATATTCGTCTTTGACTCCCTAGATAATCTTGCTTATAATTTTATAGCCAAGATTATCTAGGGAGTCAAAGACGCATATTTTTGATTTCGGCCATGGTTTAGAAGATATTAATTATTTATCGGGAGTGGCGCTAGTTTTGCACCGTGTAAGCCTTTTACTCGTAGAATATCCATCTACCCTTAAACGCATACAAACTACGCATAAGGTGTCTATGTGTGCTGGACGTTTTGACGATTAATAGGTTAGAAGCCAGTTTACAGCGATGCTAGCACCATTTACAAAAAAAAAAACTTATAAACTAAATATCAAAAATGTGGCACAGTATGACACTAGATAATCTTGTTCAGTATTTTTTGAGCATAGTAAAATAGTCCGAACTTAAAAGAACAAAATTCTACTCAAATCTGTTACGCCGTCCTAGACCGTCACTGTACACTTATTCCAAAAATAATAAATCAGAGTCAAAAAATCGGCATTTTATAGCCCTTTTTTAATTTTATTAAAGTATTACATCTCAAAAACGGTTGGGATCAGGATAAAATAAAATTTTAAATTAAATATAGTTTATTTGTTCTCTAACCGTTACAAATTCTTGTTACAAATCTCTACTAAGGCAGTCTCATAGTCAAATCAGTCAGAACAGAAATGATAGATACTACACGCCCTCAACGGATCTAAATCTTCTTAAGGCGGTAACTCTCGGTATGGCGAGAAATTCAAATTTTTTCACGTTTTTTTATTATTTTGGCGAAAGTATTCATTTTAATAAAGTTTAAATGAATTCGCGAATGTAAAAACCTGTGTCCCACATTGTGATATATCGTTTTTGAAAGACACAGTTACCGATTTTGTGTATATTCAAGGAACTTGATTTTTGGCCTTTTCCCCCTTAGACACAAAAACTTTAGGTCTGTCATCCAAAAACGTTGTATTACGATGTGGGAGATGGGTTTTTACATACGTGAATACATTTAAACTTTATTAAAAATGTGTACTTTCGCCAGAATAAATAAAAAACACGAAAAAATTTGAATTTCGCGCCATACCGAAAGTTACCGCCTTAACCAGTAAACCTGTATCTTAAATGTAATGTAGTAGAGAAGAGAAGAAGTGTTGTAGAAGTAGTTACAGGTGTATAGGGTTGAGCGCGTCGAGGGCCAGGCTCGGCAGCTTCATGGCGGCCAGGCAGCTGCCGTGCAGGAACATGAGCAGCGCGCGGTTGTCGGCCTCGTAGCCGCCCTCCCACGCCTGCTTGCCGCCCTCCATGTCCCTCCGGGTGCTTTCTATTACCTGGACAAATTATTCGTTATGTTGTGAGTTATTTGTACAGTGGCGGACACGGACGGCGTAACACTTACGGTTTTACTGTATCGCTAAATAGCTCTTGTTCTTTTGTATTACAGTCTAGTGGGCGCACCAACCATTGATAAAAGTGTTACGCCGTATGATAGAGTGATTCAAGAGAAAGATATGCATAATACATGCACTACATAGTATAAAGTTATGCGGTACGAAGATCGCCGGGTCGACTAGTTCAATGAAATAGGTAGGCTAACCTTGAGCATAGAGGTGGCAGCGATCTGATTTTTCGCCAAAATATTGAACATGTTCCAAAGGCAGAGGAGCTCGATGGCCGGCAGCAGCAGCCGGCCGCCCTGCGCCTCGTAGCGCTGCGAGCGCTTTATCACGAACTTCTCCATCGGCAGGGACTTGCCCGCGATGCGCTGCTTGAACTGCTGCGCCATCCTGAATCAAACATTCAATAATAATTCCTTGGGTCCTACATAGGTAGGACGTGCGTACTCTTACATTTACAGCTGAACTTCGAGGCCGTGCCGTTGAAATTAGACTCAATGTATACTTTGATACTGGTTACTGGGATTAGGGAGTGAACGACTTCATTAGTAGTAGAAAATAGTCGAATTTGAAACATTATAGTCACTATGTGACTGGGCGGATGCTGAATATTGTTCTATTTTGTGACAGTCTGTATCAGAAGGTGCACAACACCACGCAATGATGTGAACAAAGATTGAGTTTTAGAGGAGCATTCTAGTACGCTATAGGCAGCTTAATGGTATTGAGATAAAGGAAGAGGAAGGTATAGTTACTTCATGAGGTCGTCTATCTGGCGGGTGCCCGCGGCGGCCGGCTGCAGCAGCAGCGCGGCGCGCGAGTACGAGTAGACGGTGCGCGACCACGGGCTCTGCTGCAGCAGCTCGTGCGCCGACGCAGCCGCCTCGCGCCACCGCATTTGTAGGCTGCGGTATTTATGCAGGTTAGACACTTTTCCATAGACAATATGGTGAACTAAGTATTTAATATTATAACACCCCTCTCTGACTTTTCGTTCGAGGGTTAATAATTAAAAAGATCACTAGTCAAAAAGGTATGACTTCATGGATCAAAAACAGGAGCATGACGTACACACCAACGACGTACGACTTTGTAATAAAGACTAACTTAGACAGCACTCAAACTCCAGTCACGGCACTAAGGGCTCATTTACCAGTGGATCCACATCATCTCCCAGTAGCAGAAGTGTCGGAACTGCTCCCACTTGTTCTGGCTGTTGGCGGCGCGGCTGTACGTGACCAGGGCGCTCTCGAACTGTCCGCGGAGCAGCTCGTGCCGCCCTTGGAACAGCAGGAACCACACTCCTTCAGGATATATCTGGAGGATCAATCGATACTTTACTGGATACCATAACAGTTAGACGCCACTAGTGTTTGCTGGTGAGCTTGGATGACTCCAATACATGAGGGAAAATGTACAATAGTTCCAAACTCGCGAGCGTAGTGCAGGCAGCTCTACCCTTACAACAGAAGTAGAAGATGAAGGATTAAACATTATGTGTATGTCAGTAAGCGCCGCCAAAAACAGACTGCTCGCGCAGTTAACCAGTGATCTACAAACACGGACATACAGTTAGAGACAACAGCTAAACGCTGGCGAGCAGCCGCCACTCCGAAGCAGTTCGACTGCTCGTCTATTACGTTACGTACGTATTCAGTTACGTATTATAAGAAGTTTACTCTATAGGCAGTCTAGTATATAGTGTAGATAGTCCCGCAGGCCGCAGACCGTATATGTATGTGTGTTGGGTGTGGTACTTGTAGGTCCTTGTGCAGGATGCGGTGGCAGAGCGCGAGGTCGGCCGGCGCGCCCACGAAGCTGGCCAGCACCAGGTGGTAGGCGAGCAGCGTCAGCTCGCACAGCAGCGCGCGCAGCCCGCCCGCGCCCGCGCCCGCTTCCAGCTCCCGCAGACCGTATGCCTGCACACGTAACCGCTCATTAACCTATTTATTAGAGACTGACCCTGTTATTCATAGAAAGTTAAAGAGCATTTTAGTTATTAGACATATGTCAATTTAGACTGGATGTCACGTATTTACTATACATCAAACCAGAGAAGTACACCTCCGGTAAAGCTACTTAAAATGTACTGTATCTTTATGAATAAGACGATGAGTAGATACATTAGAATAAAAAGTCAAAAGTATTGATTAAAGTGAAATTTAAAGTCAAGTTACATATTTTTTTATCAGTTATGTGATCTAGCTTCTCATTTGGGGAAATAGGCGTGACATTGGGCGTGAAATAGGAATTCGGGGAGGGAAATACCCGAAGGATTAGGCCTTAGGCAAAGGCACCAGCTCATTGACTAAGCCCACAAGAGGCATCAGTATCAGCGCCCCGAGCTAGACCCACGTTTGGCAGAGTTTACATAAACTACAAAGCAACAGGAAAATAATAAAATGAAAATGATGGCATATAGAACGCGAAATCAAATTAGTAAACGAAACTCAAGAGGTGGTATCAGATAACGGAAAATATTAATAAATATTGTATTTTATGTGGCTATGGTGGCACTTCAGTTAAGTAATATATGAAATCACATAAGTACGGCTCATGTATCTCTGTCTAATAATCAGTTTAAAAAATTCAGTAACTTTGTACATATTTTACCGAATTAAATATTTTTACATGGCGTTACTCAAGAAAAGGATCGAAGTAATTAGAATCAGTCCAGCACAGCACTTACCTTGTCGCCAGCAAAGCCGACGAACTCGAGCACGCTGACGACCCTGGGCGGCAGCAGCGAGATCATCAGGTTGAAGGTGGCGAGCCCCAGCCGCACGCCGCTCCTGAAGTTCACCTTCGACACCTCAGAGTCCCACTCCTTCTTCTCCAATATCTTGGCACACTCCCTTAGAAATCATTAAGTAATTAGAATAAACTTTATTATTATTAGAATAAACTTTATTATTATTAGAATAAACTTTATTATTATAATTAAATGGGACAAAAGGGATAGGTTTAGTTAACACCGGAATACTTGATATTCTAAATATTATACTACTGCTGCCACATTATTTTCTGTTTTCTGAAACTGCAGTTTAAACCTGATTTTTGAATAATCGTCATAATGATACATTAAAAATATGACACACTTGGTCCGGGAAATTCATAGTCGATCCGTGATCAGGTCTACTCTGACAGTTACATTATTAACATTAACAATAAACTAGATTACATGTACTGCACTACCTCACGTAGTTTCCTGAATACGGAAAAGTGAGAGCACAGGATGTTAGGACACTAACTGTATTATTCATAACTAGTCGACCCGGCGAACTTCGTAACGCCTAAACTACTACTATGTTGCTCATGTATTATACTTATAAACCCTCCTCTTGAATCACTCTATCTATTAAAAAAAGATGCATCAAAATCCATTGCAAAGTTTTAAAGATATAAGCATACATAGGGACAGACGCTGGAAGCGACTTTGTTTTATACTATGTACTAGAGGCTGCACCGCGGTTTTTCCCGCGCAGATTTCTCATAAACACAAAATTCCCGTTTTGTCCCGTTCCCGTGGGAATTTCGGGAAATCCCTTCTTAGTGCTCACCTACACTCCCTAAGGAACCTACATGCAAAATTTCAGCCCGCTACGCCCAGTAGTTTCGGCTCTGCGTTGTCTGTCAGTCAGTCAGTCAGTCAGTCAGTCAGTCAGTCAGTAACGGAAGAGTTTTATATATATTGATTGAAGATACAGGAGGTTTTAAGTAGCTTTACTGGATGTCTATTTCTCTGGTTTGTTGAATGGTAAATACGTGACATCCAGTCTAAAATGACATACGTCAAATAACTAAAATGCTCTTTTACTTATTATGAATAACACGGTTAATCAATACATAGTATAAAATGAAGTCGCTTCCCGCGTCTGTCCCTATGTATGCTCATATCTTTAAACCTATGCAACGGATTTTGATGAGGTTTTTTTATTAGATAGAGTAATTCAAGAGGAAGGTTTATAAGTATAATACATGCACAAGATAGTAATAGGTTAGGCGGTACGAAGTTCGCCGGGTCTAGTATCTAATATAATGACGTGTCTCGGCCGTTCAATGCCCAAGCCTAGGTAGTCCGTAATTTTTAGTGAGCTACATGTAGTCTAGTCTAATCGCAGTTGAAGTAAACTGACTTGTAGCAGCTGTAGCAGGTGTTGATCTTGAGCGTGCCGCGGACGAGCGCGGCCAGGTCCTCGCCCTCCATCATGGTCATGGCCGCCTGCAGCAGCAGCGCCTCCGCGTAGCAGAGCTCTGCGTGCGCCTCCAGGTCTGTGTAGCTGCTGTAGTTCGTCTGACCAACCACAGACACAATCGATCACAGGATTAACGTTACAAGTTACAATAGCATATATTAAATACAACAAAATTTGAAAAATCTAAATATCATATATTCCGTACTAATATGACTGTGCGCCCAAAGGCACTTATCTCCTAAACATACTTGCGCGAGATTTTTGTTGTGGTCCAAAGAAAACTAACAAATTTAAAAACTTGAAGAAATACATGCAAAAATGTCGAGCCATTTAGAAACTATAACGAAGAAACCTTCTAAGCGCAAGTCATCGCACTTGGTCGTTTATTTAAATTTATTTTTCATTCCACCCGCTCGAAAATTTAACTTTTTCGTACCTGTAAGTACTCATATTCAAAAAGTTTTACTTTAGTGACTTCTGGTTAAATATGAATTTCCATACATTATGAATGTACTGAAATTAATTTTGTAGTAGCAGCCTCAGAGTAAAGAAACCGCAGCAGCAGTAGTTTTTTAACAGTAGTTTCAAACAGAGAACTAAAACAAAGAAATTTAGCTACTATACTAGCTCCATGGTCTAAACTGACATTTGAAAAAAAAGGCGGCAAAACAGTAGTTTTTGTTAACTTTTTTTTGTATAATAATAATTTATGAGAATGCAATTACTTTGATTTTACTTTTAGTAATAGTTATTGTCACAAAATAAGTGACTGAAGTAAAGTGGATTTAAAAAATATGTTAAGCCTTATAAAAAGTTAACAAATAATATGTAGGTATACTTTCATTACAGAGCAAGTTAGTACTTTCTTAAAATACCTTAGTACTATATCAATATTTGTTTATTGAATATATGTGCCTGTATATCTACATTATGTGAAACAACCAGTGTTATCTTTATCTAAGTAAATATCACTTCAGATGATAACACTGAACACAGATATAACCATTCAGTTAGATAAAACCAAATAATAGATATAGTTTTATGCTTCTAAAGGTAGATTCGGCAACCATTGCACCTCTAGAAACATGCTTGCCGTTATATTTTGCATTACTTTAAGTTCAGGGTCACATTTTCAAAATATCCTATAGTAAAAAAATATATTTTCCAATAGTTATAGGTAGAACCTAAGAGGCTACTAAATACAACAATTTTTCGACGACGTCGCGTGCGGATTAATTTAAATGGTCCTGAAAAAATAACACAAATTTAACTAGAGTTGAAACTATTGATTTTACTGAAACTGTAAGAGCACTGTAACTGTTAGCATGACATGAAGTTAACAAGTATTTTGGGGCAAGATAAGAACCGTACCTTCTTGATCATAGTACCCAGGCTCTCGACCAGCGAGTAGTTCTTCCTGTGGCGGTTGCAGATGGCGATGCACACCTTGAGCGAGGCGAGCGCGTTGGCAATCTGGCACTGGTCGAAGGTCAGTAGCGCAGGGATGAACTCGAATATCGACGTGCCCAGGCTGTGGTACAGCGACTGGTCGGACCTGGGATTTTAACTTCTTTAGCATTTTGGCAGTCAGAAACTATTATTCTTTAGTTTAGATACGAGAAAAACATGAAAATGATTCGCTAAAGGCGCATTCTAACTAGATTTCTTATTTTTTTATACAGGGGATTACTCCTTGAGCATTAGCTTTAAATTATCTATAGTCACAATATAATTAAATGCGCTCTTTTGATAACCTCATGAATTTTTAAGATACTATATATATATACACATACTTGATAATTTATGGATCAGGAGATGGTTTATGAAAATTGTGTAAAGAATAATAGTGAAGAACGAAAGGCGGGATCCGACCAATCTGATAACACAATCGGATCACACCAAAGCAAGCAAAAAAAGTACAAAGGAGGGCAAACCAAGGCTTCAAGATAGCGAGCGCCCCTTCCACGTCGTTGTTGAAGAAGAGCCGCAGCGCGTGCTCGCAGTCCTCGAAGGCCGCGTGCAGGTCCCGCGAGTACCTGCAGCAGTTACTGCAGGAACAACCGTTACATTCTATAAGTTCTTTAGTTGCTTATCTTATTATTGTTAATATTTCATTAAAAATAATGAGTAAACAAAACTTACACGTCCAGTTCATCTTCAGCATCCAAGAATTCATCCTGTTAATAAAAAAAGTAAGATGTAGTACATTATTATACAAGGGCGTAAAGTAATGTATTATGTATGAGGGTTTCAAGTTCGAACCTGAGTGCTGTGAGAGTTTTAAGGGTTTAAAGGCTTGAAACTTGAACAAGCGAGGGTTATAACGAAACCAGAAGCGGAATATCTTTATGCCAGAGTATTTTAATCTATTTTTCATTCCATCCGACGATATATTTTTTTCCATAAAAAGCAGAAACCTAGGTTATTTACCTAATTCTGTTGAAATAATCAGTCAACTTGATTTAAATAACTTATTTTGTAACAATAACTATTAAACAAAGTAAAATCAAAGTAATTGCATTCTCATATTATGTACCTACATAGAAGGTATAGGTACAGTGGCGGACACGGTCGGCGTAACACTTCCGGTTTTTCTGTATTGCAAAATAACTCTCGTTCTTTGGTTATACAGTCTAGGGCTGACGAAACCATAGACAAATCTGTTACGGCCTCCTAGTCCGTGACTGTACTAAAAACACGCAAACAAAAACAATTATTTTGTCGCCTTTTTTTTCTAATGTCAGCATAGGCCATGGAGCTAGTATAGTAGTTAAATTTCTACAGATGCACAGAATAAATAACTTTTCAGTTCATTCATAATGTATGGAAATTCATATTTATTCAACCAGCTGTAATCCGAAGGTCAATAAACTGTCACTTTTTCAATACGTGCACAGGTAGGTACGTATAAGAAAGGAGTGTTTTCGAGCCGGTGGAATGAAAAATTATTAATAAACATTATGTTAAGACAGGTTTGCGAGAATAAATCCACTTTTTGAAGAAGGGGCAGCTAAGAGCTAACATGTCTATCACGTTACTAAAGTTTATGCTACGTAAAAATATTTTAAAAATAACTTTAATGATAGTACCTAAGCAAGAAGTCGCCATAATGTAGTTGCATATGAGGAAATGACAAGTTACGTGGACGTGGAAGACTTTCACGTGCATAATTTAACTATTATTAGAACACTGTACGTCATCACAATCATAAAGTGATCACTCGCAGCGCAGACAGAGCATGTCATTTTAACCTACCTACGTTTTATTCAGATAGCTGTTTACGCAAAGCAAGAAATTAAACACATCTATGCAATTACTGCTATCATTATTATCATTAGTTTTTTATTGCTAGATTTTTTTTCATAGTAAAATAAAATAAATAAAAATGGATCGCAAAATGTGTTGGTAAGCGCATACTCAACAACGCCCGGACCAAATTTACATTTTTTTTAAATGTTCGTTGAAGTCCAAGGATGGTTTTTACGGCGATAAAAATTCGAAAAATTACCGGGAAAACTACATAGTAAGTAATGGGTTAGGCGGTACGAACTTCGCCGGGTCGATAAGTTTATAAAAAAAATATATACATATATTTGGAACCTAGCTAGAAGAGTTTATTTTCATTTCAGAAATCGTTAAAGTGTTCTACGCAGTGCTAGAGCGTCGACTTCATAAGTACTGTGACAATATTACCCAGTCACACAGAGCGCTCGACGACAGAGTTCTAGCGCGACGCTGGAATTACGCGGCGCTTTAGCGCGACGCTAGGCCGCTCTGTCGCCAGAATTAGTTTCGTGTCTGACATATGGAAGCGCTCTATCTCCGCGTGAGACTAGCGCTCTAGCGGCTATACTATACTACTATATAGCGCTGTCTGTTTGACAAACGTTTATTCTTATTTGATTATAAAAGAGTTTGTAATCTTTATCAGTTAAAGTATTGCAATTGCAACTCATGTACATCAAGCCTTATTAGATTTTTTTACTAGCTTGGCGATAGTGCTGCGTATGCGTACTCCTTTCCAATAAATAAACGCAACTTTAAGGGTCAAAAACAAGTTAAACATTTTCTTTAAATTATTAGTACGCACCAGATCGTCGTACTCCTCGTCAGCTAGCGGCGGCAGCGGCTCGAGATAGGGTTCGCAATGGCGCGCCAGCGCAGAGGTCATTGGCCTTACTTCCATATTTTCTAAAAAAAAAATACAAATTGATTTTATATACCAATTATTTTCATTATAGTAAAAAAATAAATATTGGAAGCGCGTCTTTGGGATTGTCTGAATGACGGGCAGCAGCGTCTTTTGCTAAAATTTTAAGCATCCATAGTGCGATCGCCAACCTGTGGTTGGTAATCTTTGTGGCTGTGGGTGGGGGAGGCTATGTCCAGCAGTAAACTTCTTTTCGGCTTAGAGCAAGAACCAAATCGCATTTCAAATTAAACTTATGGAAAAACTTACGCACTTAGAAACAGGTTCCAAACCGGTATCACAAAACAGATATACCTAGGTAACTTAGAAACTAAATCAATACATAGTATAAAACAGAGTAGCTTTCCGCGTCTGTCCCTAATATGCTTAAATCTTTAAAACTATGTAACGGATTATGATCCTTTTTTTTAAATATATTAGAGTGATTCACATGGAAGGTTTAATATATATAACATAGTTACATAGTAATAGGCACGAAGTTCGCCGGTTAGACTAGTACAGTATAAACCAGTATACTGCACGATGTTGATCGCTTGTGTCGCGGTGTTAACTTTATTTACTATATTTGTTATCTTCACTAATTAAAAAACAATAAGATACTTAATTATAAAATGAATTAATTAGTAAGTACCTTAATTAGTATCCAATTGTTTATTTAGACCATCTTGGTTGACTTGAGTTCCTGAAAACAAAAGATAAATATTACTGACTGAAGATGTGATGAGTGAGTCCCTCAGCTCTCAGCGAGTGTAACGACGTGGAATTGTTATTCACAGCGCCAGCGCGATGTTTAAAGCCGATATGGTTCAGGCTAGGTGAACCGCTCGCAGTAGGTTACTAACAAGAAATATAATTTGACCCACTTGTCGCTGCTGCCGGCAGAAATGCAGTCGTCAGCTTCAGGTGGTCCGACGCCCGCACGTGCCAATTTTGAATGCCAACAAAATAATAGAAAAGCTGTACTGCACTAGTTGCCGCTGATTTAGGTTAATTTTTTTCTAATAATTTCTGCGATTTTAAACTTTTACTGACATCCAGAGGTTCTATATATCAACATCAATATACATAGTATAAAATAAAGTCAATTTCCGCGTCTGTCACTATGCGTTTTTTTTATATAGATACTCTCTGAACGCATCAAATCCATTATGTTGTTTTAAAGATTTAAGCATACATATTAACGCGCGAAAAATTGCATGTCTATAAACCTTTAAACATTGCATACTTATAAACCTTCCCGTTGGATTACTATTCAAGAGTAAGGTTATAAGCATAATACAATGCACAAAATACTAAAAGGTTAGGCGGTACGAAGTCCGCCGAGTCAACTAGTATAGTATGCATATATTAATACCTTTTAAATTTAAACCTGCTAAGACTTTAAATATTGACTGAAAAACTATCTAAATCTACATGATTTTTTCTTAACAATCAACTCTTCAATACATAGTATAAAATAAAGTCGCTTCCCGCGTCTGTCCCTATGTATGCTTAAATCTTTAAAAGTATTTTTTAATAGATAGAGTGCTTCAAGAGGAAGGTTTATAAGTATAATAAATGCACAAAATATTAATAGGTTAGGCGGTACGAAGTTCGCCGGGTCGACTAGTTTAATATAAAAAGTAGGTTATCTAAAACTCAACAACAACCTTTTTTATGTAAAAGAAAACAACCATAACTATTTAATGTGGCCAATAGCATGTGCGAGAAGTTGGAGAAAGCTGTGCTCGGTCGACGCGCGAACTTTCACTTTGCTCACACTGTCGCAGTCGCAGCGCGACTTACGTAACAGCTCGGGCTCGAACACGACCCTCGCGACAAGCGGCAGCGGCTTACGGCGCGGCAAGCGACATAATCAAGCGTACTAGGATGTAATAAAGCACAGAACACAGCACAGCACACCACGAAAACTGAGGGTAGTTGCAGGGGCAATACGGCAGTGATAGCAAATTGTGACAAACGAAACGCGCCCGACAACGACACACAAAGCGAAAAAGTGACCACAGTATATTTAATAGTACTACATAGCTCCGTTAAGCTAAGTGACATTTTAAGGAAAAGAGAGACTTCTTTTACTAAAATCTTAGAAAAAAAAAATCGTTGCCAAAAGCAGCGCAACACTAAATCGGTTAAATAAAAAAAATACAAGTTCATACATTTTATAATATGCTTACTTTGTAATAGTTAAAACAAAGAAAAAATACTATAATTATTAAAACACAAATCACAGCTCATATCAAACTTAAGATATCAAAATTTGATGATAACTTTTGCAAAAAACATTTTTAAGAAGTAAATTAAATTTATTGTATCATCTCCAAAGATGAAACTCCTTCTGAAAGAACTGTAAATATAAGAGACTGTAGATAAAATAATTTTGTACCTTAAGCAGTATGGAGTTTAATCTATTTGTGTTGGGTATGGTAGGGTAGAATAGGCTGGAAACGCGTAGGGACCTTGGGCGCCTTTGCTCTCATACCTCTACAAAGTACTAAGGGGTGTAATTTCCACTATACTGAATACTCTACAGATTCATGTACCCAGAGATTTTATACGCATGCAGAAGAACAAGTTGTTTGTAGAGCCAATGTGTAAAACACAGCTCTTGAAACAAGCGCCACTTACTATTGGAATTAGACTATTTAAATAAAGTGGCCTCTAGGATTGATATTTTTAACTTTAGATTGGACAAGCTCAAACAGGCAGCAAAGCAGTCTGCTACTTTTAGGTACTGTTGTTTTTAGATTTTTATTAATATAATTTTTTTTCTATTTATATCGTGTTATTGATTTTATTTTTTCGCATTAGGGTCTTCTGTAATAGCAAAATGATGTGTAAATAATAAATAAATAAAATTTCTCGATGCTAAAAACACTCCCTCTGCTGCTACACTAGAATACTTAACCATCAGGATATATTCATAGGCGAACAAAATCAAAAAATCTCAAAAAATCTAAATTTAATGCCAAATTACTAATTTTCGAATCCGCACTTTGAATGTGCAGGATCCCGCAGTTGAAAAAAAGATGCGGAATCCCGTTTTGCAGTATTGCAATCCCTTTTCTTGATGAATGTCTTTAGGAAGAATCATTATTGGCTTCTCCAGCGCAATTTTCCATTGAACAGCATAATATCAATTTTCTGTTCAAGTGGGATTTTTTGGATATAATGTGTTATAAAAAATAATTCTCAAAGGCTTTTAGTCAGCAAAAGTTGTTCCTTTTACCAAAATATTTTTTTTCAAATAAGGGCGCTACAGCACCACAGTGTACTTACTGTACTATTTTCACCTTAAAAAGTGCGCTAAAATAATTAAATTATAATAGGTAGGTATCTGACTGAGACTGACAAAAGTCGAAAATAAAATCAGGAAATAGGAAAGAAAATTCAAATGCGGCATGATACGAAGTTTGTTTTGCAAGTTACCTTCTTATTTGGTTCCAAAATAATAGAACACTATGAATCAAACAAACCAATACATACCTTGGTCAGTGGGACGTTTTTTTTTGCCACTTGCTTCGTCGCAGCCGCAACATTTAGAACACACACAACATTCGCGCACAAAATAAATTCTAAAAAATATCACCTTGCTTGTTGAAAAGTGAGTGAAAGAAAGAAAACAGAAAACGAGAGAAAACGAAAGCAAATTTATGATTGATTGTGGGTTCTGTCAGGTTTGTCATTTAGTTAGGCTTCAAACGCACAGGCGGATTTTTATAAAAAGCGGTTGGAAAGGTTGTTATTTCATTTTCAACCTTATTCATAGGCCACGAAGGTACAGGCGAATTTTTAGCCGCGCGGAAATAAAACCGCGACAGCGGATTTTTAACCGCGCGGTTTTTTATCCGCTGGTGCGCACACTTCCATAGGATTCAGTATGTTACATAAAATCCGCGCGGCAAAAAACCGCCTGTGCGTTCGTAGCCTTAGGGATACCACGATAAATCGAAAAACCGATAAAAACGATAATAACGTGCTTAAATATCTATCGTTATGTATATCATACTGATTATCATATTTTGTTTATCCTAGATTGTAGGCAAGGCAGTGGATCAAACCAAACTGGCGAAGGACCGGTGGTGCATGGCGTGTGAGAAAAGAGGCCTATGTCCAGCAGTGGGATATTACGGGCTGATGATGATGATGATAGATTTTAGCAAAAATATCGATATTTTTCAAGAATTAGGTGTTTAAATGAATGTTTTTAAATAAAGTTTTAAAATATTAAAGACCCGCACATTTTTATATTTGGACCTTCTTATATGTTTTTATTTTACTAGTTCGCTCAAGACCGGTCACTGGCGTTCTGTGGGGGAAGCCTATGGACGTCATTCGGCTGAAATTATGAAGATGTTAGTGAATGTTTTTTTACATAGTGTAGCATCAATCGATAAAGCGTAAAAAACAGAGATAATATATTAGTATGTACAGTGGCGGACACGGACGGCGTAACACTTCCGGTTTTTCTGTATTGCAGAATAGCTCTTGTTCTTTGGTAATACAGTCTAAGGCTGACGAAACCATAGACAAATCTGTTACGGCCTCCTAGTCCGTGACTGTACATACATACTAAGCGTAAAACCCGTAAAACCGATAATCGTTAATCAATATATATAAAACTCTTCCGTTACTGACTGACTGACTGACTGACTGACTGACTGACAGACAACGCAGAGCCGAAACTACTGGGCGTAGCGGGCTGAAATTTTGCATGTAGGTTCCTTAGGGAGTGTAGGTGAGCACTAAGAAAGGATTTCCGAAAATTCCCATGGGAACGGGAAAAAACGGGATTTTTGTGTTTATGAGAAATCTGCGCGAGAAAAACCGCGGGACAGCCTCTAGTATTGAAGCTAAATATCGATATCAAAACAACAATACTATCGAATATCGATATTAGATTAGAATCGATGAGGGGTTTTCAAAGTGACATCTAAAAAAAAACTAGTTTCATAATACCTACGACCTTCGCCAAGGATTTCTAAAGCTCCACACCTCACTGCACTAGTTATATTTACGTATTTACTATACTACAGGTGACTTTGACTTTGATTTGAATTCAAAATGTTATTTTGGATATTTATACCAATATATACCAATATTATAAAGAGGAAAGATTTGTTTGTTTATTTGTAACGAATAGGCTCCGGAAATACTGAACCGATTTAAAAAATCTTTCACTGGTAGCTTCATTATCCCCGAGTGTCATAGGCTATATTAGATTTTCAAAAAAATTAGGGATCCTTACCTAAACTCAAATAATGTAACCCAAGGTGCAATATTTTTTCCGTATAGTATCAGGTATAAGTCCGTTGTGAACATTGAATAATGAATTCATAGAAAAAATTTTACTCTCTAGCACAAATTAAATAGAGATAGGTACCTAGTCGAGATTGAAATGTGAGTCAATGGGTTAGGTTGAGGAACCTAGGAAAACAAAGATTATGGCTTCAAACGCACAGGTGGTTTTTTGCCGCGCGGATGTTATGTAACATATTGAATCCTATGGAAGTGTGCGCACCAGCAGATAAAAAACCGTAAAAACACGCTTGTGCGTTCGGGGCCTATGAATAAGGTTGAAAATTAATTAACAAACTTTGACACCGCGCGGAAATAAAACCGCCTGTGCGTTCGTAGCCTAAACTACTGAAGATTTGGCTGTATAGACTAAGTTCCTTTGCTTGTGCTTGCTTTGCTTGGTTGGTGCGTGTGTGCCTGTATATGATTGAGATGATTGACCTGTGTAAAGCAGCGGCGGTTTCCTTACTCTGAGGTATAAGCCGCGCAAATAAAGAAACGATTTGAAAATGGCGGCCGAAAGCATGCTATCTCGCGTAGGTAGGTTGAGTATTGAGTATAATTATATTATATACTGGGTGTTTCTGACAAAGCGGTAATAAATGAAAGGAGGGATTCAGCTCACCATAACAAACAACTTTCCCAAAGAAACATTGGGTCGAAATCTGAAAACTAAAATCAGCTGTTCCATACATTTGTTCGATTAGCTGACGGGGTCAATGTACGGGACAGCTGATTTTTGTTTTGATATTTCGACCTATGTTGCTTAGGGAAAGTTGTTAGGTATGCTGTGCCGAACCCCCCATTTCATTTATTACCGCCTTGTCAGAAACAACCTGTATATAGTAAGAGAGACCGAGACAGCCCATACAACGGCCGCCATTTTAAAATCGTTTCTTTATGTGCAGATAAAGAGCAGATTTATATATGGCGGAGGTTTTTTCTCGTAATGTGTTGGCAAAAAAGTTCGATTAATTTTTTCTACCGACTCTGTTATAAATAATTCCTTTTTTATTATTATTGCTGAATGATGACATGGACCATGTACCCAGAGAGATAGAGATAGACTGGAGGCATTCGAAATGTGGTGTTGGAGAAGAATGGAGGGAATAAGTTGGACGGACAGAGTCACTAATGAAGAAGTATTGAGAAGAGTAGAAGAGAAGCAGATGATTTTGAACACCATAGAGATAAGAAGGGGAAAGATGATAGGCCATCTGATACGAAACGACACACTCATTACTAATATTATAGAAGGGAAGATTGAAGGAAAGAGACAGCGTGGACGACCAAGGGGAAGCTACTTTGACCAAATAAGGGAGTGAGTCAGTGCAGAGTCGTATCAGATGGTTAAGCAGCTGGCGGGGAACAGGGTAGAATGGAGAAGGCTCCACCGACAAGAGCACAGCTCTTAAGAGAGAAGAAGAAGAAGCTGAATGATATAATAGTATTTACAAATAATATCATAATAAAATAAATTAGAAGCAAGGGTAAATTAAAACATTGTTCTTTTATTTTTCTCTATTAGTTGTGATTATGTTAAAAAAATGTTATGTTAACTTGTTATTTGGCCTTTATGTCCTAAGCCTAAGACACAAAATCATTAGGTCTGTCTTCCAAAAACGTTGTATTACAAACGTTGTTTTTTACATACAAGAATTCATCAAAACTTTATTAAAAATGAATACTTTCGGCTTAATAAATGAAAAACGCGAAAAAAATTGAATTTTGCGCCATACCGAGAGTTACCGCCTTAATTATTATTTTTTTGCAGCGTGTACTTCACTGTGTGAGCGAGATAGCATGTGAATCGACGCATCGACGCCATCGCCATATTTAAATCTGTTCTTTAACTGCGCAGGTTATAATGTATTGATTGTTTCTTTGGCAAAGTAAAATTTTGTATGTAGGTAGGTAGGTAGGTACCTATTTTCTTTGCGTTCATATCTGCCAACTGCCAACCAAAGACCATCTTTTTGGGATAAAACTAGAACGCTAAACTTTAATTGTGATGAATTTTAAAGTTTAATTTAATTCGTGACAGCCTCCTGAAAATCGGAGTGTATCGATCGATCTTTCTCCACTTGCTAGTACCGAACGAGACCACAACCTACAACACAAAGTAGGTACAGTTGTTGGTATATTTTCTGTCGACGTTTTATCAGTGAGGAGGGGAAACGTTAAGACTGAGAGCTGACAGATTTTGTGCTCTTTTACGCAGAAGATAACATTTAGAGGCTGAAGGAATTCTATCACAGCCATAATTATAGATAATTCGACTTACAGTAAGTGAGTTTTAAAATTTCTTATTTCTATTTTCTATAGTACCTAGTCCGGGAAAACTAGGGTGGAATGTATGGAAGAGGTCACATTAAATCTAATCTTGGTTTTAGGTACCTAGATGTGTTTACGACAAATATGATTATTTATTGGTACTAAAGCATAAACTCTGCTAAACATGGGTCCGGCTCTTGAGCTGGTACCTCTGCCTAACCCTTCGGGAATTAAAAGGCGTGAGATTATGTTTGTTATGATTATCTGATAATCCATAGTTTAGCATTTATATTTTTGCTTATATTGGCCATTAAAAGTTTTAAAAATTTATACAGAAACAAACAGATACTACAGAAAATGCAATAGTGGCAATTTTTATATAAGAATAAGGTCAATGTGGGGAAGTCCGTCTGAGAGGTAAGTCCGTCTAGCGGCAATAACCGTTCCGTTCTAAAAGGAACTTAGCGGTTACGATTCCATCGGTAAAGCAGATCTGTAAACAACTTTTCAGCTTATTATCATAGATGTCGCTACAAGCATTATCTTAGGAGAAATTTGGCAAACATTTTTTTTGCATATTCGAACTTGAAGTGTAGCGGTGACTTACTTTCGAAATAATTTTTGAAAAAATGAAAATTGAAGGAGTTTTGCCATTTCCTGTTTCTACATAGGTAATTTAATTATCCTTTTTTGTTTTTCTAACACTGGATGTGATAAAATCACTTGTTTTAAACAATTTTCTCATCCAAAAAGAATCATAACATTCAAATGTAAAAGTTGGGAAGTCCGTCTAGTAAAAATCGGAACTCCATCTATGACAGAATTCCCTTAATATCAGATATTGTTAACCTTGTGTATAGTGCAGGTTGTTGAAAAAAAATTTTTGAACATCTTTGAGCTTGATATTATTGAAATATGAAGATGAACTTCACGGCGAAATCACCCTCAGTTCAATTCATTTTAATAGGGGTCAATTATATATTTAGTTAACAGTAAAAAAAAGTTTACAACCCCTGCTAGCTTGAATATGACGGTCTTGCCCTAAAAATGATAAAATTGGATTATTATTGAAAGCTCAACTCTATTTACAATGGATTTAAAACCAAAGTGCCAAGCCATTTGTCGTTATCATCTAAAAGAATTTCTCAAGGGTATTTCCATAGAAGATTCTGATAATAAACCACTAGACGGACTTGCCCTTCATGTGCGGGAAGTCCGTCTATTTTCAATTTTTTTTTTATATATCTATATCTCGAAGCTTATGAAAGTGAATACATTTTCTGCATTGATAAATTAAAAAACATTTCATACTCTATTACCTTCGAGCACATAAATCGGCGTAGAATGCAAATATCAATACTTCATCATCATCATCATCATCATTTCAGCCGTAGGACGTCCACTGCTGGACATAGGCCTCCCTCAAGGCTCTCCATCTGTACCGATCGCAGGTGGCCTGCATCCAGCGTGGACCCGCAGCCTTGCGCAGATCATCCGTCCATCTGGTCGGTGGACGTCCTACGCTGCGCTTGCCGATCCGTGGTCTCCACTCGAGAACTTTTCGGCCCCAGCGGCCATCTGTTCTGCGGGCTATATGACCTGCCCATTGCCACTTCAACGAGCTTATCCGCTTGGCTATGTCGGTGACCCTGGTTTCTCTGCGTATGTCCTCATTTCTGATTCGATCCCGCAGATCAATACTTATTTAATCTCAAAGTGAATATGGAGAAAAGTATGTCGGACTTACCCACACTGACCTTACTTCATTTTATACCTACTACTGTATACAAAAGTTATTTCATAATATATGTTTACATAATTAAAATTCATTTAAGTAAATTTTCCCCAAAAAAGCAATTTTCTATGTCTGTGATTTTGCATGTCAAAATAAAAAAAATAACTACTGTGTAGGTATAATTCTCATTTTTTAACCTTTTAACCGCCAAGCACTTGATATGAAGTAGTCACAAAGTTCTCCCACCACGCCAAGCACTTCTCTGGAAGTAGCTTACATTTTTACATTTTATGACCCAACTATATGTTCTAAAGAGAAAAATCCAATTGGATACTGTTCTTGAAGCTTCTATGAAGTAATTCATGTTAACAGATTTTGTGAAAAGTTAATTAACTTAGAATAATAAGACGATAAACTTTAAGAAACTTTCAAATGAAAAATAGTGTGCTCTCCCACGCCAAGTACTTTACTGGAAGTGGTCTAGTGTTGTGACATTACTCGGAATTTTCGATGATTCCTAACAAATATATTTTTTAAATTATTATAACTATACACTTTTTCAACCATCTCATAACGTGTACGCATAGTGCGGACTGGAATAATATAATTTCTATTAGAATTTACTATTAATTCCTTTATTGTACACATTACAAATCCTCGCCTTTGAAAATGTCGACAACAATTAATAAGGTAGGCGGGCGGCTCTAGCGAAGCAACCCGTTCGTCAGTTGTTTGATATATCCCGTACGCCAAGCACTTGAGGTGAAGTGCTGCTGTGACGTCACATACGCAAGACAAGTTTTTTAGTGCTGTGCTAAAGAGTGGACATTTTGGTACATTGTGTCTAGACTGTTGGTACGCTCAGCGTAAAAAATAGTGAAAGTACATCTACAGATGAATTGCGCTGCGCATTTTCCAATGGTTCTAATTAGAAACTAATAAAATATTGTTGAATTGAATTAAGTCAGTTTGGATTTGGTCGTAAAAGCCTACCTACTAATACTACGTTTACTTCGAAACGTGTACACTTAGATCTACAAATGGTCATCACAGATTTTTTACAAACATCCATACATAGCTGGGTAAACGCTTTAATAGACACCATAGAATTGAATATTATACTATAGAACAAAATCACGTCTTTTAAAAAAAGCTTTCAACATTTTAAACGGTATTCACAAAGTAATAGGAAATACCCAGCAAAACTAAAAAAAAATATTGGCAATTAATTCCATAAATGGGTTTGATTTGTTTGCTAAAGCTTTAGGTTGCAGTGTTCTGAGACAAATAGATGTCGCATTATGTTGTCTTTGTGTGTAAGGTATGTTGGATAGGCACCCCACCCCGCCTATGCGTTTATGCTAAAACAAAAGCGTCGATTCCAGGTAAGAATACTCTGCAAAAAACCCTTTACAAAAATGTGATTTATGACTTTGTTTACCTTAAAAATTATTCTTTCCCACGGCTTCTACTACTGGAATACAGATTTGCAGAGAACCATTGGGACCTTACCTCTTAAGTTGTTTTTTTTGAAATAGTTAAAAGTTCATTAAAAAAAACTCTACAACATATATTTGTTTACGTATGTAAATTGAGATACTTAAGAAAATTCCTGATGAAAATTAAAAAATCTCTTTGATGATGTAGATTGATGTAGAGGTTGTAAAAAGAGACTTTATAGTATTTTACAATTATTTGTAATTTTTAATTTAAATGTTATTTATGTCCTCAAAATTAAAACAACCTTTGATTTTACATAGTTCTTTATAATGACGTTTTGGAAACGATGTTATCTATGATTGATTTATGGCAATGGTCGAGGGACGAACAGCTACAAACATAAATTATATTAATTTTTAGATTTTAAATTTATAGAAAGTATCGTTTTAGTTTTGTACATATTTGTATTTGAGGACGAAAGAGAATAATTAAAAAAAAAAATTTGCCAAAAGAAAACTAAGTATAGGTACTATATATTTTTTTATCCAGAATTAATTACGTATTTATACAAAAATATAAAGAACGCGCGTGCGGTCGGTGCGAAGCCTAGATCTCTCTGGAGGGGCACGATAAGGACCGATGCGCTCGCGACACTATAGGCTCCGTCCGCCCCATTTATATTGTCTTCATAATGTAAGGTAAGGCGTAAGGCCCCTGCAAACGCAAAAGCGGAGCATTTTTTAATGGTGGCGAAAACACCAAGGGAACATTATTTTGTTGTTACGAGTGTTAGACAAATTTACCCAACAACTTCCATGTCCCAATACAACTCAATTTTATAAAGCTTGACAGCTATTGGTTTTTTCAAATTATAAGCATTATAACACTAATACTATACGTTTATAACTAACAACTATAGCTTTTGGAGTATAAATTGAGGTGTGTTTCCATGCCCATTGTCCATGTATGATTCAATGAAATATCCCGCCACGCTCATGACAAAAATGGTGCCTTAAACTGTAACGAGAAATGCATCACATCACATGTGACTCATGAACTTAAAATTATTAAGTTACTTAAGTGAGATTATTTTGATTGGTACATAAATGGTTTTATTAAAAACTAGTCCACCCGGCGAACTTCGCACCGCCTAACCTATAACTATCTTGTGCACGTATTAAACTTATAAACCTTCCTCTTGAATCACTCTATCTATTTAAAAAAAAACCGCATCGAAATCCGTTGCATAATTTTAAAGATTTAAATACGATTAAATAAAAGATAAAAAAATATAGTACAAAAAAACTATCGACTTTGTGATTAACAACCCTTTAACGAGATCGAACTTCGCAGTTTTTGTGTCTCTCCAGCGCCGAGTACTTGATATGAAGTAGTTAGTGACGTGCCACCGCTTTAGTTTGTTATATAATTCAGTTGAAAGTAATCAGACAAAACTCCATAAAAGCAAATTCTAATTGGGTTCTAGCATTACAAAAGTTTAAAAAACGGGAAAATGTTTAGCTTTTCGTATATTAATCACTCCATTGTTTATTTATCTCACATAAAAATTTTGGTTGATTTTGTGTGTCGATTGAATTTTGCAATCACTAATGTTTTTGAAGGTAAAATGCCTTGGCGTGGGGGAGCAACCTTCGTTTATTTCCAGTGGCGCCGAAAAGGTTAATAATGTTACTTATTTACTATAATAATGTGGCCATCAGGTGTGTGTATGCCAAATTTAAAAGTCCTATTATTTTAAGTTTGGCATCAAACAAACAAAAAATATTTGTAGGTATTCCTCGTAAGCCTTAACACTCTCACTGCGTTAAGAGGCATATAGACCTCCTGCTTGTTCTCCCGTGCCGTGCGGGCGAACAAGGTGGTTCTTTCGCTCTGGTGCGAAGCCCGTTATATTAAAATTACAGTATGTATGAAAAAGATAACTATACAGTTTTGGTTCTTTATAAAAGCACTACTATTTTTTTTTGTTTGTTTTGAATTTGACGCTATCTGCGATCAGTCCAGTTGACTATAATAAGCAGATATTGTGCAGGATAGTAGACTTTGTCAGAATCCATCACATTAGATGGATCTCTATAATATGCTTAGGATCCTCTTCGATCCAGCTCCTGAAATGAGTGCCTTTTAAGGCGTTTGGTGGGGTTTGACTAGACCAATGCCTGGGCCAGCTGGATTGGATGCTTGTTGAGGCGAATTTTGTAGTTGGAGCAATAGATGGCTATGTCTTGGTTGAAAGTTGGTACTCTCAAAACTTGGTGGATTTCGGTGTTTTTAAACCTCACCGCGTCGTGCGCACATAAACTGTGCATAATTTAAATGTGTCTGAGGGTAGGTAATCGTTCTACGGAACCAAGGAGCATTACTAATAGTTCTTAGAATCATATTTTGGTGTCGTCCAATTTTTTGTATATTTGAGTTAGTGGCGCATCCCCATAATTGAATTCCGTAGGTCCATATGGGCTTCAATACTACTTTATAGATTAGCAGCTTGTTGTCAAGGGAGAGTTTAGATTTTCTTCCCAGAAGCCAGTGTAGGCTTCTGAAGCGTATATTAAGTTCCTCTCGCTTAGCCTTAACGTGGTTTTGCCCGGTGAGTCGTCAGTCCAGATGCATTCCAAGATACTATACGCAGTCTATGTGGGTTAATATTTCGCCAGCCAGTTTAACTTGAGGACAGTTTCCACGTTTGAGAGTGAAGTTCACTTAAGTCGACTTTGCAGCGCTCGCACGAATACGCAATGTCTCCATTCAGCTGCTGATTTTGTCCAGCTCTTTTTGCAACCGTTCCGAGGCTATGTCGGGGTTTGAATGACTGGCTAGTATGGCGGTGTCATCGGCGTAAGTGGCCGTCGTCACGTCATCAGACAGAGGTAGGTCGGATTTAAATAAGGAGTACAGTGTAGGTCCGATCACTGATCCCTGGGGAACTCCTGCTTCAATTTCGTAGAATTTCGATGTAGCGTCGTCTTCTTTGACTTGGAAGATCCGTTCCGATAGGTAGGATTTCAATATGCAGTAGAAAGTGTGGGGGAGATGGTTCTTAGCTTTAAAGAGTGGGCCTTTGTGCCATACTTTGTCGAAAGCTTGTTGGATGTCGAGAAACGACGATGAACAGAACTCTTTCTTCTCTAGAGATTCCCTGATTTTATCGCAGACCCTGTGCACCTGCTCGGTTGTGGGCTTTGCGAAATCCGAACTGGTGGTCCGGGATGAGGTTCAGTGAGGCAATCTTCTGGGAGAGGCGGCCGAGTAGAATTTCTTCGAAGACCTTTGATATTATTGGTAAAAGGCTAATAGGTCTATAAGAGGTGACAAGATTTGCAGGTTTTCCAGGCTTATAAATCATTATTATTTGAGAGACTTTCCAGTGTAAGGGGAAATATCAAATTCTCAGTATTCCATTAAAGAGTATTGTCAGGAGCACACTTTTGGGGGAAGTTCCTTAAGTACTGTCGGTGTGATCAAGTCGTAGCCGGGAGCCGATTTGACCTTGAGGTTTCGGATTAGTCTGTTAACCTCAGGCGGAGATGTGGGTTTCATGGGAAGTTCCATTTGAAAGTCTTGTGCAAGGGTTGCTTCGATTCTCTCTTCGTTAATCGAAGCGTTTGTTGATGCTTGGTTTGGGGTAAACACCGTGGAAAGATGTAGAGCAAAGGCTTCAGCTTTTTCGTGGGCGGATCTTGCCCATTTTTGATCGGGTAATCTTATGGGAGGTATTGAGTTCTGTGGAGGGTTGAACTTTTAGAATAGTTCGATGTCTTGCCGGGGCCAAGTGCTTCAACCAAGTTTTCAAAGGCGGCATTGTGATGATCAGCCACAGCTTTTTTGACGGTCTGACAAGCGCGATTGAAAGCAGTCTTATCAGCTGGGTGCCTGCTGGTGTGCCAAACTCTCCTAAGTCGCCTTTTTTCTAAAATAAGACTTTTTAGGTTTGCGTCCGGGCAGTTATTTTTATCTAAAGACTAGAGGCTGCCCCGCGGTATTTCCCGCGCAGATTTTTCACAAACACAAAAATCCCGTTTTTTCCCGTTCCCGTGGGAATTTCGGGAAATCCTTTCTTAGTGCTCACCTACACTCCCTAAGGAACCTACATGCCAAATTTCAGCTTTGTACGCCCGATAGTTTCGGCTCTGCGTTGTCTGTCAGTCAGTCAGTCAGTCAGTCAGTCAGTAACGGAAGAGTTTTATATATATACCCTCTTATTCATAAAAAGTTAAAGAGCATTTTAGTTATTTGACGTATGTCAATTTAGACTGGATGTCACGTATTTACAATACAACAAACCAGAGAAGTAGACCTCCAGTAACGCTACTTAAAATCTGCTTTATCTTTATGAATAAGACGGATAGATTTTAACTCCGGTGTGTTTATCCAGGCTGCTTCCTGTATCAAGCATGTCATGTACTTCGTAGCTTGTTCGATGTCGTCACTGGTCTTTAGTGGAATATATTCAGTTTTATTTTATTTGATATGAAATCTCTAAAACCGTCCCAGTCTGTCCTTTTATTATATAACATTTCTCGCTTGTCTTTTGATGAACACATATTTACAAAAACTTTTGGTATACCTACAAGTTGAAATATAATCTATTTACAATATAAATACATTTCTAAGTATTTCAATGGAGTTAAGTAAGTTTAGTTAAGTTGTTAAGTATTGCCTGTGTTGGCTTCATCAGGTGCCAAGAGATGCTTGATGCCGGGCGCGCGCGCACACCTTGAGCCGGCGGCAGCGGCTCGGGACCGGAGCGCCTCCGACGAGGCCGAGCTACTTGAGCGTAGCTTACAGACAGAGTTCGAGGAAGACGTGGCAAGGTAACTATGATGTAATGTTTTCATTCTCAAAGTTTAATAAGTTGTTTTTATAAAGTGATAATTTAAAGAACATTGATTCCAAGTTGCAAAACATATACAAATTGAACCATGTTCCAATTGAGTCAGTGAGATAATAATAGATAATAGTAATCAAGACAACGCTGGGCTGTCTGCTGTGGTTGGTGGTGAAAACTATGTTTTATTTGTTTTGTATTTTATATTTTCATAAGAGAAAATCTTTATGGTGATTTGTTACCTAGAACAGCACAAGATGTTTTATACATCTGTCGCCGCCGCTGCCGCGTTTACACCGCGCTGCCGTCACGTGCGATGTTCAGAACTATCAATAGTATCAATGTAATACTAACAATAGTACAGTGCAATGGAACGATAAATTTGCTTGCGCGGCGGAGGGCGGCGGCGGCGGCGCGGTGGCGGCGTCGTCTGTTTGAGCGCTTACAAATACTAATTACTGTATTTACATTATGTACATATTTTTATTTGTCTTATTTATATATTTTTTTTAAACTTCCCTTGTTTCTTAACCAAAGACTGACTAAATAATTTGAAACATTTGCAACTAACCCAATATAAATGCTTGTTACAGAATATTTGATGAATCTCTATACTCGGATCTAGAGCTTGTGTGCGGGAGATCGAAAGTTAAAACACATTCTTGCATACTAAAAGCACGTACTCACAAATTTTATCGTAAGCTTGACAAAATATTGCATGTTGACATTAACAGGAATACTTACGATGAAATTTATTCATTTATCAGGTAAGGGTGTACTGTAAACTTAAACCGCATACTAAAAAGCGTTCCTAAACTATTTTTTACTTTAGTTCTGATTTTTTTTCTCTCGCAGCGATGCTTACACTGAGTGTAACATAAGGCATCAAGAAAAGGAAATTATACAATACCTTAACGAACATCTAGAAATAACTCCAAAAGAGACGAAACTGTCTCAATCAAAGGACAAAGAGCATACAAATAAAAGCGTAACGGGTGCGGGCCGAAGTCGGACGCCCGAGCCCGACGGGTTCCTCACTCCTCTATGCGCCTCGCCCGGCGCGGACAAATACACCAGCATTAGCTCTAGTCCAAGCATCGAGCTTAAAAAAGAATACTATGCTTTAGTACCCATTGAGAGTAATATTTTAGAAAAAGAACTCAAAGAACAGGACGTGCTCTCGAACGCTTTTCAATTTATTAAAAAGTCTCAATGTAGTGATAATAATAAAAAATCAACTCGCAACAAACCTACATCTCTATCAATTACAACTAGTCACTCATCCAAAAATTTCGCACCAGCCAGTTTAAATGCTAGATTGAACAAAGAAACTGATACAAAATTAAACCCACCTCCTAGTCAGACCAGTGAAGGCATTCTTCAAAGGGAAGCAAGAGTAGAGGCCGGAGGTGTCGAGTGCGAGCGCGGCGAGCTCTCGCCGGACAGCCTCGCGAGCGCGGGCAGTGCGGCCGGGGGCAGCTCCTCCTCCGACTACCTGTCGGCGGCCAACCTCTCGCCCGCCACCAGCTCGGCCCCGTGCCACTCGCTGATCAATGCAGAAAGCGAAATCAAAATGGATAATGTTTTTACGTCTTCTGATTCTGGCCTGGACAGTTCACATTTGTTAGAGAGCCTGAACGGGCAGCGGGATGTGACCTTGACGGATGTGTCGCTGTCAGAGAGTACGCTGCATGACCTCACCATTGACGAGGCATCGCACACCTCCAGCCCGCTGCCAGAGCACGCCATAGCGCAGAGGACGCGGACGCGAGAATTCATCCCATGTCCTGTGCCCGTGACACAGAGCTCCTCTGGGAGCGGGCTATACTCTGAAAGCGCTGGTAATCCTAAACCATCAAAGTATATGTCTATGTCATCTAAGGAGGAAAAGCAACGCCAGAATGAAGAAATTGTTATTTTAGAATCGTCATCTTTATCATCTGAAACGGGATCTTGGGAACCTGTGTTTGCTCCAAGGCATCTAGTTAAAGATTGCTGTATTTCATTTCTGACAAACGAAAGAAACACAGAATATGCTAATACAGCACCGAATGCATCTAAACCTCATGCAGATGTCTCTAATCAAGTCCAAGTGTCGCCATTCAAATCTAAGTTTTGTTTCATCGATGCGTCTAGCTTAGTAGATGATGATGAAGATAGAATCAAATTACAAGCGGACATTCTTAAGTCACAGAATGTCAAAGATAATGTTGTGCTGCCTGCTCCTAGTCAGCCGATGCCGTGTGCAGCTAATAAACATGACGCCAGCCCCGATGAGAATTCGGAGAGCCACGACCATGACGACTCGCTCGAGCAAGCGGATGGCAAGAATCCTGATTATCTACAGAAAGATTTGTCGCCTACAATATTTGACATGACCCCCATTACAGAAGATTCTCTTAGCACGAATCCCTTCGAGGTGCCTGCGGAGGAGGGCATCGCTAACCAGGCGATAATTGAGCTTCCTAAAGCAAAAGTCGATCAGAGTTCCAGGGAAAGAAACATAGATGATCACATTTTGGTTTCGAATACACCTCATAATTCCATGATGACGGTAAGGCCTATTAAACAAACATACTCGGAGGACGGCGACAGCGACTCTAGCTACGCTGCTCACCACGAAGCCAGGCCCAGCGGCCTAAGAAGGATGCCTAAATTTACCGAGGGCTCCCCGATCGTCTCAGGTGGTGCATCCATCGAGGACCATTTACCCCAGGTGCTAGTTGGAAGTCCATTGGCGCGAAGAAAAATTGATAATGTACCTATAGTATCAGGGGCGTACATACATGAAGATGAGCCAACTAAACATGTTCGAAAGTCACCTAAGTCAATTTGTGCGCCAGCTTGGGTTGTTGACATGTCTGATGCAGATTCGAACAGATCTATGGAATCGTTAAAAAGCTCGCCTCACAAACGGCCCGAAGACAGAGCATGTCAAAATTTACGGAGTGAATCGAAATACAGCAATGAGAATATCAGCAAGAGCCGCAGCTCGGTGGAGTCGGACAGCAGCGAGCGCTCCGGCCACAAGTTCTACATTGACCTGGCCAGCCTGCCCGCGCCCGCGCCGCCCGCGCCCGCCGCCGCCTCCAACACTCTTAGCGAGAAAAAAAATATATTTTCCATGTACATTGATTTGGGAGAAAATAACACTTTGAAAGAAATGCCAGCAAGGTTAAGTTCTTCACTTAATGCAAAGAAACAGTCCAGTGAAACCAAATCCGATAAAACTCTTAGCAAGTCATCTACGGTAACAAAGTCGTCTACTCAGAACAAGGCTATTGCAATCTTTGAACGCTACGAAGCACTGTGCTCCAACCCGGACATAAGTATAACAGAAATAATAAGTATGCCAGAAGTTACTTCTAAAGCCAACCGTGATACTGACACTGACCAAAAAATTAAAACAACCATGTTATCAAAGGAAACAGTAAATAATAAAAAATCGTCCGATTTATTCGTGCGTCTGTCAGATTTGGACAAGCCGTCACCGAAGAAGTTGCTGGATTCCGCAAATACGATATACGAGCACAGCGTGTCGGATGTTCGCATGACGCGGTCGATTCCGGAGAGCGGGTGGGAGGGGCGCGGCAGGGCGGATGTGATTAGCTCGTTCCACTCCGAGAACGCCGCGAGCCTGAACCGGCTGTTCCCGCACCTGCGGACCGAGTTCAGCCGCAGCATGCCGGGCTCGCTGGCGCGCGGGCGCTCGCCGCCGCCGCCGCCGCCGCCGCACCAGCCTGCCGTCGCTGACCACCACCCCTCCGACTTGTCTGAAATCAGCAGCGTTCAGAGTAGCTACTGTCGCTCTCTTGTTGGTAAGTTTAATTTTTTTATACATTACTTAAAATCTTTACTTGCATATTTAAGGATAGCACTTCGACGATAATTAGCTACTGTCAGAATCCTTACTATTCAATGACAACAAGCTTACTAACTCGGCCTCTACATTAATTTGTTTGTACCCTGAATTTATTAATGTACTTTTGTATCTTACTTTGTATGCAATAAAGTATTTCTATTCTAAGTATTCTAATATACTATTGAATGTATAGAAAACAGCACAACAGAAGAGAGTCAGAGCCAGACGTCCAGCCTGATCGGCAGCTGCCAGTCGAAGCTGGGGCAGGACCTGCTGCGAATGTTCCTCGAGGAGATCGCGCCCGACGTGGTGGTCGAGGTCTCCGGGAAGCGGTTCAAAGCGCACAAATGCATTCTCTCTTCTAGGTCAGTATATTATGTATGGAATTACTTATTATCTATGTTCCTTTATATTAAAATAAAACAAACTGATCTATGAGCAGTTTATAAATTCTGCGTTGGCGAAAATGCGGAGGTGCGAAATGCGGATTGTTTACTATTGTTTACCTATTTGTTAAATATACCATTCAATATATTATAATAAGGCGTTGTAATGGTTTTAATTTATACCCCTAAATATGCCTACATCTTGCTTGATATTATTGAATCTATTGAAATATAAAATGTTTTGTACACAACTAAACATTTGTATAATGCGAATACTCGTTGAACGTATATTGTGCAACATCGAATTTAAAACAGTGTTTAAAATTAGTCGACCCGGCGAACTTCGTACCGCCTAAATTATTGCTGTGTGGTGCATTTATTATACATATTTAAAACCTTCCTCTTGAATAACTCTATCTATTAAAAAAAACGCGTCAAAATC
This sequence comes from Euspilapteryx auroguttella, assembly GCA_951802225.1. NCBI lineage: Eukaryota > Metazoa > Arthropoda > Insecta > Lepidoptera > Gracillariidae > Euspilapteryx > Euspilapteryx auroguttella. Next base: position 15,928,509 of record OX637641.1, on the reverse strand, counting down.
CTATGTATAGTTTTAAAGATTTAAGCGTACATAGGGACAGACTCTGCAAGCGACTTTGTTTTTGTTTTATACTATGTACTAGAGGCTGCCCCGCGGTTTCACTCGCGCGGATTTCTCGTAAACACAAAAATCCCGTTTTTTCCCGTTCCCATGGTAATTTCGGGAAATCCTTTCTTAGTGCACACCTGCACTCCCTAAGGAACCGACATGCAAAATTTCAGCCTGCTTCGCTTAGTAATTTCGGTTCTGCGTTGTCTGTCAGTCAGTCAGTCAGTAACGGAAGAGTTTTATAATATTGACTGATAATGTTATTATGTTATGTGACGTGAGTGAACAAGCTATGATATATTTTGGTTTTTCAAGTTTGGTCAAGTTTTGGCTAAGCCGCAATGCATATCCTGTTTCTCATCTGCGAAATTTTACTTAGACATGCGAATTATTTTATTACTTGCGAAGTTGTTTAAATCTAAATGCATCAAGTTTTGATTTGATGTATGAGATCAGCCGAATTTTTTATTGTTTTTTTTGTGTCGGTCGGTTTATACGTTTGTGTTACTTACGGCTACGCTATAACAGAGATAGTCTAAGTGAAGCGCTGTTAAATGAAGGCAGTCAGAAAGAAGTTGGAAAGAGCTCGTATAGCGTGAAACGGTATAACTGCCAATAGTTTTATGAATGTTACTGTCACAGTTTAAATAATTTCTGCGAGCCTACAATATCCCACTTGCCTTGTCCTTTCAAGCATTCCGACCCGATCTTGAGAAAACCCAGTGCTTTTCTAGAGGTGTTTATCCAAGTTATACCTCTGTTATACTTTTATTTTGTTTTAATTTTAATCAACCCTTTAAAATGAGTTTCCTCTGTGGGAATGCTTATTGTGAGTTATAATGTATTTGAGATTGCTACTTATTTATTTGTGGTTGTTATGTGATGCAGGTGTCAGTACTTCGCGGGTATTCTGAGCGGGGGGTGGGTGGAGAGTGCGGGAAATGTCATCACATTACCACCGTAAGTACCTATCCCTCGTAATTGTTGCCTTGAGTGTCGCGTTAAGGCCCCGCTTGGCGAGATACCAAGAGGATAACAACTGAAAAGGTTCTCTAAATTTTATGTCACGGTTTGGTTACAAGCTTCACTAAAAAAATATTTCAAGGCACGTAACACGCGAGATTGCTCTTCTCAACCTAATTTAGGTATCATATTATATCAGTAATAAATTTAATTCTCTTGACATTTTCGCCGCATTTCACGAAATGTGCGCTCAGTCTTAGCAACACGCAGTACACGAGTAGAAAATTACGTGTGTCTTTATCCAGCGGGAATATATGTATTTTGGAAATGTGTTTTATATTAAGAGGCATAGCACAGCTAAAGTAGCGCTACCCACGAATAAAATTAATATCTTATAAACTAAGGCAAATATCAAAAATAAGAAACAGTATTCCAGTATATAATGCAGCCTAGTAATTTTAAGGCACTGTTGTATAGTTTTTAGGTTAGAGACCAAAGAAAGCTACAAAATGTTGCTCAAAACTGCCACTTTTGGCAACAATCAGTAGCTTTCTTTGGTCTTTAACATAAAAGCCAACAATGCACTAAAATACTAGGCTGCATCTGAGGCTGCATTATCTAGTGGAATACTGATTCATATTTTTGATATTTGATTTAGTTTCATGGATATTAAATTTTATCGCGGATGGCGCTACTTTAGCTTTGCTCTTTGCTATGCCTCTTAAAATATAGCTTCTAATTTTTTCTATCGAATAGTAATAAAAATAAAAGTTGTTCAATGATATTTGCTGAAATATTTGCTGTTTTTTTAAACCTATAGCCAGCGGGCAACATTTTTACTTTAATAATCTGTTTGAAACAAAGTTCAATAATTAGTGCTATGCAAGCTATACACATAATATAAAAAAATAATATAGGTTCCATTTATTATAAACGAAAATATTTTGTAACTTTTTTCGTGTAAATTTTGTTTGTTTTGAGAAATTTATGCCTACCCAGAAGGAATTTATACCAAACAAGCAGTGTTGCCAATGGCTATTTACCAGATTCCCCAAGATCACTGGTCAAATTCCCCTAATTTGGGGAGAAAAATATCCTGATTCCCCACAAAATCCCCACACAATGAGATAGTGAACTATTTACGAAATAAATTAAAAAATCAACCATTAATTAATGACAAACACTAAAAAATCTCAATATCACATTAAAAATACCAACAGGTAAGTATATTATAATCCTCCTCCGGTTTTCTCTTATGTTTAGGCTTAATACATGTAAAAACTGATGAAGTTTAGTGTAAATTTAACTTACTCGAACAAAACCCAAAAAAAGTAAAAAATATCAAAACTTTTCTAATTTACTTAAAAGAAACAAATTAGGTACATTAGCAAAGACTAAGAAAATCCAACTGACTGATTTTAGGGTGGGGTGATGCATTTTCTTTATTGTATTTCGCTACTATTCAGTATTTTTAATGAATAAGGTATAATCACTTTTATAAAGATAAGTTTGAGCCTTTTTAAAATTAAAATAATTATAGGCAGTAATTTATATTTGATCAGTGGAAGTTTTGGTTGTAAGTTTTTTTTAATGAGGGGTTTTCGTTTTTGTCAGTTTTAATGGTTTTAGGAGCATGCTATTAAATGGCACTGTATAGCCAATGTATGTAGGTGTAATGTCAACGTCAAATCTGATTGACCTGACTGGTTGAATTCATATAGAATTTGATATCTAACCTGATTGCTAGTGCCATCTTATGGCAGTCTCTGTAACTAAAATTGACAGTTCGAAAACCGCTCATTGGTAAAATGCTAATTCCCCACATATTCCCCGCACAGTGCCTCTCCCCACAAATTCCCCAATCGCTTTGGGATTCCCCGCAGTTTGGGGAATTCCCCACACATTGGCAACGCTGCAAACAAGGTACCTACCCAGCGGCACTTTTTTTAAATTATAAAACACATCGTTTTAAAAACTATCTAAGTAATTAGTGCAATGCAAGCTACGCACATATACAAAACAAATTATAGGTTTCATTCATGTAAACAAAAATATTACCTAATTACAAACAAACAAACAAACTAGAAGCTACATTGAAGCCTGGCAACACTGGCAACAGCATAATTGGCTCCACAAATTATTTTGTGTTTTGATGCCAAAATCGCGGAAAGTGAGTGGCAAGTGTTATAAAGTGTGATCTTGGTGTTTTTCTATAAGTGTAATTGTTATTTTTTAAAGAAAATCCACTCAAAACATAAAAAATTTCACGAAATTACGCCAAGCAAAATCAAAGATAAAACTACCCTCATTTGCAAGTTTTTGCAATGGGGTTAAGAAAAGGGCTGAAGAAGCTACGCTTTCTCTACTTAAAGCAATCTAGTATCGCTGGTAGCAGTGCAGGAGGTCTATGTGGGCTCAAGGGAGCCGCTGGGGTCCGTAAGGGCTCCTAAGCGACTCCTCGGGTCTCATCAGGCTTCTTAGCTTTACAAGGGTCTATGCGGGCTCTGAAGCATCTACTGGGGTCCAAAAGGGCTCCCGTGCTTCTCTAAGGGTCTGCAACGGGCTCTTAAGCACCTACCAGTGTAGCAAATAAAGGCTTTCGCCAATCAAAAATCCATACATCACTGCCTACAGCGATTTGGTATTGCTTGGACAGAAGGTCTGTGTGGGCTCGGGGGAGCTGCTAGGGGTCTGTAAGGGCTCCAAAGCGACTCTGCGGGTTCCATCAGCCTTCTTTGCGTGAGCAATTACTGGGGTTCGAGAGGGTTCTGGTGCTTCAAGGGTCTGCACGGCTCTAAAGTCCATCAGGGTAGAAATAAAGGCTGCAGTCAATGAAAAATCCACATCAGAATGCATTGATAGTGGAAAAAATTATATTATAATTTGCGGCCCAGCTGACCACCTGACTGAGCTGTGGGAGCATCCACACTTCGGATGGCTCCAATAAAGTGGGGATATGTACAATGGCTCCAACTACGCGAGCTAAGTGCAGGCACTAATCAACCCCCACTAGAGAAGAAGAAGAAGAAGAAGCTACATTTTAATAGAAAAAATATTTCCAAAATTAATATGTTACCGCTGAATATAGACACATGAAAATTACGACACCTACCAGAGCCCTTTTCAACACCCGAACGAAAAATTCAGAGAAGGGTGTTATAATTTTAACGTGTGTATCTGTCTGTATGTCTGTGTATCTGTCTGTGGTATCGTAGAGCCCAAACGGCTGCACCGATTTTCGTTTAGTTTTTTTTGTATCATAGATAATTTCAGGCCGAGCGTTCTTAGCCATGTCTGATGAAGATCTGATCAGCGGTTTGAAGATGATCAGCTCTTGAATAATGGATGAGAGGATCTAACTAGCTTCCTTATGTACGATCGAGTTGAAATTTGGTACCATGTTTCATTTATGATATTGAAAGTATATGTTAAGGTAACCATGACCTGATCTGCCGTTTGAAGATGATCAGATATTGAATAATGGATGTGAGGATCTAACTAGCTTCCTCATGTCCGATCGAGTTGAAATTTGGTACCATGTTACATCTATGATATTGAAAGTATATTTTAAGGTAACCATGACCTGATCTGCCGTTTGAAGATGATCAGCTCTTGACTAATGGATAAGAGGATCTAACCACCTTCCATTTGTCCTATAAATTAAAAATTTGGTACAGTGTTACTAATGATATTGAGAGTATTATGTTAAGGTAACCATTATATTTTTAAGATGATTAGCTCTAGTTCTAGTTAAGTTGATGAGGGGTCTGACTGGGTCGGGGGTTTTAAATTTTTAAATTTGAGTTAATAATGCATCAAAATGTCTGATTCGGACAGATTTTCATATAACGTGGTGCACTTCGCCCTCTGCCACATCTACTCGGGCCTGTCCACGATCCCGGACTCGATCAGCATCCTGGAGCTGGCCACCATCGCCGACATGCTGGGCCTCGAGGGGCTGAAGGAGGCCATCATGTTCACACTGAAGGCCAAGTACTGCCATCATTTTCATAAGGTCAGTTTGTGCTATTATTGGTGAAAAATTATAGTTACTTAAATCTCCAATTTGTCTGTTCTGTACATTTGTGTTTCGGCTCTCGGGTTTAAAGCGATACTGGCATATTTTGATCTTTGTTTGATTTACTAATGATTTCATTTGTTCAGTCGCACAATGTCCACATCGCACAAAGTTTCAATGCTGTAGCCAAGAATCCTTATATTCAGCTTGTAAATAGACTAGGCATAGTCGTCAATAAAAGGAAAGAAGCAATAATGTATTGGCTTACCCGACATTAAAAGAATTACTGTAAGAAAGTAAGTAAGTAACACCTTCTAACTACTGGGTGTTTATGACAAGGCGGTAATAAATCAAAGGATGGATTCTGCTCACCATACCTAACAACTTTCCCAAAGCAACATGAGTCGAAATTTCAAAACAAAAATCAGCCGTCCCGAACATTGACCCCGTCAGCTGATCGAACCAATGTTTGGAACAGCTCTTATTTTTTTTGAGATTTCGACCCATGTTTCTTTAGGAAAGTTGTTAGGTATGGTGAGCAGAATCCCTCCTTTGATTTATTACCGCCTTGTCAGAAACACCCTGTATATCCGCATGCCGTACCTACCTATTACTTTACTCTATAGAAAGATCGATAGTAAGTGGGTGTATGCATGCATACCTAATGTAATGTAAATTTCAGCCGTGCTCGGTGTGCACCGCGGGCGTGCTCGAGTGCTTCCCGCTGTCCTCGGTGTACGGGCTCGACGACCTGTACCGCAAGTGTCTGCGCTGGATCACGAAGCACTTCCACAAGGTAGGAATAACCTAAGTACCCTGCTAGTCTGCTACTACTTTTACTCCTAACTACACCATAAATAAGATAAGGACCGGTCGTATCATAATAATATGTCGTACGTGTGATCATCCATTATCACATATTAGATAATGTATGCTAACAAGAATAGTACATTATTATACAAGGGCATAAAGTAATGTATTATGTATAAGGGTTTCAAGTTCGAACCCGAGTGCTGTGAGTGTTTCAAGGGTTTATTCCCGAGCAAGGCGAGGGCATAATGGCTTGAACGAAACGTTATAACGAAACCAGAAGCGGAATATCTTTACGCCAGAGTATTATATTCTACTTTCCATCCGACGAGAAGATTTTTCCTTATAAAGCAGATACCTAGATATCTACCTAATTCTATTGAAATAATCAGTCAACTTGTTTTTAAATCCACTTCACTTCAATCACTTATTTGGTAACGATAACTCTAAGCAATAACTATTTATCAAAGTAAAATCAAAGTAATTGCATTCTCATATTACCTACATAGTAGGTATAGGTATAGGTACTAAAAACACTTAACCAAATCAATTATTTTGCGGTCTTTTTTTTTTTTTTGTTAGTTTAGGCCATGGAGCTAGTATAAATAGTAGTTAAATTTCTACACATGCACAGATTAAATAACTTACTGAAAAGTTAATTACTTAGTAACATTCATAATGTATGGAAATTCATATTCAACCAGCAGTAATCCAAAACTCAATAAAGTGTCACTTTTTCAATACGTGTACAGATACAAAAAGGGGTGTTTACGAGCCGGTGGAGTGAATAAATGTTATTTTGAACTAAAACAATGCGCAGTGATGAGTGGGTGTAGGAGTTACTTGCGGAGAATTGCGGTGGTTTATCGTCGAGCGTGCCACTTATTTATATACACGATTTACAATACATATAAGCGCTGACTCCTCGCGATTATCTGGTTCGGGTTAACCACGAGATCTGGTTCGATCGTGGAGATGGCGCCTTTAGTTCGCTAGAGAACATTATTAGCTTAGAACAAAATGTTGTTATAATACATGTTATGTATAATGAATTTAATTTTGTAGGTGTGGCCGACGAAGGCTTTTGCAACGCTGCCCAAGGAGCTGCTGGACAAGTGCTACCAACAACATATCATTAACATGAGCATGGACAACGTCATCGACACCGTCTGTGCGTGCGGCATCACCGGTCAGTCTCACCTCACATCTTGCATCATTACTAATTTTGTGCCTATTACCACCGCGCACCGGTCATAGTGCTTGACTGCTAGCACAAGACGCGTGACCTTTGGGACAGAGACTATCGCGACTGACACGCGCTTTGTGCGTGTATGCTTTATGATTATGTATGATCATCCTTTTAATTTCAGCTGAAAGACGCTCATCTTCTGTGATATTGCCTTCAACAGATCCTTCCAAGAAATGCCACAAGGTGGGATGGGAGTTAAGAAGTCGCTAACCTATAACCTTAAAAATACGTAACCTCAGTCGGGATGACGAGCTGGTCTAAATTGTCATTCCATTCAGACAAGCCCTATGATATAAAAAACCTTGGTATGTTGTTATCAGAAGCGTCGCTGGTGAAGGCGCGATGGGCGGACGTGCGTGGGGCGGCATGTGCCGGCGCCTGGTGGCCGCGGCGGCGCAGTTCATGGCCCCGCGCGCCACACAGCGCCCGTGCGCGCCGCCGCCGCGCTGCCGGCCGCGCTGCCGGCCGCCCCGCCGCGCTCGACGCCGCGCTCGCCGCCGCGCTCGACCAGGCGCCGCCGGACGAGACTTGCAGGTAACAAACACTACATCCATGTTCCACTCGCATCCAACTCCAACCGGAACCAATATTATGTTGAGTTGGAAATCCTAAAAAAAAATTAACTTCTTGCCTAGAGGCATCATGTATTTTTATTTTCACTTAAGGCTTAATTGGTGTTTTATTTCAAGAGAGATAGTGAATAAAAATAATCCAATTTCTGTTGCACAAATGCGCCGCCATTATTTTTAACCCCCGAACGAAAATTCCGAGAGGGGTGTTATAATTTTAACGTGTGTATCTGTCTGTCTGTGTATCTGTCTGTGGCATCGTAGAGCCCAAACGGCTAAACCAATTCTCGTTTAGTTTTTTTTGTATCATAGATAATTTCAGGCCGAGTGTTCTTAGCCATGTCTGATGAAGATCTGATCAGCAGTTTGAAGATGATCAGCTCTTGAATAATGGATGAGAGGATCTAACTAGCTTCCTTATGTCCTATCGATTTAAAATTTGGTACGGTGTTACTTCAATAATATTGAAAGTATGTGTTAAGGTAACCATGATCTTTTTAAGATGATAAGCTCTAGTTCTAGTTAAGTTGATGAGGGGTCTGACTGGGTCGGGGGTTTTTTAATTTGTGTTATTACGACTTGTATCAAGCTGTGCGTACTATTGTGTTGAAAGCGTCATAATATTATCCTAAACTTATATTGTCAGGACGTACGCGTTCCTTTCGTACCTGGCGAATGAGTTGAAGAGCCAGCAGGCAGCGAAGCAGGACCTGGTGTCGCACGGGGAGCCGCAGCAGTCGACCAGCAAGAGCAGCTACCTGTGGGCGCGCGCGGCGAGTGGCGCGCGCGCTGCGAGCGCAGCCTGGTGCGCGCGCCGCGTGCCGCCGACTGCGCCGCCTTCCGCGCGCTCTCGCCCGGCCTGCGCGCGCGCCTGCACGACCTCGGCTGCCTCTCCTACACCGCGCTCTCCCCGCGCTCGCACCCCGCACCCCGCACACTCGCCGTACATTCCAAGCACTCATCCGCCTCGCGGATCGACATCGATCACGTCAGGACATCTTTTGTGCCCTATGCGGCCAAGCCGACGTTCCAGTCCACCTTGGCCAATGAAATCAAAGCCCGCACGAGAAAAGCAACCAGCTATCCCCCTAAAATACGAACCACTAAGGCTCAAGAGGAGAGGGCCAAGTTTAATATGGCGCAGACTAATCTTACTAGCAGCAATAAAAATCTCAGTAAGCCGGTCAAGTTCGAGAACGCAAAGCCCCGGTACTTGCAGCCGCGGGCGGTGGCGGCTGCGGGGGCGAGCGCGGGCGCGGGCGCGGGCACGGGGGCGGGGCGGCTAGCCGCGCGGGTGCTGTCCTCCAGCGAGGTGTCGCGCAACACGAGCCCCGTGCTGGCGCGCGCGGGGGGCGCGGGGGGCGCGGGGCGCGCCGGGGCCGCGGCCGGGTCGCGCCCGCGCACCGCCGAGCCCTCCACGGACTCTCTCAGCGAGTCGCAGACCAGCAACAAGTACGCCACCTACACCAAATCAAAACATGCTAAAGGATCACTTGATTGTAAGTTTATTTTACTAAGCGTTTTAGGGATAAGAAGTTTTGGGCTTAAAATTAAAATGTTATATTTTTTTTTATTTTAGCAACAAAGTCGTCGAGTCAACAGACTATATCAGCTACAAAAACCAGCGCGAGAACTAAGATACCTGTTTACTTAAGACACGCAAAAAGCAGTAGCTTGCCGAATTCGCAGCTTACAAACGGTAGCTACAGCAACACGAAGAGTAGCATGAACTCGTCTAATTCGCAGTCGAAGCAGCGCGTGTCCGGGTCGCTGATGATGGCGACCAAGTCTAGTTCAGCCAAGATGGTGGCGCGCAGCTCGGAGCCGCCGGGGCAGGCGGGGGCGGGGGCGGCGCGGCCAGCGCGGGGCAAGCGGCGCCCTGCCCCCGCCCCCGCGTCCGCACCCGCGCCGCACCCGCCCCCCGACATCCCGCCCATGGAGCGCTCGGGCACCTTTCTCAAAGACGAGCCAACCTTTGCTGATAAGACCACTAACATCGATGCGGCTTAGATCTTATATGATTGCGTCTTTATTTAGTAATATTATGTAGTCTGTTTTTTTTTTATCAGTATTAGTTTAATTACTTATTTATTTTTTACGACAGACTATACCGAATGAGGGATAATTTTTTATTACTAGCTCGAAATAAAACTTAGCCTGGGTCTGGGTCCAGGGTCAATTTCGGGCCCGTTTGGGCAGAAATCGCTATGACAAACAAACTTATTTTATTATTGCTAGCATAAATAGTTATTTATTTATTATTTAAACAAAGCTTAAAGTGTTTATAAATTATATCAAGCGCATGTAACGTGCATGTCTTGGTTTAGAATTCCAATGCATGTCTCTCAACTTAATTGTAATTATCTAGTGGCCTTTAACCCCTCATTACTACCACCATGCTGTATATACAATAAGTATGCTTTCTAAAGATGAACTCTATAATTCTATATTCTATTTACCGAAGGCTACTAGAGAGTGACGAGATAATATGCTCGCCAGAAAGTGGAATTTATTTGTTACAATTTACGTAAAATATATGTCCTTTTAATATAACGTATTGTGTACATTCCATCACATACTACACCATTTAGATAATTACCTACACTATGATACATTTTTGTTTTTGAGAAAAACATAATTATTTATGATATTTCTTCATAGTGCCATAGATACATTGCTCCATTATCCATTAGATAATTAGTAACTAAATGTCAGCATTCGTACTGTGTCTACATCTTCTGCATATTTTAATGATTAATCTATCAACTGTTGAGACAACGTATATTCTGCTTCTATAGACTGTTTAAAGTGTAAGTATAATATAAAATAAAAAGTATTTGTGAAGCAATGATCTGTATAAAACTGTTATATTATTTAAACATATAAAGTTATAGAGATGTAGTATGTAGTAGATGTTTCTGACATGGTACAAATTTATTAAAGGTATTAATCAGCTCCAAAGCATTCCTAAAGCAACATGAATGGTGAGCTGAATCATTCCTTTAATAATTTAGTACATCCCCTTGGTCAAAACAGAGACATCCTGTATACGATCTTCTAAAAAAAAGATTTGAATATTGTTTGTATATGTAGAATCTTTGCATTGTTATGCTTGTATCTACGTATAAGTATAACATTGCATCGTTATCATGACAACATTGTGTTGTTAATATTTATGTATGTATAGTAATACTTACTAATTTGTATTGCTTAGATGATCTATAAAATATTAATCGTTTATAATAACATCCAACCAGCAAAATATGCTGCAATATTTCGAGGCTTTCTTCACTAGTGGGTATGCGTGTGCGGCTGTGCGTGCATATATGTGAAGCTTTATTTATTACGGCTGTTTGCAGATTGCTGCGCGGTGTATTTACCATGCATTGACCATTTGATAGGTACTTTGGATTTAATACGATTTCGAGGAAAAATACAAAGATTGCAAAAATGATTATACATAAACTAGTGGACCCGTCGTACTTCCTTACGTACCGCGCCTAACCCATTTTACAGTGTGAATCTTTGGTTGGTGTACAAAAAGAAATCCTAAATAGAAGATCTCATTCTTTCTTGACATGGGAAAAATATAAAAAAAAACTCAGGTCAAATTTGAATTTTTTATAGGTATTTATGTTTTATATGTTCAACGTGCGATTTAGGTCTGCAACTTATGACATATAAAACAGATTTAAATTAAACTGATGCCAAGTTGCAGGTTAACCACACCTTATCAAATTCTAAATAAATAAAGTACTTCTTCTTATAAAAAATTGTGTCAAAAATAAATAATAGAAAATTTAACAATGTTTTTTTACAGTTTTTTTTTTTTAATTAATAAAACCCAATAAATTATATATTTTTACACAATAATATCAAAATGCATTTCATAAGCTTTTGATGTCTGCCTAAATCAGTAGTTTATGTTGTAAATCTAGGATTCTGTAGGTATTTGAAATTAAATCGTCAAGCGCAAATTTTTGGCGGGCGATCCACCGATTTGGGTAATAAGTTTAATTTTCGTGTAGTGTAATTTTTTTCAAAGGCCATAGAATCATAGATTTACAACAAAAACATCTGATTTAGGCTTGCGATTATGCTAATAATATTGTGTAATAAGATATCATTTATTGGGTTTTATTATGAGAAAAAAAAACTGTAAAAAACATTGTTAAATTTTCCCTTTATTACTTTGATCACATTTTTTCATTAGAAGTAGTACTTTATTTTATTTTAAATTTGATAAGGTTTTCGGATTTTTAAGGATTAATTCGTTTTTAAACGGTAATTTGGCACCAGTTTTATTTAAATCAGTTTAATATGTCATAAGTTACAGTAAAAAATACCTGAGATTTTTTTTTTCAATTTATTCCTTATCTACAATGAGATCTTCTATTCAGGGTTTCTTTTTGTGCACTTACAAAGATTCACACTGTATACTATGTAGCTCATGTATTATACAAATTATTATAAACCTTCCTCTTGAATCACTCTATCTATCAAAAAAAACCGCATCAAAATCCGTTGCATAGTATTTATATTATATTAAAGATTTAAGAATACATAGGGACAGACACGGGAAGCGACTTTGTTTTATACTATTGATATTGATACAGTAAACGAAACTAAGGTTAAATTCATGTAGGCAGGCGGCATCTATCATTAGGCATACTTTAATTTTATTAATATTTCCACGTGATCTCAAATATTTCTAGGATTGTATTATAAATCATTATTTTCATTCCTTTTTTTAAATAAGATTTCTTTTTTAATAAGTACAAAAAGGAATTGTTTTTTTTTTCCATGAGACTGAAGAAAGTTATTGTAATCTTAGAAATTTGTACACTACGTCCTTTTTATTTCCACTTGATAAATTATAACACCCCTCTATCCCTTTATGAATTTTTCGTTCGGGGGTTAAAAATATTTAGTTTTAGGAACAATAAATAAATGACCTTAGTAATTATTGGCTAAGTAACTCTTTCGGATTAAAACTTAAAATACTTCACCTACTGATTAAAATTTAAATTAAATCTTCTACTTCGTGTTGTTAAATAAATGCAAAATGAGACAGCACTTCGTTCAGGATTACGAGTAGAATAAAAATCATTGTGATTAGTGGTGTGCGAAGTGGTGTTATTTTTTTTATGAAGTGCTCTTAAAATTTTTGTACAATATATTTTCTGAGCTAAAATAATGGCGATAGATAGCAGCTTTTACCATCTTAATTAATTAATGAAATTTGTATAGAACCGCAAAATTCGGTCCCAGAAATGAATTCCTCATCTTTGATTGATACGAAAACGATTCCAAATTTGCCCTAGTAGCTATATGTGGGCATATATCGAGCCCTGCGGACAACCAGGCCGATGCAGTCTTAAATTTTATAGACTGAATACTGAAAACCTATTGTTAACCCGAAGTCCTCACAATAATTTTACGTTTGTTTTTTTTTCTTCTGAGATACTGTTAATTTAGTGTGTCCAAAGCTTTTGCTTAAGTTAAAAAAACACGACTATTTATTTATTTTGTTTATAAAAAAGGGAACGAGTAGTTTTGGTGTATTTTTATATAACGTATGTATGTATAAGTTAAGTTACCCATCCAATTGATGTGTAAAAAATATGTAACCGTGCGGGTTATGACATGGAAGCTTTAAAAAGCAATTCTGATGTCAAAATGGTCCAATTGCTTCGTCTGCCATATAGAGTATCTAATACTCTTAAAAAATAACTGCAGTATTTCTGTGACGTGTGTAACTAACGATCGTTTTAAGGTTCTCCCATATAGGCGCGTTATTATCGGTCGTTAAAAACGTTTTGCAAAACATTGTTTTGCGTTCAACTCTTACTTCTATTGAAACGTTGTTATTTCTTTAGTTTGTTACTAAGTAGCCGTCCTAATACAATATGTATATCGCAATTACGCATCTACTTTTATAGACCGACTAGAGTCAGACCCGCGAGATTTCTCATAAACACAAAAATCCAGTTTTTTCCCGTTCCGATGGGAATTTCGGGAAATCCTTTCTTAGTGCTCACCTACACTACCTGAGGAACCTATATCAAAATTTCAGCCCGCTACGCCTAGTAGTTTCGGCTCTGCTTTGTCTGTCAGTCAGTCAGTAACGGAAGAGTTTTATATATATTGATAATAACGCACTATGCGGGAGAATATCACATATTTAATCTTGTCGAGCCGGCGAACTTCGTACCGCCTAACTCATTGCTATGTTGTGCATGTATTATACACCTTTCTCTTGTGTTTATCTATTAAAAAAACCCGCATGAAAATCCGTTACATAGTTTAAACGATTTAAGCATATACGGTGTATCCGGGGAATTTATAACATAATTTTAAGGGTGCATTCTATGACCAATTTCATCGACGAAAACACCCCATATGGGGGGTCGCAGCCTCACCCCCCCTCAGTATGATGTTTTTATTTTTTTTTGCAAAAGTCGACCCCACCTACTGTTAAAAACACAGTTAAAGATCTAAGAAGGTCTTGATCGAAGGCTTAAGTAGTTAGGCTACCTAAGTTTTTAACAAAATAACCAATTATTGCTATTATTTTTTTTTTAAAAGAGGATAAACAAAAAAAAAAATATTTTGTGTGCATTTTTTACGGTTTTTCAAAGTTACCACAAAACAATGAAGATACATTTTTATTTTTTATGTTTTATTGTAAGCTTTTGTGTTGTTCTCCAAAATGGTACTAAGTACGTACCTGACCTGAGTGCACAATGCTGTCAGAGATTGACTGCGTTTTAACAGAAAAGAGAGTCAAGCCCTGCCCCCGTATGCTAAAAGGCTATATGGCTTATACAGTGTGTCCGGGGAAGTTATAACATAATTTTAAGGGTGTATTCTATGATGAATTTCATCGATGAAAACACCCCATATGGGGGGTCGCAGCCTCACCCCCCCCTCAGTATGATGTTTTTAATTTTTTTTTGCAAAAGTCGACCCCGCCTACTTTTAAATTCACAGTTAAAGATCTAAGGCTCACAGAACCTTCATTATGGTCTTGATCGAAGGCTAAGTAGTTAGGCTACCTAAGTTACTAACAAAATAACCAAGTATTGCTTTAATTTTTTTTTTAAAGATAATAAACCAAAAAAAATAATTGTTTTTGTACATTTTTTACGGTTTTTCAAAGTTTTCACAAAAAAATGCAGATACTTTTTTTTATTTTTTGTGTTTTATTGTTATCTTTTGAGTTGTTCTCCAAATTGGTATTAGATTTATTTCTCTACGTCTATTACTTCAGAAATTATCAACTACCAAAAAGACCCTTCGCTATTACCTATTATTTTAATTTCAGTTTAACCAACTTTTAAAAAAATTTAGGTTACCTACCTTCGATCAAGACCTAAATGTGAAATCTTAAATTAAAAGGTAATAGCGAAAGGTCTTTTTGGTAGTTGATAATTTATGAAGTAATAGACGTGAGAAATAAATCTAGTACCATTTTGGAGAAAAACTCAAAAGCTATCAATAAAACACAAAAAATAAAAAAGTATCTAAATTTTTCTGTGGTAACTTTGAAAAAACCGTAAAAAATGCACCAAATAAAATTTTATTTTGGTTTACTCACTTTAAAAAAAAAGTCAAAGCAATACTTGGTTATTATGATAGTATCTTAGGTAGCCTAACTACTTATCCTTCGATCAAGACCTTAATGAAGGTTCTGTGAGCCTTAGATCTTTATTTAGATTAGATTTAGAAAGTAGGCTGGGTCGACTTTTACAAAATAATTAAAAACATCATACTTAGGGGGGGGTGAGGCTGCGACCCCCCATATGGGGTGTTTTCGTCCATGAAATTGGTCATAGAATACACCCTTAAAATTATGTTATAACTTCCCCGGACACCCTGTATATAGGGACAGATAGCGTAAGCGACTTATTGTTTTATAACTATGTATTGATAATATTATATTATGAGTTCTTCAATATACATAGTATATAACAAAGTCGCTTTCCGCGTCTGTCCCTATGTAAGCTTAAATCTTTAAGACTACGCAACGGATTTTAATGCCGTTTTGTTTAATAGATAGAGTGATTCAAAAGGAAGGTTTATAAGTATAATACATGCACAAAATAGTTATATGTTAGGCGGCAGTTATATAGTATATGAAGTTCGCCGGGTCGACTAGTAGTATATTATAAATGAAACTCTTATATATAAGTTGGTTTCTTTAAATACCTAGGTACTTACTTTTTTCACTGCATCATTGTCGATATAAAAAATATTGCTTTACATAGGTAAGTACTTGATTAAGAGCCATAGGACAGCTAAAGTAGCACCACCCGAAAAAAACATCTTCTAAACTAAGGCAAAAATCAAAAATGTGAAACAGTATTCCCCTAGATAATGCAGCCAAGTATTTTTAGGGCATTGTTGTAGAGCTTTTAGGTTAAAGACTAAAGAAAGCTACTGATTAATGACAAAAGTGGCTGTTTTTAGCAACACTTTGTAGCTTTCTTTGGTCTTTAACCTAAAAGCTATACAACAGTTCCCTAAAAATACTAGGCTACATTAACTAGAGGAATACTGTTTCGCATTTTTGAAATTACCTTAATTTAGAAGATATTAATATTTTTCGCTGGTGCGCTACTTAAGCTGTGCTATGCCTCTTAAGTGAGAGGAAGCTCGTTTACATTGCGAGTTGCGAGTCTATACCTCCTTAAAAGTAAAAGATTACAAAGATTTTGAAATCAATTTGAGTTCCGTACTATGTACCTATACCAGTTTTCTAAAGACGCTTTATAATACTTATGTAACTTATTTTTGATTTTAAAACCTAAGTAGATTGACTTTAACGGCTATATATAACTTAAAAATGATAAATATCAATTGTTATAAAAATGTAATATTAATTATAGGCTTTATTTTAATAAAATTATAACTTTATGTGCAATACCAATTTAATGATTCTATTATTATCTGCTCCTAACAGTCGCGTGCAGAGAAATGTATGATTACTAATAATATCTCAGAAAATAAGTGATGGATGGGCTGGGCATGGGCAAAGACGTTTTATATTATGTAGACTTATTAATTTCATGGGCTAGGTCTCCTTTAGGGTTTCTATTTCAACCTCTGGGCTATGCAGGTTGATGGGAGGGAAGCTCTCGCTAGGGCAAAGGGTAATAAAAAAACAGTAAGAAAATAACATGTCGTACCCACGATAATATGACATAACGATCGAAAGACGATATACCCCTGGGGGTATCGTCGTGGGACTTTTCAAAGTATAACGATAGGTAGGTACCCCTGACTGTGTAGTATGTATACTAGTGATGTGCTGTCCTACCTAAAACTCAAAGGTAAGTAGGATAGGTATAAAATATAATAGAAAATGAGTTATACTTTAAACCTTCGTTTAAAACTCGAAACCTCTTGTATTTTCACATAGGTACCTACGCATCATTTTTTTTTTCTTCATAATAACAATCAGTCAGTCTCACAGAAAATTTTAAATCTTTCGGACGGACTTCTTGGCGGAAAGCGAGTTTACTAGCTGTCCCGTCGAACTTCTTATCACGCCGTACCATTAATAAGGAAAAATTAAATTGTTGTTTTTACTAACTTCCCACCTCAGCTTCGCACCTTAGAGTATACCTCAGAATAAGGACAAGGAGTATACTTATTATATTATTATTCTGAGCTTCCCATCCATTTTTCCATATTTTCACACCTTTTAAACCTTCCCTACCCTGATTCCCATATTTTTTTCGGAACGTTACGGCCTCGTAACGATCGCTGATCTTCCGACTTCTATCCTGTTCAAAAATGGTATTCCACTAATCTTTTTTTAGAATGGAAATAGGACGGCATCGTTACGACCAACAACCGTTCAAAAAAATGAGAAATGTTTGGTCTGTGCCCGCTTTTGCCATGTCTATGGTCTAAAAAACGTCATGCGGGATTCCAGTCTATGTCGATAGTGAAAACTTAGTCGAAAATAAGTGAAGTTAAGACACCAAATTCAATGTTTTCATACAAAAAAGTGAAATAGAAAACTTAGAATCGATTTGTCACGATGTCGATTGTGTTTGAATAAGTGCAAGAACTTTGGAAATACCTACCTATACCTATACCTAGATGTTGAACTTGGTAAAAAGAGCGCGTTAGAGCGCGGTAAACTTCTAGGTTTTGTTTTATGGAAATATTATCATAGCTAGTAGCTAGGTTTTTTTATTTGGTACCATAAGTATTAAATTACCGTTTACTTTGTACGTTTATCTAGTTTGTAAGTAGTCCATGCAATGTTGATTAGTTTAGTACCTATGCCAAAATTACGTTGGTCCTATTATTGACCGACCATCATTCTGCCTTGTTCCTTCCATAAAGTGGGAAAGGTCTTCTACAAGCCTCTCACCAAGACCTTTGTCAGGCGATTCGATTTTATTTTTTTGCTTTAGGGAGTCAGTGAGTGACACGCATTGTGGCGACCGCGCACCGAAAGACGCAGAGTAGGCAGACCCTTCACAAGGTGGACAGGCGACCGCTGTAGACTGCGGGATTACTCTGGATGAGAGTCGTCTAAGCAAGACCCATCAGTGTAGCGATGTGTGGCGGAGGCCTGCGTCCAGCAGTGCACGATTTTCGGCTGTGTGATGGTGATGATGAACTCACTAACTCTGAGATGTCAAACCGGACGAGAGTCACCTAAGCAAGACCCGTCGGTGTGGTGATGTGTGGGAGAGGCCTACGTCCAGCAGTAGAATAATAATGATGATTATGATGATGAAATCACTAAATCAATGCTTACATTTATTTGCATTGTTAATATTTTATCAATAATACGACGTTTTCTATAGAAAAAGTTAATAAAAAGGTACTTTTGGTAAACTTTTGGTAAAGGTAAACGACATTCATTTTATTACAATAATACCGATTTACAGACCAACGACGTCTGAACCACAGAACAAGAGAATACAATACAAATAGCATCATGAGCTTTTAGTACTGAAACCAGTGTGTCCAAACTCACACATATAAACCAAACGCTCACTATGAAATCCAAGCTACCATTGGTGATTAACGACGAAGCCGAAAAGATCTACATCACAAAACTTTGAAGTAGACTATGAACCTTTTTTATTAATAAACAAAGATCAAAATCAAATAACAATTATGAAATACTTAAGATAATGATGACATACATATGATAAAAGAATGAAATTAGGTTTTTCCAAAGACATGGTAGAAAGCTATACATCCTCTTTGCTTTAAATCCTCACGCATTGTTCCTAGTTTTACTATTCGACGCTAGATGTAACTACAGCTTTTGTACTACCGCTACTAAACACTAGGTGGCTACGTCGAAAAATTAGGGATGTACATATTGCGGGAGCGAGTTTGTCGATGAGCAAAACCTATCGATATACTACTTTCTTTCATTATGGCTACAGTTAACAATTACTTTTTTTTACGAAAAACTATGGGTATTCTACGCAAACGGCCTTCTTGGTGATTGGCGATGTATTGGTATTATCATATGAAAAAACCAGTCGCTCATACAACAAAGTTTATTTTAGTGTACAGTTTAATTTTTATTTATTTCCAATGTCGTTTTGTATTCAACAGTTATGCTTCGCATAAATAGAGATTCAGAAATAAAAATGTGTTTAGTTATAAAATAGTATATACCTACAGTACTGCAAAAGTTATAATGCGCATAGAAATCTTCGTCACTGTTCGACAACGGTCGTATTCCCAAGCGACGGAAGACGATATGTATTTAAGGAGGTTAAGTGCATTTTCTGCATGCGTAATTTAGTAGAATTATGATTTTTGATTCAGGTGTTTCCGTGAAATCGACAATTAGCGAATCTGCATGCGCATTATTAATTTTTTAGTAAGTACTGTACTTTAAATGAAGCTTTATTTTAACCAAAGTAAACAATTTAGGTGGATGGGTAGATAGACCAATAAAACAAGATGGGTTTTATATTTATATTATTTTATCTTATTTAATATCGAAGTACTTGCTTATTTATTACTTGCCTTAAACTCTCAACTAATCTTGGTTTTTTTAATACATAATATTTAGCATTTTTTCTTCTTTAGGTATTGTTTATTGAAACTCCTCTTAGCTTAAGAAGCTTTCATGATGGCTCCATCTTCAAGTTTATGCTTAAGTGTATTAGGTTCTGTGCTTGGCCCAAGGTGATCCAGTAACACAGGCTGTAAATAAATGAAAAGAAAAATAAAATATAGCACACTATAAGAGTGACGACTTGTCTTTATACAATACTAGTCGACCCAGCAAACTTCGTACCGCCTAACCTATTATTAGAACGTGCATGTTTTATACTTATAAACCTTCCTCTTGAATCACTCTATCTATTAAAAAAATCCGCATTAAAATCCGCTGTATTTTTAAAGATTTAAACATACCTAAGGACTGATGCGGAAAGCGACTTAATTTTTTACATATTACAACATTATTGTAATATGATGATGATGCTAATATTATTTCATTCATACGCAAGAGTCTAAGTTGAAAGATTCATATAATTTCATTCGTATTCAAGAATTTAACTTTAAAGTAAATCACATTTTAAACCGAAAAAAAGGTAGAGGTTTTCAAGTCGAAGCGAATAACTTTTTTTATTTTCACTGAAAATTATTATTATCGATAGATTTTTATCACAGAAAATTATCGATAGATTTTCATCATGTTGAGCAATCTCTAACTGATTTCCATTAAACTGTTGTCAAAATGTTCTAGAAAAAGTCATGAGTCTAATACCATAGATAAAGAAGATGCTAAGAAGGTACATTCACAGTCACAGGCTTCAATGAAAATTCAATTTTACTGCTCCGTAATTAGGGTGTTTTCATTTTCTCACTTATGGTTTTGTTTTCTTGTTCATGTATAATTTCAAATTTATTTAAAAATACAGTGAAATATTACTTACCGATGTAATGATACGGCATAATTAGTACTTTTAAGTCCCCAACTTTAATTTTTGCATTCCAACACAGCACATTATGGAATTTTAGTGGGTTTTTTTTTCATATTTTTCCTGGTGGTTTGTTTACAAGAAGCATAAAGCAACTGAGCTTATCAAATCTGTCAAAAACTACGCATAGGCACTGCAGAGCTAATGATAGGCACGCGGGCTCCGCCTACTCGCGATTTCTATTTAGAGAGAGAGAGCATCTTCCTTGTTCTGTGGTCTGAACGACAGTGTGATACGTTTCGACGGTTTTGGGATAGGAGCCGGGCTGTAACGACGAAATTTGTGGATTAGAATACCGATTTGGTCGATCGTTACGGCCTCGCTACGGCACCGTCGCAAAAAAAAAAACCGGGAATCAGGCTACGACATCAAGTTAAAACATCGATGTAGTATCTCTAGTTGGTCTGTGCCGTTCGCCTAACATCGATGATCATCCTATCTCTAGTTGGTCTGTGGATCATCCGTAAGGCTTCGAACGCACAGGCGGATTTTTATCCGCGCGGCAACAAACCGCGCGGATAAAAATCCGCTGTTGCTGTTTTATTTCCGCGCGGTTTTAAAGGTTGTTATTTCATTTTCAACCTTATTCATAGGCCACGAAGGTACAGGCGAATTTTTAGCCGCACGGAAATAAAACCGCGACAGCGGATTTTTAACCGCGCGGTTTTTTATCCGCTGGTGCGCACACTTCCATAGGATTCAGTATGTTACATAAAATCCGCGCGGCAAAAAACCGCCGCCCCTAAAACGACCCACCGACCCGCCTGTGCGTTCGTAGCCTAAATTTCTGTCTGTGTTTCTCGCCGCTCATCTGTTTTCTGTAGAATTATTTTCGAAATGTGATTTTTGGAACGGAATCTAGTTTATCTGTACCTACCTATAATTTTCAACAGGTATATACATACCTACCTAAATTTCGCGATTATTACTTGTTGTTCATGTGTAGGTATTTTATATTCGAAGGCATGTGTATTTACTTTGCTTTGTTTCTTGTGTTTTCACGTCCATGTGAGAGATTGCATAACTTGGAGAGATGCCGCTAAAACAGATTTCCTACGCCGCAAATCCAGAAATGACAACAATGCGGATAAATTAAAGCTGCCGCTAAGATGGTTATTAGTTCATGTATAAAATTGTTTACATATACAAGACTCTATCAACCCAGTTGTTTACTTCCTCAATGCGAACGATTCTGCGAGAAGCCTTTAAAAGAAAATGTATTTAAATTTTGTCGCGCTTTCCACTTTTCCCATGGAAGAGACCAGGCTCAAAATGAATCTACTACTCTATTAACTCCACAAGAAGTAAGTACTATTTTACTGTTTATCTATTTAAATTAAAATAATGAAAAAAAAGAACTTTCTTGGATTTATGCATTGTTACTTCAGGTAGTTAGTGTGTCTGAGCTATTGCCTTATTTAAATGTGTTGCATTGTATACTAGCTGTGCCCAGCAGTGTTACCCGCGGTTTATTACAACAGTAAAAAGTAGCCTATGTGTTGTTCCAGGGTGTCAGCTAACTCCATACCAAATTTAATTGATATCGCTCGAGCCGTTTAGACATGAAGAAGTATTAAAAATACACACTCACAAACATTCGCCTTTGTAATATTCACATGTGATAATTTGCAGGTAACTGCAATACTACGCAAGAATGAATTCAATCAGGATTTTACATCGGGCTCCATCAAGTCCTATGACTCTAATCAGCTAGCCTCCAATGATCCTTTAGAAGATACAAGGAGTGAGGCACAATGTCGCCTCACAGATGGTAAAATTGTTTTTATGTTGCAGAATAAGGTAAAACTGTACATCTACGCCCAGGGGGGGATTACTTTTAAGTTAGAAAAACAACATATTTAATAAAAAAAGACACATTTAGCAAAAGAAACCCAAGCTCCGCTTGCTTCGAAATTTAAAGAATTAGTTTTTAGATAAATAAAACAACAATATTTTGATGGTTTTACTCATAAATCTCTAAAAAAACATGTGTTTTTTGAATTTTTATATGATTTTCATAAATTAATTTTATGAAAACTAAGACATTCCGAGCTGTAATATTCTACATACGTATTCTGTATACAGTTATCTTTTCATAAAAAAATTGCCAAAGCTTAATTCGTTGGGCGTTAATGTACAGTTTATCCCAGAATAATAGTACATTATATAATATGGCCGCAAAGCGATGTATTTTTATAAGGGTGCAAAAGTGAGAGGTTCAAGGATTTATCCCCAAGTGTAGCGAGTGAATATAGGCTTGAACAAAAGAGGGTTTTAACAGTGTTCAAAGCATAATAGCTTTTTTATCCCATCAACTACTATTTATTTTTATTACACTGGCGATCTAGGTCGCCATAATGCCCGTCACAGACTGGGCAGATACGATAAGATATCTGTATCGGCGCAGATCATCTTTCAACATCAATTTTTATGTAATCCTATGGACGACCACACACTGCACAGATAATGTAAAAGATATCTGAGCCGTGACATATAAATTGCAAGATCTGCAGATAACATCTGCCGATACAAAATTTTAACTGCAGCTATATACAGGATGCATGCGCAAGGGTAGGATCTGCGGTGCGGTGAGGCAGAGGGAAGCAGGGTTGGAATAGTATAAATTATACTATTTTGTTCGCTATTTTCATGCTATATACCTACCGTCTTATTCATAAAGATACAGTAGATTTTAAGTAGCGTTACTGGAGGTCTACTTCTCTGGTTTGTTGTATGGTAAATACGTGACATCCAGTCTAAATTGACATACGTCAAATAACTAAAATGCTCTTTAACTATTTATGAATAACAGGGCTAGTATGTAGTTTAGTAATACAAGTATACTACGCAACAATACCATATTTTATTTACAGCTTTACTTTAATTAATATTTACAGCTAAGTATACTACATTACATATTTACAAAAAAAAGAAAAGAAAACCAATTCATACAAATTAAATCAAAGTCGAACAAGCCTACAAATAAAATATTACGTTTGTTTGGGCTATGTTCCTTTGCCTGCCTATAATGGCCAAATATAAAAAAAAACAATAACCAAACAAAAAAAAATAGCTTTTTTGACAAGACAAAAAAATAAACTGATTGATTGATCTTGTAAAAAGCTAGTAAGTATATTTTTTATATCAATACGTTTAAGTACAATAATTTTAAGAGGGACTGAATCAAATCGAAAATAGTCTGTAAATTTAATGTCGGATAAGCAGCGTTGCCAATGTGTGGGGAATTCCCCAAACTGCGGGGAATACTAAAGCGAATGGGGAATTTTTGGGGAGAGGCACTATGCGGGGAATATGCGAAGAATTTAGCATTTTAACAATTAAAAAATAACTTACAACCAAAACATCCATTGATCAAATATAAATTACTGCCTATAATTATTTTAATTTTTAAAAAGGTTCAAACTTATCTTTATGGAAGTGATTATTTACCTTATTCGTTCGAATTACTGAATAATAGTGAAATACAATAATGAAAACCCCACCCTAAAATCAGTCAGTTGGATATCCTTAGTCTTTGTTAATGTATAAATATTTGTTTCTTTTAAGTAAATTAGAAAAGTTTTGATATTTTTTTCTTTTTTTGATTTTTAGTTACTCGAACAAGTTAAATTTATACTTCATCAGTTTTTACATGTATTTAACCTAGTTTTTACTTTTAAGCCTAAACATAAGAGAAACCTCGAGGAAGATTGTAATAAACCGGATGATTTTTTTAAAAGTGATACCATGGAGTGATGTACCTTCAGATAAAAAAGTTTGTATACGCAGATAAAATCTTATCGCATCTGCGCAATGTGTGACAAGCTTAACACTTCCGGCTTTTCTATATTGCAAAATAGCTCTTGTTCTTTGGTTTTACAGCCTAAGGCTGACGAAACCATAGACAAATCTGTTACGGCCTCCTAGTCCTTGACTGTACATAGAGTATCTGCTTTTTTATTGAAAACTAGTCGACCCGGCGAACTTCGTACCGCCTAACCTATAACCTATCTTGTACACGTATTATACTTATAAACCTTTCTCTTGAACCACTATCTATTAAAAAAGACCGCATCAAAATCCGATGCATAGTTTTAAAAATTTAAGCATACTTATGGACAGACGCGGGATGCGACTTTGTTTTATACTATGTATTGATTTTCTCTTAGGAAGATAAATATAAAACTTTCCCATATAAAACACTTAAGTTCTTCGTATGTCGCCGGGGCAGCTAGTATTTAAAATAAATAAACTGGTCTCTCTTGAGTGTGTGTTATATTGTGTGTGTAATTTCAGGCGTGCTGGCGGGCGTGTTCGACGGGCACGGCGGGCCGGCCTGCGCGCGGGCGGCGGCGGCGCGGCTGCTGCGCTACGTGGCCGCCGCGCTGCTGCCGCGCGCGCGCCTGCTCGAGTACGTGGACGGCGGCGCGCGCGACCCGCTCATCGACACTTACAACGATAATGTAATTTTATTACATATTAAATATGTAGCTGATCTTCGTACCGCCTTTTTAAATAGGTATTAAGTATATATATATATTTTTATTTCAGGTACAAATAGTAGAAGACCTAAGCAAAATATATGATGAAAGTTTTAAACAATATCTCGAGCAGTTGGTTATGGACGCAGCAGACGCGCCGGATGTGCAGTGGGCGTTCGAAAAAGCCATTTTGCATTTGGACAATGATTTCTCTAGAGAAGTTTTAGAACCTTTTTCAAGTACCGGCGAAGTCAACCCAAAAACACTTTCGGTGGCTCTGTCAGGTGCCGTGGCGTGCGTCGCACACGTGTCCGGGGCCGACTTGCACGTGGCCAACGTGGGCGACTGCGCCGCCGTGCTCGGCGTGCAGACGGAGGAGAACGAGTGGATCGCGAACAAGATCACGCGCGACCACAACTCTGACAACTACGACGAACTGAAGCGGATCTGGAGCGAGCACCCGCCGGCGGAGCGGCGCAGCGTGGTGCGGCGTGACCGGCTGCTGGGCGAGCTGGCGCCGCTGCGCAGCCTGGGCGACTACCGGTACAAGTGGCCCGCCGAGACGCTCGCCGCCGTGGCCGTGCCGCTGCTCGGGCCCAGGGCGATCGCCGCCAACTACCACACTCCGCCCTATCTGAGCGCGCGCCCTGACCTCTTCCACCATCGCCTCTCGCACAAGGACAAGTTCTTGATCATAGCGTCGGACGGGATCTGGGATATGATGACGCCGCTGCAGGCGGTCAAGCTGGTCGGCGAGCACATGAAGGGGAAGGTTTTCTTCAACCCGCTTAAATTGCCCAAGAAGAATATCACCCTCGGGGACATAAACGAGTTGCTGGTGCACCGGCGAGAGAGCCTCAAGAGCAAGCCTCTGGACCGCAACGCGGCGACGCACCTGGTGCGGCACGCGCTGGGCGGCGGCGAGTGCGGCGTGGAGGCGGCGCGGCTGGCGCGGCTGCTGGCGCTGCCCGCGCGCGCCTCGCGCATGCTCTACGACGACATGACCGCGCTCGTGCTCTACTTCGACTCGGACCGCCTGCGCCAGTGCCCGACCTGACTCACTCATACTCATACATACCTCTCTCTCTTTCTCTCACACACACACACACACACACACACAGAGAGAGAGAACGTGCCTTCTAATAATAGGCTTTATTCATAAAAAATCTAACCTTACGTGCGTTAGTTTATAAACTGACGGGTGTAAAACTTTATGTGATTTTATAAATTAAAATTGTTATTCCATATTTTTAGGTACCCTATCTATACAAATTTTTACAGGTTAAAAATATGCGTTGAAAATTATTTTCGCATTATTTTTTGTAACTGTGACTGTAGGTATGCATAGTAAATGAAATTTGTTATTCTATTTGAGAAAAGTTTTTTCCTTTTGTATTTGTGTGGAGTGGATTTTCAAATATTTTTTATTTGGGAATATGGCTTAAGATGTGTTATGATGTACTAATTTCATTTTTTTTGTATAACAGGCAGGTACCGCTGTCTGGGCAATTAACTATCGGTCTAAGAACCGGCGCGTACAGCGCTTAGGGCGAGTACGCACTATGCGGTTAGCCGCGGTGCGGCCAGCCACGACGCGAACTTGGCATTTAGTATGCACAGCACAGTGTACACAACACACTTAACCGCACAAAATTACGTATTAACCATCAACCGCGCCGCTAACCGCTTAGTGCGTACACTTTAACCTCCGCTTTTTACTTCCGTATTGTATTGTAGAGAGTTATTTTTTGTAAAAAGCTAAAGTTTATGTGATTGTTTTTATCTTTTTCATATGGATCCTGGATAAATAGTGTACAATGATGAAAAATAAGCGTTGAAAAGCCAGAGCACACCGCTAATTTTTAAGCTCACTCCTAAATACGGATCTACTGATACAGAGTTACCTTTTTTTTTGCTAAACTAAAGGCCGCTTTCAGGCGCAAAATAATTCTAGAATTAGCGCATGAAAAACAACATAACGTTAAATCGTATACTTTATAACGATTTTTGTTTTTGCTGATTTCTGAATTTAGTAGCGGCCGGCCTAGGTGTTGTAGTTGTGGTTAAATTATGTTCTTTTTGATAAGACCTCGTGGTCACGCAAGGTCGCGCCGCGCGCCCCTTACTGGCTTTGGGGTTTTTAACAATTTGGTGCTATTACAGAATATATACATACGTGCGTATCCTGTTGCCCCTTTGATTAATGTGGTCGTTTGACCCTTTTTTTATTTATTTAAAACAATTATAATTTTGTTACCTTGCCTATGTTATACCGATAGTAAGCTTAATCTGCTTGTCTTGTACAATCTACCTCGTAAGAGATTTGTTTGTGATGTATTAGATATAATTTATCAGTGCTAATGAGTGCTATTATTATTTGTCTAGTCTATTCTAATTTTACTATATACTTATCTGAATAAAGCATTATTACAAAGGATACCTAAATATTTTTAAATAAATTCAATGATGTAAAGAGAAATACGAACAATAAACTGAAAAATAACTAAAATGAATTCGTGCGTGCACTGGCAGTAGAATGTAATACCTACGTACGGCAAGCAAAATGTATAGACTTATTAAAAAAACCCGCCGAATTTCGTACCGCCTAACATATTACTATTTTGTGCATGTATTATACCTACTTATAAAACTTCCTCTTGAATCACTCTATTAAAAAAAAAAACGCATTAAAATCCGTTGCGTAGTTTTAAAGATTTAAGCATATCTATAAAGAGACAGACGCGGAAAGCGACTATTTATAAGATATGAAGGCTATTTATTTTATTAACCGACGAAAAAACAAAAAGGAGGACGTTCTCAATTCGTCGCGTATATATCTATCGCGATCGCGTATATGTATGATCACGCATAACTTTTTACTGTGTGGACCGATTTTGATAATTCTTTTTTTAATCGACAGGGTATACCTTGAAGTTGGTCCCATTAACATTTGGAAATAAAATTCCAACCCTGGGTGGAAAAATAGGGGTGACTTCATTTTTCACTCACAGATTGCCTTGTTGCGATTTACATGATAACTGCTAGGTATAATTATGAGTATTTTTTATATGAATGTTAATAATCATAATCTCAGCCGATAGACGTGCACTGCTGGACATAGGCCTCCCTCACAAATCGCCTCACCGACCGGTCGTGAGCGAACCTCATCCTGTTTAGTCCCTCAACCTTCACCAGGTTGTGTGGCCACCTTGTGGGGTGCGACCACCTTGTGTAGGGTGATCAACTGTGGCCAAAAAAAAAAAATAGCCCAAAAAAAAAACTTTTTATATCAAAAATTAAACCGCCGAAAAAATTGATAAGCATTTAATAATAGGGAAACATTTTCTATTAGGGCTTAATTTACTCACTTCTTGAAGTAATTTTGGTATACCAAGCAAATTTTGAGTCGGCGCCACAGAATCAACGAATAAAGATCACTAAATTACCTGAAATTTACAGAAATAACCGAAAAACGTGTGCCGCCGCGCATCGCACATTACGTAGATAATGAATTTGCTTGTGTGGTGTGGCGCCGACTTAAAATTACCATACCTATATTACTTTAAGAAGTGAGTAAATTTAAGTCCTAATAGAAAATGTTTCCCTATTATTAAATGCTTTTCAGTTTTATCGGCGGTTTAATATTTTGATAAAAAGTTTTTAGACTATGTGTATTGCATAAGTAATGCGTTTAATATTAGTTAGGTAGGTACTCAAAATAAAGATCACCATACATGTTGCTGTTTAATAAGATGTACCTTGTACTAGAAGAATAAGTATGTGACATGTTTGGAAAATGTGATTTTTATTATTTAACAATTTATTTAGCTTTAGGTGTAGTATAGGCTATTCTATAGGCTCACCAATTTTTTTAATATGTAGGTAAGTACTACCTACATACTTACATATTCAGTTATTTATTAACTAACGCTTTAACAATAATATATTAAAACGACAAATAAGTAATATTAATTAGTCATTTATTAAAAGTGAATAGATTTGTAACAGTTTAGGCGATGAAGTACATATTTACATAATCGTTATAATTATACAATTTATGAAGCGTAGGGACAGCCGTTACAGCAGAAACATGGTGATAAATAGTAGGTACATTACTGTCGAGGCAGGGAATGAAGGCTTGTTGCACGATTAGTATTCTTAGTAATAGGTAGGTAAGTATATTTAGCTATCCGAGCTCAGGTGGAAACATTATACTTAGTTAAGTATACTGACAATAGCTTATTTTTGCAGAGTAGGTAAGTACTTACTTAAAATCTTTTCAAAAATATTATTTAAGCTTTCCTTTAAAACTTATGCCAATACTTAATTGGCGAATAACAGTTTAGCGGATTTATAGTTGACAGTAATGAACCGAATGTAAGTACCTAGGACCTACCTACGTAAAATATAAAGCAAAATTACCATTTATAAACCATAGTTAAAACTATAACACTATGTAGGGTATGAGAACATAAAAGAAAAAAGTAAGTAATAGGTAGTACGTAGTACCTACCTACATATTATAAAAGCATCATCATTTACTATTAGGGCATGTAATATCGGAAGGTTTTCAATTCCGATACTGATATCGGACATTTTATCTCAATACCGGAATTCCGATATCAATATCGGAATCGTAAAAACTCAATAAAATTACTCAAAAAAGTAATATTTAAATTTGTACTGTATAAAATTCGTTTACCGAATTGGATTTAATTTGAATTTCATGATGTATGGAGTCAGCAATCAAGTTGAGATGATATCTTCCTAGGATTTTGAATACAAAAAAAAAAAAAAAATTGTACTTAATTAAATTGAAAAAAAAAAAATTACCATTTATATTTTTAATTATTAAGTATTATTTCTTTAACATTTTGGTTTTTCCTATTCTACATTGTACCAGTACAAAGTATGTACCAAATAACTAAATGAACTGCTTTGAAATATTGTTTCTGATTAAAAAAAGCTAAGAATTAATCGCACGGATGCAGCCGAACAGATGGCCCAAAATAGCCACAGAATGGGTACCAAGAGACGCGAAGAGGCGCCGTGGTCGCCCGAAAAAGAGGTGGAGCGACGAGCTGGGTGCGCTGGATAAGAACTGGTGGCAGACCGCGCAAGAGCGAGAGGAGTGGAAGAGGGGGAGGGAGGCCTTTGCCCAGCAGTG
This sequence comes from Euspilapteryx auroguttella, assembly GCA_951802225.1. Taxonomy (NCBI): domain Eukaryota; kingdom Metazoa; phylum Arthropoda; class Insecta; order Lepidoptera; family Gracillariidae; genus Euspilapteryx; species Euspilapteryx auroguttella. The sequence goes on along the minus strand of OX637641.1, from coordinate 15,898,221 downwards.
GGACAATATAGGCTAATAATAATAATAATAAGAATTAACAAATTTACAGTTACTTTTTATATTGGAGACTTGTGGAATGCTCTAAACATTTATTTTAGAACTAAATTAACAAAAAAGGCTTGCTACGAGATTCCGATATTGGCTACCTTAATATCGGAATTTAAAATATCGGATATTTCTTCCGAGATTCCGATATTACGATATTCCGAGATTGCGGTATTCATGCCCTATTTACTATGAACTATTATTAATAAATTAATTATATATAGGTATTAATTCATAAGCGAGATTGTAAAACTTGCAATTAAACTGCAACCGTATTAAAAAAAACACACAACACAGTGTAAAGTAAAATAATCTGGAGAACTGAGTGATTAAGTAGGTAAGGCTGCAAACGCACAGGCGGATTTTTATCCGCGCGGAAACAAACCGCGCGGATAAAAATCCGCTGTTGCGGTTTTATTTCCGCGCGGTTTGAAAGGTTGTTATTTAATTTTCAACCTTATTCTTAGTTCCCGAACGTACAGGTGAATTTTTACCCGCGCGGAAATAAAACCGCAACAGCGGATTTTTAACCGCGCGGTTTTTTATCCGCTTGTGCGGACACTTCCATAGGATTCAATATGTTACATAAAAACCGCGCGGAAAAAATCCGCCTGTGCGTTTGAAGCCTAAGTATATAATAAAATATCGCTCTAAGATTAAATTCACAGACAACTTACTTGAGCTCATCTGAGCTTTATTCTTAAGTTTAAACTAAAATGTATAAAATTGAGATGAATTTAACATAAGATTTTCTTCCTTAGTGGATACTTACAGTTTAAACTAATTCTAATATAAGTAAGCGTCGTAAGCGGGTAAAGGACAGGTCTACGGCGCGGCGTAGTCAACACTGTGCTGTAATTCTAACTCTAACTCCTCCTAAAGCCTGCAATACTTAACAATAATATTTATTAGGCCAAGTGCGTGGCGGTCCGCGCGCAATTTAGGGTTCCTCACGCACGATGTTATGGGTTGATTTTTTCTAATAAATATAAACCCTTAAACTCTAACTAGTTATAATCATTTATAGCCTCCGAAACACCCTCCGCCTCCGACATACGGGCAGCAAAACTACGGACTTAATGAATACGAAACCCTTAATTAAACCTAGCATTCAAACGAACATTAACTTAAAGCTAGGTACAATGGGTACACTACTTCAAACTTTAGATCTTTGTAAAGATAACATAATAAACTTAATTCATTACTTACACGAAAATTGACTTTCATTAGCTACCAACCTTAAGTTAACACCGTAAGTACGTACTGAACGTACCTACTTGACGTTCTTCTGAGACATTATTCTAGAAAAGGGTTGAGTTTGTGCTTAAAATACATAGTAAATGCCTAGCCTAGAAGGCGCTTGACGTGCATTTATAAAACACGAACTACAAAAATTACGAAAGTTACGCTAAATGTCCTTCTAGGAATGAATATCGTCAACCGTCCATCCAACCGGTCATATCCGTTTTAAACTATACACGGTATGACATTTTTTTCTATTAAGAGGCAGTTTACCGCGATGCTAGCGCCATTTCGGAACAATAATTATAGCTTCTAAACTAAGCCAAATATCAAAAATGTGGCACAGTATGACACTAGATAATCTTGCTAAGTATTTTTGGAGCACAGAAGTAGTCCTAACTTAAAATAACAAAATTATACACAGATTGTTGCTAAAAGGTGCCACTTTTAGCAACACTGTAGCTTTCTTTGGACTTTAATTTAAAAGCTATACAACAATGCCCTTAAAATACTTTGCTACATTATCTAGTGTCATATTGTGCCACATTTTTGATATTTAGCTTAGTTTAGAAGATATAATTATTGTTCCGAAATGGCGCTAGCATCGCGGTAAACTGGCTCTTAAGTATTTTATTGAGAACTAGCTTTCCGCCCGCAGCTTCGCAAGCGCTTTTTATAATAAAAGTAAATAACTGGTTCATTTGTTTCTCAGAAATCTAGGGAAATCATTTGTAATCGCACCAAAGCTCTAAAGAAATCATAAAAAAGCAGTTTGCCTTTACAACAGTAAAATTTGGTTTTTCCAGTTCCCGTAGTATCTACACGAATTCATGTCTTTGCTACACTTATATTTGTTACGTTTCTATCTTGAGATGTTTGGGCTGAAAACTTAAATACTTATTGTTTCCTTTTCCATTTCAGGATATCCTTCATTAATAACACCCTGTATTGTATAAACAAACTAACCTATATGCTTCATCTCTGAGGCTCAGCTCTGAGGCTTCACTAAAAATAAACAAACTAACCTATATGCTTCATCTCTGAGGCTAAGCTCTGATCGAGGCTTCACTAAAAATAAACAAACTAACCTTGCTTCTTCTCTGAGGCTAAGCTCTGAGGCTTCACTAAAAATAAACAAACTAACCTATATGCTTTATCTCTGAGGCTAAGCTCTGAGGCTTCAATAAAAATAAACAAACTAACCTATATGATTCATCTCCGAGGCTAAGCTCTGAGGCTTCACTATAAATCCAGTTCTATTGTACCCTAATTAGGTCTACTCAGATTCATCTTCATCGTCGTCACAACTGATTGTCGTTCATTGCTGTAAATTTGCCTGCACTACAGGTTGCCATAATTACCTGTCTTGCGCGTCCCTTATCCAGTTTACTAACATCATTTTTTTTTTTCATACAAACTGTTATACTCTGTATCAGCACTCGCAAAAACTTGAAAAACACCTACCATATTACTTTAGGAAACTAAGGACTAATAAACGCAGTTATAATATTATCATATTTGATGCTTAAGTATTATGAGGATCTTATTTTGAAAATTTAAAGATAGTGTCATTACTTAAGATTTTATATTTTATATCTTACTGAACTCGGGGGCTAAATATTAAAAAAATAAAACCATTTATGAGGTTTGTAATGTAAAGAGAATGTTCAGCGTAAATTTCAACTTCCTAATCGCAGCAGTTTAGAGTCTGATACAAACTGTTACATATTGTATACGGCGGCTCAGTGAAGTTATCCCCATATCCCGTCTTTGTGAGACGTAGGCACCCAGAATCAGCACACCCACAAATGGTTTCGCAATCAGCGCCCCCAAAAACCTAGAAAACGCCACCCATATCGATTTTTAATATAAATTTATTTCCGCCATCTTGGATTTCAAAATCGATGTTTTTTGTGTAGTTAGCGACCCTTATAACCTAGAAACATCACCCAATTCAATTTTAAAGCAAAATGAGGAGCGGTTTCGGTTTTTCATACAAACTTTTACACCCTGTATCATGGCTTACAGGACTAATTAACGCATTTTTGATATCATATTTCATGTTTATATATAAAAAGGACATTATTTTGAAAATTTCAACTCTCTAGTGTCATAAGTTTAGATTTTAGCAAAAAACATATTTCACCTACCTCAGGGGCAAAATAAAAAAAAAACTAAATCATTTATGATGTTGGTGATACAAAATGAATCCACAGTCTAAATTTCAACATTCTAAACCCAGTACTTTAGGAGTTTCATACAAACTGTTACACCCTGTATACGGCGTCCCGGTTAAGTTATCCCATAATCCCGTCTTAGTGGGTGCCTACGTCACGTAAAGAAGCTACTGTCCAAATTTCATCTTTCTATCTTCAGCGGTTTCGGCTGGGCGATGATGAGTGAGTGAGTGAGTGAGTGAGTAGATCAGTGGTATTTGGATTTTATATATATAGATATCCTTCTCATTAAAAATTGTAAGTACTTAGATGATCTTATAATGTTTTTTTAATCTGCAGGATGTACACAAAGATTATAATAAAATCGTTAAAAAAAAATTTGTTAACTAATGTTCAGATTATATTATGAGATTTTAATTAGGAATTGACACAATGTCATACCATTAGAAACGGGGGATGGGTGTGTTGGGGACGCAGACAAACGGAACTGGCCGTGGACGGGCAATCCGGGCACAAAAGCTGCTAACTAAGTAAAAGGCAATATTATCTATCGCTTATAAAGGCTACTTGATCAATCTGCTATATTTATACTTTAAATAATCGTCTGATTAAACATAACATCGTGAGTAGGTACCTAACTCAAACGTTAGTCAAAAGGTTTAACAATTTTACGGTTTACAAGAATTGTTACTATATATAGAATGCCAATAAAGAGATTTTGAAATGTCTGAAACTACTAAACAACAACAAGGCAACACAATAACCACTTTTTTATTCATCTTAAAATTTAATTTATTGTAACTTACAATCGAAATAGATAAATTTTAAAGTACCTACTTACATATACTGTTTGCATATTAAAATACATATTTTCTTATGAAAAACATTGCAATATTAGCATCAAAACTTTTAACAAGTCGTGTAATTCTTAACTTGTAACAAAATTACATTTCTTATATGTCTTATCAATATCAAGCAAGGTCGCAGCCGAAATCCTTGCGCCTCGCGCGCTACCTGAGCTTAACTATTTGAACTTGAAATATCAACGAGGGGCTGTATAAACCCAAAATTTATAATGTGTTATATTATACAAAAAATTATAATATTGTCTCAAAATGCTTATAGTTTCTATTTTGTATGCAAAAAGGTAGGGAACCTTATTTCTTTGGTTTTCAATAAATCTTTTTTTTTTTAAATATAAAAAATGCCCTATGATTTTTGTAGTGTTAATGCACTCCCGCGTCACGCGTGCAACGTGAGACGCGAGAGGTGCACTGAGCGCACAGCCCGCGCTCGAGCCTCCGCGCGCGCCGGCTTGTTCTCTCGCACGAATTTCTTCGTTACTCATCTAACATACTTAGTTATTATTAAAAACATAAGTAACAACTTATTATTAAAAGCGATATCTAGTAAGTAATTATCTTATAATATTTTATGGATTTATTTTTATAAAATATGAAAATCGCACCATTTGCAACACATGGAACTTAGCCACGATAAGAAACACTTATTACGTAAGAAATAATCTAAATTTTCAAAAATAAGGATTTATAAATTAACTTATTCCATGTAAGTACTTAATTAAGTATTTTAATAATAATTGATTGCCTTAATTTATTACGTTATTCAAATGAAGAGCTTTAGACGCTGAGCAAGTTAAGTGCGAACGAGACGCATGTCGTACAGTACAACTAAGATTGAATGTGTCTAAACCAGAAGGATAACTATAGGTACTTGGTAAAAGAGCCCAAGAAAATTTGTTTTAAATAAATAAATCAAGTGATATCTATGTAATATCAATAAATAATATACAATTATACTTAGGTAAGTATTTATTATTTAATTGAAAAAAGGTCTTTGAGACTACGATCTTTATTAATGCAGATTGTATTCAGGAATAAAGTTTAACTTAAATACTGTATTACAATTAAGTATAAGTATTGTACTTATTTAATATGGGACACAAACCACCCTATCCTTGAAAATGAACTTTTACCACTGAAAGGGATTAACTTTAGTCGTTCCAAGATAACAAGGCAAAACCCCTTATCAACATTCCTATCACAGTTTCAGTAACGCACAAAAATCACAAATAGGTACTTACTTATTTTATGCCTAGAAACTTTATTATTGCTGATCGATTTTTATTTGCATTGAAATGCAACGCGTAGATTTTGAGGCTCAATTGTTGTGTGCGACTACGCCCGCCCCGCCGCCGCGTCGTGGGGCGGGTCGGGTTCCAAACATTATTTATAACGTACCTAAGTATTATACAATAAGGAATTACATAAAGAAAGCTGTTTCCCGTGTCGTTTATCACTTTTGTGCTAATTGGTTTAACTTACCGATTTAGTTATTTTCGTCCAAGCCGTAAATTCAAGCGTTGTTTCTTTGAATACTTGGTTGAAGTACCACCGAGGGTGCTGTTGACACTCTTAAGCAAGTACTAATTACAAATTAAGATTACCTAATTTGTACAGACAAAAGCTTTTGATTAATAAAAAGTTAAATAAATAACATAATTATTCTAATGATTATCCGCTCGGCCTGAAAGTAGCATGGGCCTGAGCTAGCAAGAAAAAGTCGTTTAATATTATGAGAAGGTGAAATCCGGTGAGAGAACAAGTGTAGATTAATCGCCGCCCAGGGAGAGCGCCTGGACGATGCGCGGGTCCGCCTTGCTGCCCTCGCGGAACTCCTCGAGCGTGAGGCGGTCGTCGTGGTTCTTGTCCATCTGGTCGAAGATCTTGTCCACGCGCTTCTGCGGCGTATTCTCGTCCTCCGGCTGCGGGGTCTGGCCCTGGAAACAAATTAACTTTTGTCTCATCATATCAGTCAAGTGACGTTCGCTGCAGGATACTGACCTCCCTTCCACTTATACCGCCACATTGTCAAACTTAATAGTACAATATTCATTCATCTATTCTAAAAAAAGTAATAATATCTTATTAAGTAATTACCTACTTATATTAATTTTGAATATGGTGTATTTCGGCATAAAAATGCTTCGGGCTCTTGCACATAAAGTATACGTATAATGTCCTGCCACTTTCGCACGCGTATTTAACGGCCTAATAAAAGCCTAATAACGACTAAGGTATAATTATGTCATAACTTCGGGTAGAGCGCGTGGATAGAGGGGAAAAAGTGCTAAAGTATGCTGTATGTGTACCTATACATATCAAAGTATGTCTAACACATTAAGAAGCCTTTCACAATTAAATTGTTGTTTGTTGTTAATTTAGTTCTTAGTCTCTTTACTAAGAATTTATTCTCTTTATTATTCATTATTTTTGTAACGCTGAAAAATATATAGTTTTCTACTTTACCGCCGCTTTAAAGACATGTTTTCAATATAATGTTTTAAATAAGGTATTTTTTAATGTCCTGACTTACTAAAATGATGTAAGTATATATGTTTCGATGAAATTATCGCTGACTCGAAATCAAAAAAATGTTCGATGAAAAAGCGGTGGCTGGTTAAGTATTATATTCTCTGTGGCGGTGGTGCAATTCTAAGCCATATATACAGTGTGTCCGGGGAAGTTATAACATAATTTTAAGGGTGTATTCTATGCTCAATTTCATCGATGAAAACACCCCATATGGGGGGTCGCAGCCTCACCCCCCCTCAGTATGATGTTTTTAATTTTTTTTTTGCAAAAGTCGACCCCGCCTACTTTTAAATTCACAGTTAAAGATCTAAGGCTCACAGAACCTACATTAAGGTCTTGATCGAAGGCTAAGTAGTTAGGCTACCTAAGTTACTAACAAAATAACCAAGTATTGCTTTTACTTTATTTTTTAAGATGATAAAACAAAAAAAAAAAAAATTTTTTTGTACATTTTTTACGGTTTTTCAAAGTTTCCACAAAAAAATGCTGATACTTTTTTTTATTTTTTGTGTTTTATTGTTAGTTTTTGAGTTGTTCTCCAAATTGGTATTAGATTTATTTCTGTACGTCTATTACTTCAGAAATTATCAACTAGCAAAAATACCCTTCGCTTTTACCTTTTAATTTAAGATTTCAGTTTAACCCACTTTTATTAAAAAATAAAGTCAATATTTAATACTTTTGTTAGTTATTTTGGTAGCCTACCTACTTAGCCTTCGATCTTTAACTGTGAATTTAAAAGTAGGCGGGGTCGACTTTTGCAAAAAAAAAAAAAAAAACATCATACTGAGGGGGGGGTGAGGCTGCGACCCCCCATATGGGGTGTTTTCATCGATGAAATTGATCATAGAATACACCCTTAAAATTATGTTATTGTAGCTAAAAGTGGCTAATTTTAGCAAAAAACAGTAATCCATAAACATTCTAAACCTAGATATTATTTTAAATACTTAAAAAATACTAGGGACCAAGATTTTATGCACAAGGGAGCACTTTTTTCTGAAAAAAACTTACTTTAGAAAATATTTTTTTTTCTAGAGTGGCGCCACTGTTCGCGTAAAAGGACTCTTAATTTAGGTCTTGTACATAGGCTAAGTAGGTAGGCTACCAAAATAACTAACAAAAGAATTAAATATTGACTTTATTTTTTAATAAAAGTGGGTTAAACTGAAATCCTAAATTAAAAGGTATAAGAGAAGGGTCTTTTTGGTAGTTGATAATTTCTGAAGTAATAGACGTAGAGAAATAAATCTAATACCAATTTGGAGAACAACTCAAAAGATAACAATAAAACACAAAAAATAAAAAAAAGTATCTGCATTTTTTTGTGAAAACTTTGAAAAACCGTAAAAAATGTACAAAAACAATTTTTTTTTTTGGTTTATTATCTTTAAAAAAAAAAGTAAAAGCAATACTTGGTTATTTTGTTAGTAACTTAGGTAGCCTAACTACTTAGCCTTCGATCAAGACCATAATGAAGGTTCTGTGAGCCTTAGATCTTTAACTGTGAATTTAAAAGTAGGCGGGGTCAACTTTTGCAAAAAAAAAATTAAAAACATCATACTGAGGGGGGGGTGAGGCTGCGACCCCCCATATGGGGTGTTTTCATCGATGAAATTTATCATAGAATACACCCTTAAAATTATGTTATAACTTCCTCGGACACACTGTATAAGCCATAGCCTTTTAGCATTAGAATACGGGGACAGGGCTTGACTCTCTTTTCTGTTAAAACGCAGTCAATCTCTGACAGCATTGTGCACTCAGGTCAGGATGCTTACCACCATCTGGTAGATTGCGTCGACGATGTTGTACATCTCGTCCCGCGTGATGTAGCCGTCGTTGTCCACGTCGTATAGCCGGAACGCCCCTTCGAACAAATTAATATACCAGTAGTTAAAAAATAAAATATAAATTGAAATAACGTCGGATAAATGTCGTAGCCCACTTACACGACTCTGCTCTGACACCGCTCTTACGCAACCCCTCCCTAAAGACGACTGCTCGCAGTCCACGCAGCGACAGCTAGCAGGCACCCAGCAGTGCGTATTGTTGGTCGATACTGACTGACTGAGCGGCTACCGACGACGCGCGCCGCGACTGCTAGCAGATATACCGCGCCGACCGCTCGTCTATAACGGCCGGCCAGCGAGGCTTCAACTAGGTACCGAGCAGTCTGACGGCGGTAAGCTCGCTGACAGCGAGCTGTGTGCTAATCTATGATGCTAACTGCTCCGTGGCTCAGTTGGCAGTGATGTGGACTGAGTAAGCGTGTGCACCTGGGTTCGATTCCCGGGCGGGGCGAATATTGATATGATGAATATCGATGTTTGTTGCCGGTCTGGGTGTAATGTTCGTCTCTGTGTGTGTATCGGGCATCCTAGATACAGGTTCTTCCTAGTTAGGGGCTCTGAGTGTAATGTGATAATATTATTATTATTAACTAGCTTTTGCCCGCGGCTTCGCACGCGTTTTTTCATTATAATCGTGAATTACTTGAAATGCTACTCAGGAATTTGGGGACATCGTTTCTGATCGCACGCACACCCCCTTAAAATATACATATTTTTAAATTAATTAAATTTTAAACGGTTTACTTTATTTAAGAGCCAGTTTACAGCGATGCTAGCGCCAATCGCGAAAAAAATTTATATCTTCTGAACTAAGGCAAATATCAAAAATGTGGCACTGTGCGTGTGTTAGTATTTTTGAGCACAGTTTAGTAGTCCTAACCTAAAAGAACAAAATTATACACAGATTGTTGCTAAAAGTGGCCACTTTTAGTAACACTTTGTATTTTACTTTGGTCTTCAACTTAAAAGCTATACAACAGTGCCCTAAAAATACTAGGCTACATTATCTAGTGTCATACTGTGCCACATTTTTGACATTTGCCTTAGTTTAGAAGATAAATTTTTTTTCGCAAATGGCGCTAGCATCGCTGTAAACTGGCTCTTAATGACTCTGAATCAATTAGAGACCGACCGAAACACGATTTTCTGCCGAAACCGAAACCGAAAACGAACCTTCGGCCCTGGCCCCAGTTTCGGCCGAAACCGAAACCGAAACTTGAATATGATAAGAATTATTCTAAATTGTTTAAAATAGTTTGCAACAAAGCAAAATCTAATTATATAAATAATAAAATTAGAAACTCGAAAAATAAAAGTAAAACGGTCTGGCGGATTATTAATAAAGAAACTGGTAAATTTAACGGTAAGGAAAGCATTCAAGCTTTAAACTTAAATGGTAAATTCGTAACAGATAAATCGGAAATTGCGAATGAATTCGAATCATTCTTTGCTAACATCCCATTTCAAACCACTAAAGACCTTAACGCATCTGCCAGCGCCGCGGAAACTATTCTTAAGGAGCATGTTGACATCGCCCAGCCTCCGCTCACGTTTCGCCATGTTGGACCGTAATGCATTATTAAGAAATTTAAGGAACTTAATTTAAAAAAGACAGAAGACCTATGGGGGATATCAATTAAAGTACTTCAACCTATTATAACACTTAAAGCGCCTCACTTAGCATTAATTTTAAACTCTTGTATTGAAAAAGGCATTTTTCCAAATTTATTGAAGTACAGCAAAATCTATTTTTTTTTTCTATTTTTAAATCTGGAAATACAGAAAACCCGACTGATTATAGACCAATCGCGGTTCTTCCAGCCTTAAGTAAAATATTTGAAAAATTTATTCTTGCACAATTAGCGTCTCACTTTTCTGTTAATAAATTCCTACACAAAAATCAATTTGGTTTTAGGAAAGGGCGGTCTACCTTAGACGCAGGTCACAAACTCATCAGCAGTGTCTATGGAGCCTGGGATGATTCTCACGATGCTATTGGGGTTATCTGTGACCTCTCGAAGGCTTTTGACTGCGTTGATGAGACTTTGCTACTTAAATTACAGCACTATGGCGTAATTGATAAATCACTTGATCTACTTGCCTCTTATCTTACTGATCGCGACCAACGGGTGGACATGGGTGGTGCAGTGTCTGCAGGTTGTCCTATCAAGATGGGTGTACCTCAGGGATCGATATTGGGGCCTTTCCTGTTCCTAGTCTACATAAATGATCTCCCTTACATGCTAGATAAACTTACTGATGTTGTACTCTTTGCTGACGATACCTCTTTAACATTTAAAGCTAAACAAGGTGATTCCCTCAATTTAGATATAAACAAGACATTAGTGGAGATATCTCAATGGTTTACTTCTAATAATTTACTTTTGAACGCAAAGAAAACTAATTGCATTAAGTTTTCATTGCCTAATGTGACTGCTTATGATTCAGATATACATTTGGACAATAACAAGCTTAATCTGGTTAATCAAACTGTATTCCTTGGTATCACTCTAGATTCGAAACTTCAGTGGGGCCCCCATATCTCAAATCTTGCGGCAAGGCTCAGTTCGGCTGCGTACGCAATCAGGAAAATCAGAAAATTAACTGATGTGTCTACCGCGAGACTTGTGTATTTCAGTTACTTTCATAGCTTATTGACTTATGGCTTGCTTCTATGGGGGCTCGTTTGGGGGCCTCTCCAGGCGACTATTGTCGTAAGGCAAGGCAAACATTTGTTTACCTGAGCCAATTGGTGGGCACCCTGAACTACCTCGCCTCTCACAGTATAGGATACTTTACCAAATAAGGTATCAATAGCAATTAGATTAGATGTAGTCTAATTGACTTTCAATAAGTGATATCTTGTATCCTATATTGAATAAAGAATTATTTGAATTTGAATTAATCATATTTTCCGGTAACTATATATAACTCCCAGTCCCCATTAGTAAATGTAACAAAACACGTTTCAATTCATCAGTTTGGAGTGTTTAGATCTGATCTGGATAGTAGTTAGATCCACTCATCCACTATTTAAGAGCTGATCATTTTCAAACGGCTGAGTGGATGAGGGGACCTAACTACCTTCCAGATGTCCTAACGATTTAAAAATTTTCAACGTATTACTTCAATGATATTGAAAGTTTATGGTAAGGTAACCATGACCTTTTGAAGATGATCAGCTCTAGTTCTAGTTTAGTTGATGAGGGTATCTGACTCGGTCGGATGGTTATTAATTTTGGTTAATTTAATGCTTGTGTTAACATTTACCTCTGTTGCACGGAAATTATGCATAATTACCGGTCAATGGGTCAATGTGAATAATTTATCACATTTACCGCGTACATTGGTACTTATTCATAATAATCGGTAATTATGCATAATTATAAATTATTCACATTTACCGTAACATATACATAATATATTATTTTATACACTGTTTGTATTTCATATGAAAAGTTTTAATGAATAAAGTAAAATTCTGTAAAATTCTATGTTAAGTAACTGAAACTGAAACACATTAGCAAGTATATTATAATGTAAATACACTTACAGTGAAGCTTTTCATCCAGGTTTCCACGAGACGTCACCGACAGAGCCCGTATAAACTCTTCGAACTCAATAGAACCGTCCTGCGAACAATTATTCAAAGGTAAATAAATACAGGACCTCACAACCATTGAAACATAAAGCGTTGCATTATAGCCTCGCAAGAATCCCCTGTACCTACTGCTGTAAATTCTCGACACATGCGCTTCAGTTTCGCTGTTTCGCTGTAACCCACATAAATCTTTACGTCTCCGCACCATATATCTGCACATCTCCGCTTTTAAAAGTAGAATACGTCCCTGCGACTTGCTTATTTACCGGCAGCTGCACTGCAGCTGAATATTATTCAGATAACGAGCTCTGGAGCGCCACATCGCCGCAGCGCTGCCGCCCCTAGTTACCAATTTATGAATATTTAAAATTAAACATGAATTCTCGTTGGCATCTCTATTTTTTGGAAGAGTATACGGCCCAGAGCCGGTTAGTTTTGGGCTCCGAGTTCATTATTATAAGCGAAATTATAGTCGTCACACAAGGCTAAAACATAGGTATACCTAGTTAGGTAGGTTCCTATTAAAATATCAAACTAATGGCATAAATTAACATAATGGGCATTATTATTTAACAAAAAACCAATACCATTTTATAATTTAAATATTAATTGATACAAATATGATAACGATTTTTGTAAAGATTCATTTTACATTCTCTTCATTTTAATCATCTGAGTAAAAGCTTGCACTTACTGCAACTAGTATTTGAATAATGTAAAGGACAATTCTTTCTTTCATTCATTTTTGCTGTTTAGATAAGGTCGATATCAAAATCTTTACCCTGGGCAAGGACGAGGAATGATTATTTTATAAAACAATGTTTTATAGTCTAGTAATAGCCCTGCAGGTGTCTAACGAGCTTCGTTCGTTAGTTGTAAGTGACTTGTGAGTTGTGACACGTACAGCGGGGCCGGGTTGCGAGTGGGGATGGGAAGGCCGGAGTGGCGGGGCCCGCTGTCCGCTGTAATATGTCACGTCGTTAATGAGGACCGAGCCTGAAGCCTGAAGAGTCTGCCGAGAATTGCCTAATTTAGCTGTCTAGGTTTGGGCACCTAATTTACGGGTACAGACTAACAGAAACAAGAGAGTAACTATAATTACTTTAAGCAACCATTGGACGACGACCCACATAGTAGGGAATAATTCATTCATTCATAGGTGAATATATTATTATAATTTTGTCAGAAACTGCAGAAAATTTATTTAACTTTTTAGTCATAGCCTGAAATCCATTAAACTGCTATTAAGAGAACTGTGGTGTGGAGAACTAACGAGGTTCGATGATGCAATGACTAAAAGCAGTATAGTGTTGTATTTATAGGGAGTTTGGGTTCCTAGTGTATGGAAGGAGTGCTAGATTCCTTTTAACGTTTCTTCTAACTTAATTAATAAATTACTTACATTGTTTTCGTCGAACACTCGAAACACCAGCGAAGCAAACTTGCTGGGGTCGCCTTGGGGAAAGAATTGCTTGTAGATCTTGATAAAGCCCTGCAACGTATTATTACGTATTATAATAATACTACACATAAAATATGAATTAAAAAAGAAAAGGTTTTAAAAACTAAATAACGATGCGAAACTAGCGCCACTCCCAAACTTATTAATATCTTCTAAAGCATGGCCGAAATAAAAAATATGAGTCTTTGACTCCTTAGATAATCTTGCTCAGAATTTTTGAGGCCCTGTTGTGTAGCCTTTAGGTTCCAAATCTAAGAAAAAAAATCCGATTGTTGCCTAAAGTGGCCACTTTAGTTTCTTAAAATATTGTTATTATTTATCAATGTGGCGCTAGTATAGCACCGTTACGCACCTTAAATATTTTTTATAATTGTTTATTAAAAATCAATAGATAAAGAAAAATTTTTGCGTATTTTTCTGAATTGTGAGAGAATATTGGTAAATCGACCAAACTTCGTATTAATTAAATTTAGCGAGAGAAGTGTCGAAGAAGAAGTCGAAAAAGAGTACATCCAACACTTCAGAATGCCGTAATTGAGGAAATAAACGAAACATTTATTAGAAAAAAATAAATGATTAATGCTGATAAAGCGCCTAATAAAAGAAAAATATTTTTTATATGTTCCATAAGTACCTACGCCTAGAAAAGGGCAGGGCATTTCTTAAATCCTGCCTGATCTATAAGGTTTCCCTTATAGAGCCCTATTGATCGAGATACCTTATGATTATGAGAAATGACAATAAAGGCATGGAACCTTAATGGGAGGTAATCCTAAAGAGCTGATCGCCCTAAACGGGAGTTGCTGCTGAAGCAGTATCAGAAGTGACTTACAAGCAGTTTGCCAACATTTAAAGTAAAGCAATTTGCCTAATATGTATATTACGAAAATTATATTACCGGTAATTTACATTCGTACCTCTATGTAGAGATGTAGTAGGAGTGTAAGCCTAATTGTCTGAAAACTTGTAACGCTTCGACATAATAACTAAGTAGATGAGCAATTTCATAGAGCTTTTTCATGGGTTTATCGTGAATTATACGTGACGGTCACAGTAAACACATTAACGTCTAGTAAATAACGTGTGAGTGTGAACTATGTAAGTTTTGTAATAACTTTAATTATGAAAAAGTTAAAAAGTGACTTGTGTCACCACACACATCACATAAAAAAAGCGATCCGGCTTTAAGTACTTTGTGTTTTAGTAAAAGAAAATTAATACACATTTCACACATTTCAAAATATTATTTTCTTTGAGAGGAATGGACGGTATTAGATCAGTCTATGGCAAAAAGTTTTTATATGGTAGGTTTACTTTCTAAAACTCACTGACATATAATTATAGAGCAGATAAACAAAAAAAATAATTATTAATTTACCTGCTCCGTAAGCAGACCGTTTGGACAGTCTTTCAGGAACCCTTTGTGCCTGTAACAAGCATACAGTGACTTAGTTGAGTTTTTAACGTACCTGTACATTCTACTTCTGTCTAATACTTGTATCTGAAAAATTAAAGCGTCAAAAAATGTTGAGTTTCTTAAATAACGTATGTTGTATTTGCCCATTCTGAGCAGGCAAAGTAAACAAATAGTAGTTTATTCAACAATGGTGTAAAGTGATATATTATGTACGAGGGTGGTGTGTTAAAACCCGAGTGCAGAGAGAGTTTCAAGGTTTTATTCCGTAACGTAAGAACGTAGTGAGGGAATAATGACTTGAAACATGAACAAGCGAGGATTTATCCTTACCCGAGGCAGAATAACTTTACCCCCAAGTTGTATATGTCGTAGGATGATTTGATAATCAGTTTTTTTGAAAGGTTTCACATTTTTCAATTATACTAGGTTTTTTTTTGCAAAAAAAACTGCTTTTTGTCAGTATGATTGGAAACAAATGATCCTTATATCTAATTATCCAGGTTTTCGCAAAGTCCCTAGTTTTTTTTTGCAAAACCTAATTATGAAATCTTCCTTCGACATATATACTGCTTTTTATTCCATCCGACGAGAAAATTCACATATAAAAAAGCAGCACCTATGGTACCTACCTAATTTTGCTGACCTAATCAGCTAGCTTATTTTCAATCCCACCTCACTTCAATCATTTATTTTCGTAACTATAATACAATTATGCATTATAATTGCTCAGAGGACAATAAATAATGTATGTAAATTCATTATTGACCGGCTATAAACCGCACGTGAATAAAGAGCAACTTTACGACTAGAAAACAGTAATAAAAAAGTCTACTTTTCGAGTGGATGAGATAAAAATAATATTTTCTTATTGTACCCGTACCGAACATAGTCCTGGCGGTATGTATTGTATAGCCAGGTCTTCGTATTATATTTTTCAACGACGTTAAAACTGTCATTTCATAACATAACCACTCATCGAAATATTGGTCCCACGTGCCCACTCTTCACTGATCACCCGAAACAAAAAAATTCCAGCAATCATCAACGTAGTTGTAGAGGCAAGAATGAAGGATACGTAGTTAGTTACACCTACGCAGTGTTAGATATCCGGTTTTTATATTTGAAATTCAACTTACCAAAGTCTTATTTCCTTTTCAGTAACTGAAACAAAGAAAAAAAAATATAAGTACTTAATTCAAAGATATATTCAATATTAATGGGTTCCAGTTCCTTAGTTCCAATATTTCAAAAAAGTCGCTACTTTTATAATGTTTTTCTGGCTAACTACGTTTAAAATAATCTACATAGGTACCTAGGTGGGAAGTAGAAAAACAATATTGGAAAATTACCATTGCATATAACATAATAATATTAACACGGATAAAAAAATAAGGTAAGTAGGTCAACATTGTTGAATGTAAATTAATAATGTTTATTTTCCCCTTAAAAAGTATTATCATGATAAATACAAAAAGTAGGCCACGAGGAAAACTGCTGTGTTATTGAGAATAAATAGTTTTGGTTGCTAGTTTACACCTAAAGGTAGTAAAAAAAAAAAATTCTACGTTCATGAAAAAGTAAGAACTTTTTAAGATAAGGTTTTAATAGGTACGGTAAAATAAAATCGATTATTCGGCTTCGCAGTAACCTAAGGACCTGCGAAAAGTAACCTCCTTTTCAGACTGACCTTTAAAAAAAGGACTAGCCAAGTTGAGTCTGAATTTAATTCATTTAAAATAAAATTTAGGTTAATAACTCAAATTAAAAAATTTAAAAACCCCCGAACCAGTCAGACCCCTCATCAACTTAACTAGAACTATAGCTAATCATCTAAAAAAGATCATGGTTACCTTACCATATACTTTCAATATCATTGAAGTAACACTGTACCAAATTTTTAATCGATGGGACAAATGGAAGGTAGTTAGATCCTCTCCATTATTCATGAGCTGATCATCTTCAAACGGCTGATCAGGTCATGGTTACCTTACCATATACTTTCAATATCATAGATGTAACATGGTACCAAATTTCAAATCGATCGGACATATGGAAGCTAGTTAGATCCCCTTATCACCTAGGAAAGAGATGATGATCTTCAAACCGCTGATCAGATCTTCATCAGACATGGCTAAGAACACTCGGCCTGCAATTATCTATGATACAAAAAAAACTAAATGAAAATCGGTTCAGCCGTTTGGGCTCTACGACGATGCCACACCGACCGACAGACAGACTAGACTAGAGAAGATACACATGTTAAAATTATAACACCCCTCTGAATTTTCGTTCGGGGGTTAAAAATAGCTTTAAAAGTTTATTTCTAGTTAGCTTTCTAGTTTATAAGAAACTGATAATCTATAAATGCAATAGTTACATTTTCAAGGCAGCTATTTTGTGATCCCAACAATAAACTCTTTTTAAAATAAATAACTCGGAGTTAATTCTAAGAAGATAATTATGTTTTCTTTAGAAAATCGATCCTGAAAATTAACTAAGACCGATTTGCATACGTCCTAGTACCGGTTTGCATGGTACTTCATCCAAATCTATTGAATTCTAGCGACCCAAAGACCACGGCGACTATAATTTTTTTATTATTGTTAAATATAAAGAATACCTTCGGGTTAAGGTCAGGTTTAGTGGTCTCTATTATTACGTCACCTAATACTTATAATATATGTAGTTTTAAATAAGTAGACAGGTTACTCGAAGGGGTCCTCTAACCGGACATAAAACTAGTTTTCATTGGAAATACCCGAGAGTGTAAGATTTTTGTCATGGTGATATTATCTATATGTCTAGGTAGATGCCGGAGACACAAGAGAGCAACCTATTAAAACCTATAATTATGCAACAAATTATATATTTTACTACCTACCTAAAAAGGTTGATGGTCTTTATATATATTCAGCAATAATGTAGTAGAGGTTCGATAGGTAACCATCGTGTTTTAGTGAATACTTAATTGATTGATTGAAAGAGTAATAACGGATATACAAATATGCTCTTGTATGACAGGGTTTCAAGTTCAAGTTGACCTGAATTTCGGCGGAGAAAACACGCAGTCATGTTCATGTTCTAAGGTAGTCTGGCAGGCTGGCCACCCATTGAATTGATTTTTAATGAAACTATTTATAAGCAAGCGTCCCCACTACCAGGAATTAAACCTGGACCTCCACTGCGCCACGCAGGCAATACACAATCCACTTATCATACTTACCTACTCATTTGTATTAAAAGTTTCGGATGCTCGCCCCGGGACCCTTTTAATATGAATATTCCGTGCGTCTGTCTGTCTGTCTGTCAAATGCACTTTTCTCCGAAACAGCTCAATAAATCTAAAATAAATGTTTGCACGAGATTTTTCTTGATGCCCAAACAATACCTACTAATAAATATGAACAATTAAAAAAATTACGTAAATTGAAAATAAATGCAAAAATCTTCCCTTTTTTAACCAATTTTTTGTCGAGCCTCTACTAGATATAGATATAATAGAATTCCTAAAGTAATAACCAAAGAAGATATAATACAAAATATTTTTAAAAAAACTTAAACTATACATACTTACTAAATAAAAGCTATTATTCCATACAAGAGTTTTTCGAGGAAAAACTGCGTTAGATTTAAGTTACCTAGTTTTTAAGATATTCCAGTGCCCTTACAGGGTTCATGTGCTGCTCATAAATCTTTAGAACACCTTTTGTACCACATGAAGGAAAATAAACTATTCTATTCTAAGAAATGGTTCGGGTCAAAAGGTACCAAATAATGAGCCAGTTCAGTTATAAAGTTTTCTTAATACCTAGTGTAAAATAAGTTAAAGTTACCTATTAGTATTAATCGCTTTTATACGCGATGTGAATACCGGAGTTACCTATAAAACGGAGCTATCGGATGACTTTACCGAGGGTTAGTAAGCTGCCTTGAAGCTTCTTGAACTTCTTATCGCAGACCCTCAAGTCGTTATAGCTCTCTTTATGAGCGTCTTTAGTCTACTAATTGGACTTATTTTAACTGTTTACGTAAGCATTTCTACGGCTTTATAAAATAACGTTTGACAGAAGCATGTTTGCATGCAAGCGTGATATCACATGCTCACCGACAGACCCATTGAGATTCCTGTTTAGATTTACATCTTATTAACGTGTTCAGGTTCACTTGGTGTTCGGAGGACTGACTACTTAACCTACCTATATTTGTCTCTGCAATTAAGTTAATATACATTTTATAGGTTATCTTATCTCAATATATCTTAACAAAAAAAATATTTAAAATTAAGTGCAGTTTTTCAGCTTCTAAAAATATTGCTTTCCAAACCAAGACAAAATTTGCTTTCAAAATTTATATTGGTTAGTCACGACTTTAACCGACCTTCGTAAGGATAGACTGGATGTCTCGTATTTGCCTTACAAGTAACCAGAGAAGTAGACCTCCAGTAAACCCGTTAAACCTATTGTATCTTTAAAAATAATTAGCTGTCCCGCGCGAAATTCGTATCGCGACGTGCAATTTTATATGGAAAACTGAAATTGTTGTTTTTACTAACTTCCCCTCCATTTTCCGTATTTTATACACCTTTTCAAATTTCCCTGGACTAATACGAACATTTCAAAACAAAAATTAGCTAAATCGGCCCGGAAGTTTTAGCAAGACTAACGGAACACGTTTAATCTATACCAATATTATAAAGAGGAAAGATTTGTTTGTTTGTTTGTTTGTTTGTTTGTAACGAATAGGCTCCGTAAATACTGAACCGATTTAAAAAATTCTTTCACTGGTAGGAAGCTACACTATTCCCGAGTGTCATAGGCTATATTAGATTAACAAAAAAAATTAGGGATCCTTACTCAAACTCAAATAATGTAACCCAAGGTGCAATATTTTTCCGTTGTCCGTTGTTTACATATTTTGACAGGTGGTTTGTTGTTGTTGTTCGTTTATTATTCGCCTATTCTGGGCAGGCAAAAGAACATAGTCTATAGAGCCAAGTCTTCAGAAGTATCTATATTCTATGGAGTAACGAAGTAAGCCGGGAAAGCTCGTTTTTTATAAAGTAGACAGTAGAAGTAGAAGTAGATAGTACGGTTCGGATTTCAAACCAAAAGAAGACAAACTCCAAATAAAAATATTCTGTAGTTTAACAGTAAAGAAGAGCAAAATTAGTACAACCAAAAAATTTCTTAATTTTCTGGGGAAAAACAGAATTACTTTTGTTTAATTTCATTTGCTTTGATATTAAAGGCAGTAACTTTGTTATAAAATAATAATTTAAACATAAAAAAGGTACATTCATTAAAAATGTTTTTTTTTTTCATTTTATTCAACCTACTAGTGGCTGGCGGCGGTTACTCCGGGCCGGCTATCGTGGCCGGGCACGGCCGTAGTATGATGGAAATTACACTTGAATTACAGCCCCTAAAACAAACATAGATTAATAAAATTTATTTAGATTACAAATAAATAAAATAAAAAATAAAAATGAAAGTGGCACCCTAATGTTAATGTACTAGCACAGGTAGTATAGTTGTATACATTAAGAGCATATAAGGGTAGGTAGGTGACTGTCGATAGTAAGAAGCTTGTATTATTCAATTCAATACTTTCTGAAATAAGAATTAATGATTAGAAAATAGCGGAAAATTCCTGGAACAGAACTAGAAAATTTTCTATTCCAGAGAATGTAATAATTGTATAGTAATTAATAATAGTTACCTTATTGGCGCTGTTAATAACTCACTTCTGTAATTATAGGATACTAGTCGACCCGGCGAACTTCGTTCCGCCTAACCTATTAAAATTTTGTGCATGTATTATACTTATAAACCTACCTCTTGAATCACTCTATCTATTAAAAAAACCGCATCAAAATCCGTAGCATATTTTTAAAGATATAAGCATACATAGGGACAGACGCGGGAAACGACTTCATTTTATACTATGTATTGATGTAGGAATACTTTTTATTTTTTTACAAAAAAGGAACACGTCTTCAATAAACTGACACATACATCAACTGAGCACTTTCTCTATTTCGAAGTCGATAAAAATAGTTACTAAAACCTTCTCCTAAATGTAACAAATACTTATCTGAAAACCGCATCATACTCATCATCACAAAAAAATAAAAAAAACAAGAATCATTGACCTCAATCTCAGGGCGTGGAACCCTAGAAGGTGCAGTAATTGAAATTGTGTTTTAGGAGTTCATGATATACTTACTTACAACTTTTGAATATTTTTGTTTGCCTATTTTAGCTATGTTTAGGTAGGTTCGTTAGATCTGCCCGCTTTTATACTGTTCAGCTTTTAGTAAGACTAGTACTGAGGTGATGACCTAGAACAAATGGTATATTCCCAAGGTGCATTATTTTATCTAAGTAACCTATACGTGTATGTTAGTGTCGATTATTACAATACAACACAAATGTTGTTTCCCCAAGGAGAATAAGGGCTAAAAAACGGCCGTGGACTGTATTGGAAATTATACCATAAATAAATAATTTTTGTAAAAAAAAAAAACTCAGTGGGTTGTGTGTTTCCATAACGGTTTTTTTGTAAAACAAATAAATTTCTTTTAGAGTTTCGCTACTTTTGCACAACTTTTACGAAAATAAAAACTTTTTATCAAAAAATTAAACCGCCGAAAAAACTGAAAAGCATTAAATAATAGGGAAACATTTTCTATTAGGCCTTAATTTACTCACTTCTTAAAGTAATTTTGGATTACCAAGAAATTTTAAGTGAAAATGTTTCCCTATTATTTAATGCTTTTCAGTTTTTTCGGCGGTTTAATTTTTTGATAAAAAGTTTTTATTTTTTGCTTTTCAGTTTTTTTGAGCTAATTTTTTTTTGACCCCAGCTAATCACCCTTCACAGGGTGGTCGCACCCCACAAGGTGGCCACACAACCTGGTGAAGGTTGAGGGAATAACAGGATGAGGTTCGATCACGACCGGTCGGTGAGGCGATTTGTGAGGGAGGCCTATGTCCAGCAGTGGACGTCTATCGGCTGAGATTATGATTAATTACATTCATATAAAAAATACTCATAATTATACCCAGCAGTTTTCATGTAAATCACAACACGGCAATACAATGTGAGTGAACAATAAGGTCACCCCTATTTTTCCATCCTTAAGGGTGGAAAATTTTTGGTTGGAAATTTTGTTGGTGGAAAATTTTTATGGGACCAACTTCAAGGTATACCCTGTCGATTAAAAAAAGAATTATCAAAATCGGTTCACACAGTAAAAAGTTATGCGTGATCATACATAAAAAAAAAAAATATATACGCGACACATTGAGAACCTCCTCCTTTTTGTTTTTTCGTCGGTTAAAAAAGAAGAGAATATAACAAAATTCTAGTTATTAATTACAGACGGAATCGCAGCTGCACGCATATGGACCGTCAAAACGAAGCCTTCTTATATTGTTTCTGATTAGGGTTAATAAAAAAGTTTTATTATTTTTTAGTTTATTTTGCGGTACAATACTTATTTTAAAAAGTTTAATAGTCTTGTCACAAAGTTTTAATCAATATATACCTACACAACACACAACTTAGGACCTGTAAGTGGACAGTAAATCACTCTTTTTTTTTTCAATTTTATGCGGGACCATGAGGTATCCAATAATTGGGTGTTTCTCCGGCATCCGGTTCTCCGGTTAAGATCCCTGTCATTTTTTATTTTCGTTTTAGGATAAAATTACAAAAGAAATGCATAAAGGTTTAAATTTAAGTGTGTTTAAGAAGGGAGGGACCCCTTTTTATCCATTAGTTTAACCGTGAATCGTTTTGAAAATTTTGACGGACAGGGATCTTAATCTTAAAGCCAGGGATCTTAATACTAAAATTTTCACGTCATATATTTGAATTTTGCACAAGCTTTCTGTAGAAAAGAATAAAAATATTACGAGGTTTGTATTATAGTGGGGTATTTATTTCTCACAAAAAATTTAATGCTACCTTTTTTTTTTAAATATTTTTTTTTTTAAGAAACATTTAAAGTACAAAAAAAATATTAAAGAAATAAATTGTAATTCAAAACTAAATTGCACATTAGCCAAATAAAAACGCAGGTAAAGTTAAAAAATCCTAATCTACTAATAATTTTTCTACTGCTTCGTCTATATCGTTAGGCGTGTCGTCCAGAAAATCTTTGAAAGCTATATTTATATCTAAATATCTGCCTACGTTAGATGATAATATAATTATTATTAATAGCCTATATTGTCCCACTGCTGGGCACAGGCCTCTTTTCCCTGCTACCACACTTCCCTGTCTTGGGCAGATTCCCACGAGTCCCTATCTTGTGCTCTTAATTCGTCGCTTCATCGCTTCCTGGGGCAGCCACGTCTTCTATTGGCGTGTCTCGGGACCCACTCAGTGGCCCTCCTTACCCAACGATTGGAGTCCATACGGGCGACGTGGTCGGCCCAGTCCCACTTCAGTTCTGCCGCGTTTTGAGCTACATTCCGTATTTTAGTTCTGGAGCGCAGTTCGGTGTTTCGGACTTTGTCCACCAATCGAACTCCCAGTATGCTGCGCTCCATATTTCTCTGACAGATCCTGAGTTTAGACTACTGAATGTAGTCAAAGACGAAATCTGAGCTCCGTAGGTAAGAATGGGAAGAATGAACATGTCCATGAGCTTACGCTTGAGACTACGGGGAGGGTCTCCCTTCATTGCTCTTCCAGGCGTTTTCGACGCGTCTTTCGACTTCTTTATCCTGTCGTGCCTGGAAAGATACTATTTGGCCAAGGTAAACGTATTCAGAACATAAGCAATCTCTTCACCATCCACATCCAAAGTTTGCTCTACACTGTTGTCATGACTTTGGTCTTTGACATGTTCATCCTTAGTCCAACCTCAAGGCTCTCTCGGCAAGTTGTTCAAGCATGGACTGTAGCTCAGATGCAGAATTTGAGAACAAAACAATATCGTCGGCATCGCTTTCGTTAGCTTTGCTTCGCCGACGCTAATGCCACTGTTCTCCCATTCTGGGGTCAACTTTCTGTCGACTTCCTCTAGCGTAGCAGTAAAAAGTTTTGGGAAGAGGGGATCACCCTGCTTGACTCCTCTTTGCATTGGAAAAGATGGAATAAATATATTATACTATACTATGCTCGCAACTTCCAAGAGTTACTGTTCGTCGACTATTTATGAGTGAGTGAGTGATGCAACAAAACCTGCACAGGACGGTTTTATTTATCTAGCAAATTTCTAGTTATAGAAACCGGGACTTTTACTCTCGATGACTTCTGTGAATTGTAGATTTATTTATTTAATATAAATCTGTATCTTTATGACTTAATATTTTAAGATCGCTGTCTTTACAATTAAAATCCCTGTCCCCGAGGACAGGGATCTTAAATTTGGACAGGGATCTTAAAGACAGGGATCTTAATATTTAACTAAAATAACAATTATTCGTATGAAAAAACAGCTCTAGGAATCAACACATATTACCAAACATTCTTGTATAGATGCTCAAATATGACATCACTTTAAAATTAAGCACAATTACTCAGGTAATTTATTATTCGAGCAAGAATGTATTGTAAAGCAGGGGAACCAAACCCAGTTTTGGAGACACATACCTCTTTTTCATCGAAAAGCAGAAACATAGCAAACTTTTGACTATCCCAGATCCTGCAGCACTACTGAGTGTTGTCAGCACTTTCTCTTCAAAATCATTGAACACTTTTGTAGAAAACTACGACTCATTATCTGAGCGCAGTTGATAAAATTTCAAAACCTCGGACGCGAAATCAGAACGTTATAAATTTTAAAATAAGATATCAATTTATATGTCATTTTTTTCAGGAACTCAATAATTAACCATGAATTGAAATCTGAAAAGATTTTTGCTTAGCGGTGAAAAATAAAAAAGTTATGACTTGGTTTTCATTAAAAAACGGCGATCGGGCGCTGTGCCAGCGCCGATTTTTCAACAGTTTTTATTTTTTTACAAATGTTCTTAAAATGATAGCTTAGAATTCTATTGATATCTGGATACATCCTGAGTTCATAAACCACATATAAAAAAATCAGGGCGGTAGTTTTTGTTTTTCTAGTAGTTAGTGGCCCGGACGCATGTTTTTCGACCGCCAAAGAAACACCCAATTATCAAAGTCGGACTTCTTTGTAACAAGATATGCGTAGTAATATAAAAAATACGCATCGTCTTGAAAACCTCCTTAGTTTATAATCTGTCGGTAAAATAAAAGGAAAATTTTCATGGAATTTTCGGATAGTTCTTAGTTTACATACTTCGACAGACAAGTGATAGCAGCATGAATTCCTACAATGCATCTATAAAACAAAAGTGTCTCGGTGCAAGCAACGTCTAAGCTCAGTTCATCAAAATAAGAGTTCTTGCGCAAGCAGTATTACATAACGTTGGGGCATAGAGTTGTTCGTCAACTCTCGTTCAACTTGCGTGTGTATCTCAGAGTAAGGAAACCGAACTTCAATGTGTAGAGATAGGTACACAACAAGAAAACCTCATTAAATCAATATCAATCAATACATAGTATAAAACAAAGTCGCTTCCCGCGTCTGTCCCTATATCTTTAAAAATATGCAACGGATTTTGATGCAGTGTTCTTTCAAAGATAGAGTTATTCTAGATGAAGGTTTATGTGAACAATATATGCACAACATACTAATAGGTAAGGCGGGACGAAGTTCGCCGGGACTTGTAGACAATATAAGGCTAAATAGAAAAAAAAACTATAAGGTAATTTATTAGATCATATTGCACAAGTCTGGTCAATCCGTCGTATAACGAATGGAATGAACACTAAAACTTTTTATCAAAAAATTAAACCGCCGAAAAAACTGAAAAGCATTAAATAATAGGGAAACATTTTCTATTAGGTCTTAATTTACTCACTTCTTAAACTAATTTTGGTTAACCAAGAAATTTTAAGTCGGTGCCACACCACACAAGCAAATTCCTTAACTACCTATAGCGCGATGCGCGGCGGCACACGTTTTCGGTTATTTCTTTGAATTTCAGGTAATTTAGTGATCGTTATTCGTTGATTCTGTGGCACCGACTCAAAATTTCTTGGTTAACCAAAATTACTTTAAGAAGTGAGTAAATTAAGACCTAATAGAAAATGTTTCCCAATTATTTAATGCTTTTCAGTTTTTTCGGCGGTTTAATTTTTTGATAAAAAGTTTTAATTTTTTGCTTTTCAGTTTTTTTGGGCAAATTTTTTTGACCCCAGCCAATCACCCTTCACAGAGTGGTCGCACCCCACAAGGTGGCCACACAACCTGGTGAAGGTTTAGGGACTAACAGGATGAGGTTCGATCACGACCGGTCGGTGGGGCGATTTTTGAGGGAGGCCTATGTCCAGCAGTAGACGTCTATCGGCTGAGATTATGATTATTAACATTCATATAAAAAACACTCATAATTATACCTAGCAGTTTTCATGTTAATCACAAAACGGCAATACAATCTGTGAGTGAACAATAAAGTCACCCCTATTTTTCCACCCTTAGGGTTGGAATTTTATTTCCAAATTTTTATGGGACCAACTTCAAGGTATACACTGTCGATTAAAAAAGGAATTATCAAAATCGGTCCACACAATAAAAAGTTATGCGTGATCATACATAAAAAAAAAAATATATATATACGCGACGAATTGAGAACCTCCTCCTTTTTGTTTTTTCGTCGGTTAAAAAGTGCCTATATGGGTATAGCAAATTGGTCCACCGCCGCATATCAAACTATAGAGTTTCTGTGAACTGCAAACCGTTCGTTACGAAAAACATTAATTCGACAAACAATTAAGTCAGGCAATTTTAAATCGGTGACACGTACAGTGGCGGTCTAGGTCGGCGTAACACTTCCGGTTTTTCTGTATTCCAAAATAGCTCTTTTGGTAATACAGTCTAGGGCGCACGAGACCATAGACAAATCTGTAACACCCTCCTAAATCGCCACTGTCGTTTTTGTTTTATTCCCGATTGATCCCTAAAAATAAGAAAATCAATATATATAAAACTATTCCGTTACTGACTGACTGACTGACTGACTGACTGACTGACAGACAGACAACGCAGAGCCGAAACCACTGGGCGTAGCGGGCTGAAATTTTGCTTGTAGGTTTATTAGGGAGTGTAGGAGAGCACTAAGAAAGGATTTCCCAACATTCTTATGGGAACGGGAAAAAACGGGATTTTTGTTTTTATGAGAAATCTGCGCGAGTGAAACCGCGGGGCAGCCTCTAGTTTTAAATAAGTAGTTTGAAAGCAGATTTCTTTAATAATATTATTTAATTTCAAACTTGAGTCATATAGATTCTATTCTTAACTTTTTGTAGCCAGATGTACAAAACAATTCCAGATATTCAAAATAAACCGCCAAGTGCGAGGGCTCGCGATTAGAAGGTTCCGGAAGAAATGTATTGTGTAATATTGACTAGCTTTAGCATAGTTTTCAGTATTTTTTGTTATTCTACATCGATTGAAGGGCCGACTGCTAATTATTTTATCCCTGTTAACCTGTGTGGGTTACTCAGTAGAGGCTCGACAAGATGGGTTAAGTTTTTTGCATTAATTCTAAATAAATTTACTTTTTTTTTTTAGGTTTTTAATATTTGTTAGTATTCTTTGGACAAAAAGAAAAATTTCGTGCAAACATTTTATTTAGATTTATTGAACCGTTTTGGAGATAAGTGCCTTTGACAGATACGCGCGTTTGTATAGTCACGGACTAGGAGGCCGTAACAGATTTGTCTATGGTTTCGTCAGCCTTAAACTGTATTACCAAAGAACAAGAGCTATTTTGCAATACAGAAAAAACCGGAAACGCGTGTTTCCACTCGTAGTTGACGAACAACTTGCTCCAACTCTAAATATTCTTCAGATAACAAATGGGCCTTATTTGATTTTCCCCGCGACCGATAGTGCAGTATAGAATTCTTTACTTCTAACGCACACGAAGGGCAAAAACGCCGCGGCGCTGCCGCCGCCGCCCCGGTGTCGGCGCGGACACGAGCACCGCGAAGACGACGACGGTCAGATGCGGTCTTCATTGCATCGAGGACAAAAACGTCGGCGTTGTTTTGTCTGAGGCCTAACTGACACATAAGACAAGTATAAAAAATCTGTCGGCGGTCGGCAGCACCTATGAATAATATTTAAAAATACTAGTTATGTTAGAAGTTAGGGTTCATCAGGTGAAGAGATCGAAAAAAACGAAACATCACTAGAATAGGGTGTGAATAGTGCGATATCACATGCATTTATTTTTTAGCTAACGCACGATTGTTTCCCGAAAACCAATAATACTCCAGGGTCAGACTCCAGCCTGAGATGAATATGGTTAAGTATTATATTCTCTGTGGATAAACATTATTTGTCGTGCATGCATGCTCGCTCAGTATCCCCATCCTCACACAACGATCGATCGCTGAATAGATAGAGATTCTATGCTATGCGGATTGTGCGACAATTATGAAAATATCAACTTCTGAGCCACTCCGGCTGAGTCCCTTGATGAGACAGATATCTTTAAACAAAGTAAAAATCATCCTGACTTGCAACTTGCAAGATGCATGAATATTAACTCATTAGTGTTGAAGAAAGTCCCGATAATCCATGTCCACGAAAATGTGGAAAAATTGTGTCCAAGTTTTCAGGCGGGGATAGCAAAATGCTTAAAAATTATCACACGTTAAATTATTTCAATTTCGAAAGCCGTCAAAAAACTAAGGTCGTGATCTTAAAATTATACATGTAAGTAAATTTTTGAATGAAAACAATTTGTGATATTAAAAGATTAATTTCACGATCTTCATTTCAGATAACACGCAAGCATGTTATATATCTCAGACCGAATGTTACGCGTTAATTGCATATTTATTTACTTTATTTATGGCAAAACGGATGCGAACTCGTAGAAAAATAAGAAAAGAACGGGAGAAATCTCAAATATACGATGTTGTTTCTTCGATCAGTAGGTAAGAGTGTATGATAGGCTAGATATTTGTAAGACTTTAGAATTTCGTATCTGTTTAATTTATAAACATGGGGTCGCTGGAAGCTGGCCGCAGCCGCCGCGGCAGGCTCCGCCCCGCCGCCCCGCCGCCCCGCGGGCGCGGGCGCGGGTCACATTTCCGCGTGAACCGGCTTCTTCCCCATTCGCCTGAAATTATTCGCCCGAAATATTAAATTTACCCATTCGCCCGAATTTTAATAAAAAGTGCTCAAAAGTTACAGGTTACAAAATACAACGAATATACACGGAGGCAACAAATGCTTCAAATTCTTTATAACTTCCAAGATTCTGTTCCTAGTTTAGGGCTTATAATTTAATTTATGATGATGATGATGATGATCTCCTTTTATCCCTCGTCAGGGACATAGGGCTCTCAGTAAAGCTCGCCACTTGCTCCTATCCTGGGCGACTTCCTCCATTTCATTCCACGGTGATCCAAGTATAGGGGCCTCTTGCTCCACCGTGCGGCGCCAGGTTTGTTTAGGGCGACCGGCTTTTATTTAATTTATCAAACGCGTAAATGATATTTAAGCGTAATTTTCGCCGTATGTTTGACAACCGCAATCTTCATCTTATTGTCATCTAAAAATATAAAATATTGCTGATTAAGTTAAATTAAAAATTACGGATTATTATTATTATTACGTACCTGAGCATTTCTACAAAGTGAACAGATTTGTCTGACTTCGGTGGCATTTTTTTTATTTTGACCTAGAGACTTCATAATTAAAAACCATGCAAAAGAGCTTATTCTGTATTCAAATATTGATTTGGCCCACTTCAAAAGATAACAGTTTCCAAAAAAACTGACCTCAAATATTTTGTCTCCATCGAAATCAGAAAAATTACCCACCGAATCACAATTTTGCCACTGAAATCAGAAATCTATCCACCGAAAGCACAATCCCATATTATTTATCATCGAAATTTTATATTAATTTTTATTTACACAGTATTTAGTTGTAGTAGTAAGGAGCGCTCATTGAAACATTTGCGTGTTTCATATTTTTAGTGTCATTTGGTGACAGAGTTTTCGGATACTACTTTGACTCTGGATATTTCCAAGAAGAGCTTAAAGAATTACAAATGTTTAAAAATAATTTAAAGTATATCTGTAAATATTTACCTGAATTTTGTATTAACTTTACTGTTATTAAATACTCAATAATAAATAAGTACACTCTCGTACCAAATTAAAGTTTAATAAATTTCATTTGTCATAATAATAAGAATAACTTTTACGTCTGGCCATTCAGAGGGGTAACGCAGCCAGCCTGCTAGGCACCGTACCTTCCGGTGGCAGTGATTTTGAGGCCATTTTTTATTTGTAAATATTTATTTAGTTTATTTAAGTTAATAAGTTTAAAAATATCTTGTGTTGTTAATAATTATTCAACTTTTAGGTATTTATTTTAAACATTAAGTAATATAAGTATAATAACAATAACGATAATTTACTTTTTTTTTTGTTGATTCAAATGCAAGCTTTGGTATACATAAATTCAGTACATATTATAACACAAAGTCGCTTGAGCGGGAAGCTTCTGTAAGTATGCTTAAATAGTTAAACTACTCAACGGATTTTGATGCTTTTTTTTATAGATAGAGTTATTCAAGAGGAAGGTATAAAGAAGGTACATGCATAACATAGAAATATTTTAGACGTTACAAAGTTCGCCGGCTAAAATAATAATAGTAAAACCCCCCTGACTCAACTCGGTACAGCGCTATGCCGGTTTTCAATACTACCCTCCGAAAAAATTAAGTCAGAGAAATAAAAAACAAAAAATGGTACGAAGTAAAATGCATTTTGTGTACAATCAATTATTATATACAACAAATAAGTATTTTTATGACAAAAATGTGAAATATGAGCTATTTTAGCACGCGTTCAAAGTAAAAATCTGATATTGGTGGATGTTTTTTTGACTTCGGTGTTTAAAAATCCACCGAAAACCACCGATATCAAAATCAGCGAAATCACAAAAGAGTACAAATAAAAATTTAACTCGGAATTAAATTACAGCATAACAATCATCTGTACATCAAATAATACCAACCCAATGGCGAGTGCATGGCACTAGTTGAAAGTTAACTATTTCTTCCGGTTAGAAAAAAATTACCTACACCGAATTCAGGACTGAGGGGTACCCAAAACCACCGCGTGTCACAATTATCCTGAAAATAATTACTGAAATGTCGGAGGGGCACGGATTTCAGGCTCGCGGCGTGTAGGCCATGACTGAATCAAGCTTTAGAGTACTTCAGATAGTTCGAAAAGTTAACCGCTATGGTTGTGGGTGATGATTTGTAAACACCACCGAAATCAGGGAGAATTCCAGGACGCTCATTCAGATTGGTGTATTATAAAAAATATAGAAGTTTTTGGTTTTTAATGGTAACTACAGCCTCAATATACTTATCGCCAAGGCGTGAATATATATAAATTAATCAAATATCACTTCATTACTTTGTAACAAGTGACTCTTTCATGAATTTCGGCAACAGGACACCCCACCGATGTCAGGTTTTATGACTTTCGGATTTTTTTTCTGGTATTTATATTAAATTTTCAGAAATGTTTCTATGCTCTCCAACTGCGTACCCATACATAGTTGTGGCTGAAATAATTTGAGCAGCCTACTTCATTGGCGTATATTTTATTTTCAAATTGCCACTGAATTTTGCCCGTCCGTAGAAATGCCCACCTACATTATCCCTCCAGGTTTGTGACCTTTTTCAGTATAAATTGAAACTATTTCTGCATTAAAAGCAGAATACCAATTAAAAACTTGAGATAAAAAAAGCGTCAAGTCGACACCATTGAGTCTGACGGCGGTAAGCTCGCTGACAGCGAGCTGTTTTCTAATCTATAATGCTAACTGCTCCGTGGCTCAGTTGACAGTGATGTGAACTGAGTAAGCGTGTGCACCCGGGTTCGATTCCCGGGCGGAACGAATATTTATATCGATGTTTGTTTCCGGTCTGGGTGTGATGTTCGTCTCTGTGGGTGTTTCGGGCACCCTAGATACAGGTTCTTCCTAGTTAGGGGCTCTGAGTGTGATGTGTTTTAATGTGTTATAAAATTGAGAAATGGTAAACTAAGTACTTACCTTACATGAGCAGCAAATACCACGCACCGAAAAAGTAGCTATCGCTGACACAAACGTTGTATAAAAATAAAAAGTAAAAATTAAATAAGTGAAAATAACTAAATAACATCAAATACACTAGTTACATTGAATTTCAGACAGATCATGAGCGGAATTTGATTATGTAAAACTAATAGCATGTCTTACTGCAGTTATCTGTTGATTGCAATGTCTAATGAAATAATCTCAATAGTTTATTTTTAAAAAACGAATTGACTGTTTATTCAGTTCTTAATACTCTTTATTTCATAAGATACGATCAGGCGAATGGGTTACACTTTTTATTAAAATTCGGGCGAATGGGTAAATTTAATATTTCGGGCGAATAATTTTAGGCGAATGGGGAAGAAGCCCCGTGAACCTATATAAGAATTAAAATAAAGCCGGACACAACGAGATCATCTTTGAATTTTGGGACTGACGGACAAATAGGCAGCATGAGGATTTTAGTGGTAAGTTTATTGGTTTTTTTTATGCGTGCGTAGCGTGGAGTTGCCATCAGGTTATAGGTAGCAAGTTTAAGCATTTAAGTTTTCCCATTTTAAAATTAAATTATCAATTTCGCAAGTGTGTTTGCAGATTAGTATTTGTAGTCGTTTCTGTAGTAAATTAACTTTTTAAGAGCACTTCGCTCTATTCTACATATAATAATTATTTCAAATCTCTATGTAGAGCGGTTTTCAGAGTTTTAACAAAATTTACAGGATTATCAATATCAATAACCTATGTTGTATAAAACAAAGTCACTTACAGCTGTCTGTCGTATATGCTTAAATCTTTAAAACTATGCAACAAATTTTGAGGCAGTTTTTTTAATACATAGAATGATTCAAGAGAAAGGTTTATATAAGTATCATTAAGACTCCGTACTTTGAAGCTTCTTACCTAATTAGGTATGAGGGTCCCCCACCCTCGCAGCTGTGACATGCGCGCGTCGAAATGCGAAATGTCGCGGCAGTTTCAAATTTTATTACTTTTCATACAAGCCGAAGTTAAATCGAGATGTTTATACCTACCACACAATTTTTCTTTCCGATTTTCGTTTCAGCTAACAAGAATTTGCGTTTAGGTAAGGTATTTGTAATAACGAGTTTTTTTTAAACCATCTGAGAAATATAAAACAGATTTCTTAATTCTGAAAAATATAGATGTAGGATTTAGTTTAGACAAGTTATTAAAAAGTAACAAGATGTAATGAATTTCACTCTGTAGAAATAAATATCAAAGTAAACCCTTTTTGTAGTGTTTTCTCAATATAAATAAAACACCAATGGTTGTTTTAATTTTAAACAAATAACGATATAGTTTGAGTTGATAACTTTTTTTATTTGGAACTAAAATCACACCCTAAGGCCTCCTTTACGAAGACGCGGCGTGTTGTGCGTAGGGTTTGCAATAATTCGAAAAAATTTGTATTCGAATATTCGTTTTTTTTTCGGGCTACTATTCGAATTATTCGAATATTATTCGAATAATAAATAAAGACTAAAAGGTTAAGGAAAATTAGGTTTTTTTTTAATAATAATTGGCCCTTTTATTCATTAATAACTTTTTCTCAAAGGAACGGACAATAATATTTTTAAATACAATTATAATCTTGACCAACTTAAATTTTAATTTGTCTACGAGATCCTCGATAGTTAGATAGCCCTGGCAACGACGGTATCCCCAAAGATGTTCTAAAAGTTAACGCAGATGAATCAGCCGATGTCTTTCTGTCCTTGATAACAGCCATAATGGGAAACCGAAGTATTCGCTAACGACTGGAAAGAAGGAATAATCATGAAACTTTTAAAGAAGGGGGATCTTTCGCAATGCGGGGCATACACTTGCTCTCGCCCTCCACTACAATCCTGACCAAAATCATGCTGAACGGAATAGCAGGGGTGGTGGACGTGAAGTTGAGAAAAGAGCAGTCTGGATTTCGTTCTGTAAGATCTTGCTTGGACCAACTGAACCTGCTGCGAATAATTCTAGAATAATGCAACGAGATGCAGTGCGAACTATTCGCGCTATTTGTGGACTTCAAAAAGGCGTTCGACAGGGTTAGGTGGTCCAGCATTTGGCGAGTACTCCGCAGTAAAGGTATAACTCGCAGAAGTGTCTTGAGGACAAAGACTGCAGAAGACTTTTGCCTTTTATCTACAACACTGAGCGACCTTCAAGCAAAGAAAGACAAACGATCTGGTGGTTGAAGCTGCAAAAGATGGGCTTCGTATTTATACGACTAAGACCAAAGAAATGCGCGTATACAACCCAGATCAGCACCCTCTGAACATTAAGGGTGAAGTGGTGGAGCGTGTGACAAGGTTCACCTATCTTGGTGGAGTAGTGAGCTCTACAGGAGGTACGGAAGTTGATATTGAGAACCGCATTAACAAAGCGCGGGCAGCGTTCGTACAACTGATATCACTGTGGAGCTTTAACGTTATCACCAGACGGACCACGCTTCGGATCTTCGAGTCCAATGTAAAATCAGTGTTGTTATATGGGTGTGATACATGGTTTGTGAGAAAAGACCTAACCAATAAGGTCCAGGTATTCATACACAAATGCCTGAGAAGGATACTAAAGATATTCTGGCCACAAACCATTACCAACACAGAGCTATGGCACCTAACAAAGCAAAGGCCAATTGAAATGGAAATTCGAACTAGAAAGTGGCGCTGGATAGGAAACTCGCTAAGAAGAGCAGATGGACGACCTTGCAGGAAAGCTCTGTTGTGGCAGCCCTCCGGAAGACGCAAAAGGGGTCGCCCGAAGGCAACCTGGCGCCGGTCCACGCTGCAAGAAGTAAATAGTGTGGGACTTAACTGGGAGGAGTTGTTGTTGCCCGCTGTTGTTGCTCAAGACCGCCAAAATTGAAGGAAATTTCTTGAAGCCCTATGTCCGCTTGGGATAACAGGATAAGAAGAAGAATCCTCGATAGTTATATATTGCAATAAAATAAAAATAAAAGGTACCGGATTCTTGACTGTAGAACCAGATAGATGGAATATCCTGGCTCAGATGTAAACATTATTTTTTTGATTCCATTTTTTAAGTCTAAACAAGTGATGTCGTCTTGCCTAGCACGTAAACTTTAAAATTAGTAGTACAAAATATGAAATTTTAGGTAAAAACGAATATTCGAATAATCGTTTTTACTTTTCGAATATTCGATTCATTTTATTATTCGAATAATTCGAATATTCGAATATTCGATTGCAAGCCCTAGTTGTGCGGGATGTCGTGTGGGCTCCGACGCGGGCGCCCCACCACGGGCGCCGCCGCTGCGGGCGCCGCCGCGGGAGCCGACGCGTTTCCTTATACGATATCGAACATAGGCCTATGCGCGTCTCTTTAAACGGTCTCATACTATTGCTATACATTTGATTTGGGCGCAGCACGCCCCGCACGACACCTCGCGCAACTCCCTGCGTGCGGCCTGCAAATGCGGCCTAAGGGTGGATAAAATATGGATGCCTTTTTTATTCACTCACAGATTGTATTGCCATATTGTAATTTACATGAGAACTGCTCGCATAAGTATATATATTTTTTATATAAAAGTAAATTGTGCCTTTCCTCCAACCTTTTTGTAACCAAACTAATTTTTGATACTGTTACTTTTTAATTTATAGAAGAAGATTTTAAAATTGACATTGTTGCCTTTCAAAAAGACTTTTGTTAACTAGGCAGTACATCTCAGCCGCTGTACACATTAACATGCATTCATTTTCTTGTAAATAGTGTACCTATAATAATAATAATAATAATAATAATAAAGCTTTATTTAATTCCATGCATAATTAAATTACATTTTCATTTTTAAATTAAAATTACATTTCATTTAAAATAAGTTAAAATTAAATAATTAATTGAATATAAAATCATGTTATCCATTCATTGTTTGCATGGACCCCTTTTCGGGTAAAAGCCTCCTCCAAGGAATTCCATTTCTCCCTGTCCCTTGCGGTATGTACCCAGCCTCGCCCCGCCACCTCGACCAGCTCGTCCGCCCAGCGCGCGCGCGGGCGCCCCCTCGCGCGCGTCCCGCACGGGCCACGCCACTTGACTACTCTCGTGGTCCATCTGTTGTCTGTGTATCTGGCTACATGTTCTGCCCATTTCCATTTTCTTTGGAGTGCGAAAGTAAGAGCGTCGGTTATTTTTGTTTTCTTGCGTATATCCAAATTTCTCACTTTATTTTTTAGTTTTATACCTAGGTAGCTTCTTTCCATTCTTCTTTGAGTGGTTTCAATTTTGTTGCGTATTTTCAAATCAAATGTCCATGTTTGGCAGCCATAGGTGAGACATGGTAGAATTTCTGTGTCCATAACTATTTTCTTGATGTGTAAAGGGAGTTGCGATTTAAAAATCTCCTTATGAGCCCAGTACTTCCTCCAAGTAATAGCTATTCTTCTTTCCACTTCTTCTAAACATCTTTCTTTGTTAAAAGATATCTGCTTGCCTAGGTAGATGTATTTGTCCACGAACTCGAGAGGGGTATTACCAACGGCGATTGATGACTCTTGGTGGTTAGTCATGACTTTGGTTTTGTCGAGGTTCATTTCTAATCCAACTTTTATACTAGATTGGTGTAAGTCCTCTATCATACTGTTCATGTCCTTTGAAGATTCCGCAAACAAAATGATGTCATCGGCAAACCTGAGATGGCTCAGAAAATCTCTATATATTCTGATGCCTTTTGTTGCCCATGGCAAATCCTTCATTATGTATTGTAAAACTGCAATAAAT
The DNA here is from genome assembly GCA_951802225.1 of Euspilapteryx auroguttella. Classification (NCBI taxonomy): domain Eukaryota; kingdom Metazoa; phylum Arthropoda; class Insecta; order Lepidoptera; family Gracillariidae; genus Euspilapteryx; species Euspilapteryx auroguttella. Next base: position 15,861,107 of record OX637641.1, on the reverse strand, counting down.
AATTTTGGTGAAATTGGGTCGCCTTGTCTTACCCCTCTACATATATAAAATTTTTCTCCTTTTCTATCCAGTTTGACTATACTTGTACTTTTTTCATATATGTTTTTCAGGATATTTATATATTTCTCTTGAATATTTTGCATTTTCAGTGCTTCCCAAATACTGTCATGTGATATGGAATCAAAAGCTTTTTTATAGTCTATAAAAGCTATATATAACGGTCTACGAAATTCTGTATATTTCTCAATAACTTGGTCGACCACTTGAATATGATCCATAGTACTGAAGCCACTTCTAAATCCGGCTTGTTCTATCGGCTGGTGCGCCTCGATATTTGCGGATATTCTTTCAAGGAGGCAGGAGGCAAACAGTTTGTAGAGACAAGGCATTAAGCTTACAGGTCGGTAATTCCCTATGTCCGCTGGGTCGCCTTTTTTATACAGCAGAATTATTTCGGAATCAGACCATACAGATGGCATTGCTTCATTTTTCAGTGCTTTGTTGAATAGTTTGGTTATTGGAGTCAGAAGTAGAGCCCTTGCTGATTTGATGAGTTCATTTGTGATACCGTCAGAACCTGGGCTTTTCTCTGATTTAAGCTTTATCATCTGTTTAAGGACTTCAGGTTCTGTGAACTCTAAAATTGATGGAATTTCAATTGGTTGTTTAGTACAGCTTGGGCGATTCGGGAGGTCTTTCTGTGTACCTAACCATGTGTAAATATATCATCCCTTCTTCAACCTCTGGAGTTATTTCTACTGCAGGCGGGCGGACATAGGAGTTCTCTAAATTGGCGACCTACGACGATTGGATTACAAAAACCGCAAAATTTTCAACACTCGCCCCACCAGTTCCATTGTAAGTGGCGACTACCTGCCTTCTTCTGGAGGACTCTGGGGGACTTCTGGAGAAGCGCCTCGCCGACTAATATAATAATAATCATCATCATCATCTCGGCTGCCCAAATTCAAAACCTAGTAACTGGTGTTTTTGCAAAAAAACCATTTTTGTCATTTTTCGACTTACTAGGCGGTATAGATTTGATATGAACCTTAAAACACCCAGTTTCTTACGTAATTTTAAAAATAAAATTTAGCAAGTCTACCCAATTTGGAAAAGTTATTGAAATTTCCATGAAGTACATATTCTTAACATAGCGCATGTCGGATTACAAATAAAAAAACCTAGCAACTCAACCGACTTACTAGGTTATGAATTTGAAAGCTGACTTACTATGTTTTGAATTTGGCGCCGATTATAAAATCAATCAAATTTTGATGGAATTTAGTAAGTTACGAAAACAATATACAAATTTGGCTGAATTAACCACGAGTCGTAACCAAATCGTTACTAGGTTTTGATTTTAAGCAGCCGATCTCACACGATAGCGTCCACTGCTGGACATAGGCCGCAACCTTTACCAGGTCGTCTGACCACCTTCAGGGGTGTGAGACCAGCGTTTGGAGGGTGATTTGAGGTGAAGGTGAACCTTGAAGTGAGGGGGGGGGATTCCATAAAAATTAAACTGAAAAGCAAAAAATAAAATCTTTTCATCAAAAAATTAAACAGCCGAAAAAACCGAAAAGCGTTAAATAAAAAGGAAACATTTTCTATTAAGACATAAATTACTGCCTTCTTAAAGTAATTTGAGTAAGTATACCACGTAATATTGTGCTAATGTAATATTAATATTGTGTTATCGGCGCCACAGAACTAACAAAGATATGATATAACTATATAAGTACCCTATGATTTAAGTTTTATTTGTGGGAATAAAAAAGGTAAGTTTGTAATGCGACGGTTTTATAAATGTAATATCGGTATCAAAATTGGTTTCTTTCAGCTCCATACAGATCCTAATCAGATGTTATGGTTCATTGTTTTGACATCTGTGTTGTCAAAATTTGTTTACATTTGAATAAAAATAAAACGAAATACGAGAGCGCGAAAACAAAAATTTGACACAGAACCGGCCTCGGCCGTGGCCACAAGGGTACTGACGGGGTAGGGAGCGGCGCGGCATGGCATCGGACCGCGCGAAAACGATGTTTTTTTTTAGTTTTTGCTGGTTTTTTGTCTTTTCGTTAAACTTAAAAATTCTTACTATAGTAGTATGTCTAAAATTTAAGGTCAGCAATTTTCATTCCAAAAATCAAATAAAAACAATCAGCGGTTTAAAAATAAAATGGAAAAAACGGAACAAAAAGGGGTAACTTTGAAATTTTTTTCTATCAACTAAAATTAATTAGATCCTGTTTCCTTTTAGTATGATGACTAGATTAGATCCTTAACTAACACATATATTTTTTTCAGAATGAAGACATCAATTTTGTATGTCTCAGATTGTTTAAAAAAATTTCAAAAACACAAATTTTTGAAGCACCAAGCCTTAATGCACAACTAGTAAATTTATAAACAAATTAAGTGCCCTTAAAATCAAAACTAGTATTTATTAGGACGTTTACGCCTAGTTTATATTTAAGTAGGGTAAGCAGTACTAATGTTGGCCCCCCTCCAATGATTGGCCCCTTCAATGAAAAATCTATTTATTAAGAGTTGTATTTATATACCAGAAATGAAAAAATATTTATATTTTTCTTTATTTAAAACACTCTACAACGAAATTAATAGTTTTTAAATGCAACAGCTAGCAATTGATTAAAAAAATACTTTGTGTTGGACTACAACAGAGGGTGTGTTTTCTTATGAAAATCGTAAGAAGTACGTAACTTTTAGAATGGTTTTACTCGTTTTCTTCTTGTTTAAATTGCAATATATGTTTCCATATATGTTTATTACACTTCAATTCAGGTTTATTTACGGTAATTCGTGAAAAACACTAAAGATTAACCTCAAAAATAGGTAGGCCAACATTAGTACCTGTGGTAAGTATGAAGTATCAGTTGATTGGCATCTATGCCAATCATTGTATTTTTTGCTTTTTAATATTATTTATATTTAAATATTAAATCAAATCTTATCAACAATTGCGTTTAAAATGCTAAATCTTTTTATTTAATAAAATCAGAGGAACTAGATTTTGGCAGGGCCAATCATTGTACTTTTGTGTGATTGGCCATGCCAATCATTATACTTTTCCCTATGCCAATCATTGTACTAAATTTGTAGTTATATAATACACCAATTTGATTATGTTCTTTTTATTTTGTCTTGTTTATTTAGTATTCTTATTTCCGAGAGATAATAGTGCGATTTTAGGTATATGAAGGGTACCTTTCAGTTTTTGAGCTCAAAAAAAAATTGTCTGGGCATCATTATTGAATAATTTAATGGATCAGTATAGTCATTGGCCTAGGAAAGTATAAAGATTGGCCATGCCAATGCCCAAAAAGTACAATGATTGTCATGCCAATCATTGTACTAGGGTATGCCAATTTTTATACATACCCTGCCAATGACTGTACTTTTCGCTACATTTTTATATTTTTATTGATAAAGTTGTTTATAAGCTAGCAAATAACGATTCCTGTGGTTTAATCTTATTCTCAGATAAATGAGCTACCATCCTACATTAACAGTTTTTCAATTTTGAACCTTATTTGGCACATAGAAATGTTCAAAGTCAAAACTTTTCTTAAGGGGCCAATCATTGTACTGCTTACCCTAGTAAGGTTATAAGTTGTAAACTATATTTTTACTCCAAATTACTTCAATTTGAAATACCTAATGTATCTCCTTTGAGTGAGGTTTGGTGTATTGGTATGAGTGTCTCGCTTTTTGATGCGAATTGTTTTTGCACTGACTCTTAATCCCTCCTTTTTATAAAAATACTAGTCGATCCGGCGAACTTCGTACTGCCTAACCTATTACTATTTTGTGCATGTACTTATATACTTATAAAACTTCCTCTTATATCTCTATATTTTAAAAATACCGTATCAAAATCCTTGGCGTAGTTTTAAAGATTTAAGCTAGGGACAGACGCGAAAAACGACTTTATTGTAGGAAGTGCGTCTTACTCCTAACACAGGCTTCGTGCTTAGCTGGAGTACATAAGTCGATATACTTATTTGTGTAATGTAAGTTTATTAAATAAAAATCTTTGAAATATTTGAAATCTAAAAAAACACATTAAAATGCGTAAGTAGGTAAACCTTATTCTGGTCCTACCCTGATTTAATATTCTTGTTTTTTTTTGACATCATGAAATGTATAATATAATATAATATAATTTTTTTCTGTGTAACCATGTATTCATGAAATAAATTCAGGCGAATGGGGAGCACTTTTTATTGGCGAATAAATAAATAGCCGGGCAAGTGCGAGTCGTGCGCCGCCCGCGCTTAGAAGGTTCTGGACTTGTTCTGGACATTGAGGTATTATTTATGGTATCAAAATATCTGTTTGGAATGATGTATGTATGCAGATATTAATCACTGCGCAAATGGCGACGAATTGATTTCATTTACTTAGAAAAGCGTTATTTGAAGAAAATTTGCTAGTTTTTAGCAGTGGGAGACAAAAGAGGCTAGCTAAAAAAAGTATACATAAATAATTAGAGATATAACTGGGCATAATTTGGCGCCTGATCAAATGATCGATTTTTTAATGGAATTTCAGCATTCATGTTAAATAACAATTTTCGTTTTGCACATTTTTGCATTTATCTATAAAATTCCGTTACTTTATCTAGTTTCTTATATATTTGTTACGACATATTGTTTAGACAGCAAAGAGTATCTCGTGCAAACATTTTCTAATATATTATTTTAAATGTTCTGGAGGAAAATGCCTTTGACGCGTGTGAAGGCAGCCGGACGGACGGACCGATTATTCATATTAAGGTCCCGGCGACGAGTACCGGAACCTTCAAAACGTAAGGTTTAGGGCCTGATATGACCCCGGAATGTATATTGTATAACGTCACCGATCGATTTTTTAATATAAACATTAAAACTAAAATGTCAAGGAGCAATAAATTGTTTTTTCTCAGAGGTCAGCAGATCATCACGAGGATGTAAAATAAATAAAAAATGCACAAGGTTAAAGTTTTGATGATCGTCTTATAATACAGAACCTTTAAATATTTTATCTATATCCATAACATAACTTCCCTATAATATGTTCAGAAAAGATAAGTTAATGGCCTTTATTAAGAAACCTGTATAAGAGGGTGCATCTTTATTTTTTTTTACAATATCGATAACAGAACTTTAATTACGTTCAAATTTAGAACATCTTCTTAGAAAAAAAAAATGTATGTTTGTTTGTGATTATCGACAAAACTTTGAATGTCAGTCATTTGTTTTGAACGAACTTATAAAGATCAGAATAGTAGTTTATACAACTTAGGGGTAAAGTTATTCTGCCTCGGGTGAGGTTAAAATCCTCGCTTGTTCAAGTTTCAACTCTCACCAGACCACCCTCGTACATAATACATCACTTTACACCCATGTTGAATAAACTACTATTATTTGTAGGTATAGTATTTTACCGTGAATTATGAACGTGTTGTAGAAAACTTATCATATACATGTAGATAAAGTTATGTATGAAACTGCAATAATTAGGCATTAAAACACTCCTGTGATTTTATAATGTACCAGTCCCATAAATAACAATCAATATATATAAAACTCTTCCGTTACTGACTGACTGACTGACTGACTGACTGACTGACTGACTGACTGACTGACTGACTGACTGACTGACTGACTGACTGACAGACAACGCAGAGCCGAAACTACTGGGCGTAGCGGGCTGAAATTTTGCATGTAGGTTCCTACGGGAGTGTAGGTGAGCACTAAGAAAGGATTTTCCGATATTCCCACGGGAACGGGAAAAAACGGGAATTTTGTGTTTATGAGAAATCTGCGCGGGAAAAACCGCGGGGCAGCCTCTAGTTATGTATAGTCTGAAAACGTTTATCAATATATATAAAACTCTTCCGTTACTGACTGACTGACTGACTGACTGACTGACTGACAGACAACGCAGAGCCTAAACTACTGGGCGTAGAAAGCTGAAAATTGGCACGTGGGTCCCTTGGGTAGTGTAGGTGAGCACTAAGAAGGGATTTCCCGAAATTCTCACGGGAACGAAAAAAAACGGGAATTTTGTGTTTATGAGAAATCTGCGCGGGAAAAACCGCGGGGCAGCCTCTAGTGTACCTATAATACAAATGTCGTGATACGGATTGTCGAAATAGATTTATTTTTATAGAACTCACACGCTTATGTAATTAATCCCGTAATTTTATTTTTAACATTATAACACAATTTCAAAGCATCTATTAAAACGAAAATAAGTTCTTACTACAATTAACTGTATAATCTCGAAGATACATATTTTTGTTTAGACCTTTTCCTAAAAAATACAATTTTGTCATCTTGTCATACCTATAGGTATGCTTTGCGATATCAGTGAATAAAACAGGACATTTTAAATCGGCAAATAAGACAGAGGCGAAGTAAATAACAAAATTATAAGTTAGGTACCTCTTCCTCCATACAAACAAAATAATGTTTTTTGAATACGCTATTAATGGCCGTTATATCGGAGTGTTTAATCCGCGATCTTCGTGATACTAGCGACAATTTCTAAATACAACGAAGCAAATATTATTTTACTAGCTGGTGCCCGCGACTTCGTCTGCGCATATAATATATTAGTATGGAATATAGATTATTAACTTAATAGAATCTTAAGTCTGCACATTTATTACTTACTACATTAACGCAAACTTTGGACACGAATCAATTAATTAATAAATAAAAAAAAATCTACATCTTTAGTTTGAACGCACCAATAAGGGATTGTATAATCCCAATGCGAATAGTCTGAGCGCTATCATAATACAGGTCGCCGTTAGACAGTGGATCAGACTGGCGCAGGACCGTGGTGTGTGGCGTGCTAGAGAAGAGGCCTATGTCCAGCAGTGGGATCTTACAGGCTGATGATGATATCATAGTACATACATACTTCGAAGCTAGGTTATGTTCGTAAGGGGAGCGCAATAACACGCCAGCAGTCTTAGCACTATCATAGTACTGGTAAGCTGGTAAATTTTTGGAAGGCGCACTCACTCGCGCACTAACTCGCGAGTAGTCAGAACGCTATCATAGTACTTAGCTCGGGAATGTTTGTAAGCTACAATCAGTAAATCGCGGGCACTCTAAGTGCTAATTTGTACTTGAAAGCTGGGGAATGATCTTAAGTAACTAACTCGCAAACGTCTGAGCGCTATCATAGTACTTGGCAGCTCGGGAATATTTGTAAACCACAATCACTATCTGTACTTGCAAGCTAGGGAATGTGAAGGTCCGACGCCCGAATACTTTAATCACGTTTATTCAATATTGTTTAAAATAATTTCAGCCGTCCTTGACTTATAAATAGTGTTATTAACACGACTTTCTTTAAAATATATACCCTCTTATTCATAAAAAGTTAAAGAGCATTTTATTTTTTTGACGTATGTCAATTTAGACTGGATGTCACGTATTTACCATACAACAAACCAGAGAAGTAGACCTCCAGTAACGCTACTTAAAATCTACTGTATCTTTATGAATAAGACGGATAGATTATAGTGTGCCCCATTCCCAATATATCCGTGGGAATTCCCGAATAAAAAGTAGCCTATCTACTTTCGCAGGCTCTAGACTATACATTGTATAGTTATAGTGTGCCCCCGCGGCTTCGCTAGCGCACTTTCCCTTGAAACAAAATTCCCAATATTCCCGTGGGAATTTCGCGATAAAAAGTAGCCTATGTCCTTTCTCAGGCTCTAGACTATCCATAAATTTCATCCAAATCGGTTCAGTAGTTTTCTCAGGAAAGCAGGACAGACAGACAGACAGACAGTTACTTTCGCATTTATAATATTAAATATATAATATATATAAGTTATAGTATATAGTATGGATTTGAATAGTTTTGTGTATTATTAATCGATTGTTTGGCATTTTTACAGCTATAAAAACACATTGAAGAAATGAATTTCCAAAAAATATAAACGAATAACTAAATAATATCCAATTCACTATCTTTTTATTTTATTACCAATTAATTTTTATTTGGTTAAAATTAAGTAATATCTAAAACATAACGTTTTTATTTACAGGTAATTTTAGCCCTCGTGGGACTGGTTACCGCGGATATAGGTATTGGCTATCACTACAAGCCACCGTCCAGTTCCTACGGAGTGCCCGTGCAGACCGGCAGCGAACAGAGCTCTGGATTCTCCAGCGGCAGCTCGAGCCAGGCCAGCCACGGCAGCAACTACGCGCTGAATCAAGAAACCGGCTATCAGCAGAACCTTCAAGTCCAGGCGGCACCAGCATATACCACTTCTCAGACTGGGTATCAATCTGGCTCTGAATATTCCCAACAGTACCCACAGCAATTCAGCCATGGATACCAATCTGGATTTGGGCTAAATGCTCAACATTCCGGTAACGAGTATCATGCGGGTACAGGTTATCAGCAACAAGCTAGCTCGGGATACCACGCTGATAGCAGCTACCACTCAGGAAGTGGGTCTCAGAATACTGTCGGACACGCTCACTCTCACTACAAAGCTAGCAGTTCAGTTTCCAGCGGATTAGCTCCGCCGAGATCCCAGTCCTCGGGTTCCTTATCGACAGTTCAGGGTTCACTACAGAAACCGTCCGCAAGTGAATACCAGTCTGCTTTTGCTCAACAATACCAAGACTATTACAAGCAACAGCAACAGCCAACTCAAGTGTTCAAACATTTCTATGTCCATGCAGCTCCTGAAGAACCTGAACAACCTAAGTTCCGCCAACCACCAGTACTGCCTGCCCCGCAGAAGCATTATAAGATAATATTCATTAAGACACCGACGCCTGCTCCCGCTGTTCCTCAATTTATTCCCATTCAACAACAAAACGAAGAAAAAACTATCGTTTACGTTCTAGTCAAGAAACCAGAAGAAGCAAAAGACATTATACTGCCCAAGATAGAACAGAAGCCTCCAACTAAACCAGAAGTTTTCTTCATTAAGTACAATGACAAAGAAGACTCTCAGCAAGTTATAAACAATATAGTTAACGATTACAATAATAAGGGTCAAGATGGAACAGTAAGCTTCTCAGGAGTGAGCGCTTCTGAGGCAGGGAATTCAAAAGTTACTGCTGGTCAAAGTTACAATCAGGCCGTGCAAGATAACCGCCAGTCCGTTGGTTTGTCTTCATCGGATTCAACTCTAAGTTCAAGCGCTACTGTTATTGAAGGTCAGACAGCTAGCAACGTGGCGTCATCGGTAGAGTCAAGTGCTGCCAGCGCTAATTACGACAGTGGGCACGTCTCATCACAGTTTCAGTCTGGAGTCTCCCAAAGCGGCTACACAGGTGGAGAAGTGCAGGCGGACGCACAAGTCTCCCAAGCCAGCTCACACAACACCGGAGACGTGCAGACTCTTTCACAAGGAGGTACAATTGGAGAAGTCCAAAGTCAACAAAATTACAACTCTATCACTACTAGTCAAGGTGTACCTCATGAGACTTACGGAGCTCCCAAATTCCGATTAAATTAATATTTCTAAGTGTTCTTACCTATGTAGTTTATTTTACATTTACTTGTTTAAAAAGCAGCAACATTATCTTGTTTTAAAGATTGATAAAATTAATATGCATTGGATTTAACGATATAAATAAACCTCAATAAAAGATTTAAGATTATTTAACAGCGGCTTCAATTGATGTATTTCGATGAGGACAGGACGTATGAAACCCAAGCGCAGCGAGCGAGGTACAAGGATTCATACACGAACAAGAGAGGGTTTAATAGCTCAAACTGGAATATTTAATGTAGCTCTGAGGATGAACCCAGTAATATCAAGGGAATCATTTGGAGCACAATATTATCTAAATACTTAATTCCTTCCACAAAGCAACATATTGATGTTGCTTTGTGGAAGTATTTAGATAATATTGTATTAATAATATTGTATTGTATTAATTGACGGGGTAAAACTAGATTTCGACACAATTGTCGAAATCTAGTTTTACCCCGTCAATTAATCGCGTGCCATTGAATTTGCCACTTTTGGTACTTACCTATATTTTACAGACAAGGTATTAGGTATACATTTCATTGTATGAGTGACTGTGCGATATCAAATTTCTACTCGAGATTCTGAACAAAGTGCCTATGCTCTTTTAACACGCTTTTATTATGTCCACCTATGTGACTATGTATTGGAATCTAAGAAAATTGGCAGCTGTATGTAGTATAGATAGGCATTGGTATTCTATGTTTGGAAAGCGTGTTTGTAATTTTGTATAGCGCTAGTGTTTTTAAAACTTAAGTATATTAATGTATTCAATTTTGTTTTCATTAAAAATACTTACACGGTGCGAAACTAGCGCCACTCCCGATAAATAATTAATATATCTTCTTAACCATGACCGAAATAAAAAATATGCGTCTTTTACTCCCTAGATAATCTTGCTTAGAATTTTTAAGGCCCTGTTGTGTTGTTACTTGTTGTTAAAAGCTACACAACAGAGCCTTAAAAATTCTAAGCAAGATTATGTAGGGAGTCAATGACGAATATTTTTGCAACACAGCTTTGCACATTTAATACAACACAGCTTTGCAACAATTATAAAGCGCCTGAACTATTTTTTTATGTTAAGGGCTTTCAGGGTGTGAAACGGTTCGTTAGTCTCGCCAAAACTTGAGAACTACCGGCGCGATTCAGTTTATTTAGGTATTGAAATGTTTGTAATGTTGTAGTCCATGGAAGGTTTAAAAGGTGAGAAAATAAAAAAAAATGCAAGAGAAACGGGATAAAAAAATTAATTGTTCCATACAAACCGTTCGTTCAACTAAATCGCGCCGGTAGTTCTCAAGTTTTGGCGAGACTAACGAACCACGATTCATTTTTATGAGTTCGGCCATGGTTTAGAAGATATTAATTATTTATTGAGAGTGGCGCTAGTTTCACACCCTGAAAGCCCTTAACATAAAAAAAATTATTCAGGCGCTTTGCAATTGTGGCAAAGCTGTGTTGTATTAAAAGATTTGCAAAGAAAGAGCCTGAGCCTTATTTCATAGCAAATTGTCGATGCGATTTTAGTCTATGTAATGAAAAGCTCAGCGGAGTCCAACGCTTAAAAAACCACTACTAGTATAAATATAAAATCTTCTTCTTCTTCGTCGTTCTCTCATGGCTGAGGATAGTGACCAATAACTATTTCCCCCCATATATAGCGATCAAGGGCTAATTGGGCTGCCCTCTGCATGGAACCACCATGCTTGTTTAATGGAACCCGACCATCTTGTATGGGCTTTTCCTCTAGCGCGATTACCTTTAACTTTCCCCATTATGATGTCACGTCCGAGGCTGTGGTGTGGTGAGCGCATTATGTGCACAAATAATCTGAGAGTCCTCTCTTGGCAGATTGTTGAGAGACGTTTGGAGTTTTTTAATTCGCTCAGAATGGACTAATTTGTTCTCATTGCGGTCCATGGGATTCTAAGCATCTACCTCCAACAGGTCGAATCTCCACATATCGAAAGCATCAATTTTGGATATGTCCAAGCTCTTGATTTACCAGGTTACTGAACCGTACATAAAGATGGAGAATACCAGTGCCCGCACCAAAGGTACTTTGGTACCAAAGCCTATACCTCGATTCTTCCAAAACTTTTATAGGTTAGTCATAGCACTTTTAGCTATTCCAGCACGTCGGCGAATCTCTTATGTGCAACCATCAGCATTTGCTATAAGGAACCTAGGTATACAAACTCGTCCACAATCTCATAACGATCTAGAGCATTGGATTGGAGCCACAGCCATGATATTGGTTTTGCTGTGGTTTAATTCTTAATCCAAGCTTGATGCTCTCTGCTTCCACTTTTATCAGCATAAAAGCCATCTCTTCCTCGTTAGATGCTATAATAGTTATATCATAAGGTTGGTGACCCATCTTACGGCCGCCATTAGTGTTTTATCCTATTGTTTTTGGAACAAGTAAAGCTACAAATGGTTTTAATAAAATCAAATATTCAAAGATTACACAGAAAATACACACATCAACACTGTCTCGGGATATTTTGGATATAAGTACCTAATTTACTGACTTGGAATTTTTCTCGGATAAAATCGACGAATATGAGCAAAAAATTAAACTCTATGAATCGAATATGAAAACCCTGGAAAATTAATGCTCAGAACTAAAAAACAACTACAAAAACATGAGCCTTAAATATGATGTGATGGAAAACAAAATAAATCAATACGAACAAAATCAACTGAGTAACCAACTTGAAGTATGCGGAATCATAGAGAGCCAAAAGGAAAATACTTACGACGTGGCTAAGTCCATTGCTACCACCATCAAACAAAACCCGGAGGATATAATCCGAGCCTACAGAAAGAAAAAGAACAGAGGCACAGTCTCAACAGCGACAACATCACCTCCTATAACGGTCATCTTACGAGAGGGAGTACGTGACGCTTGGCTAGAGTCTGCAAAACCTATGGATATTATGCCCGAACAACTTGGATACGAAGGAAAAAAGAAGATATACTTGCGCGAGTCCCTGACACCAGCGATGTCATATCTTCTGTGGAAAACTAAGGAAGAACTGAAAAACGACTTCAAATACATTTGGTGTAAACACGGCTCTGTTTTGTTACGTAAAAATGATAATGATAAAAAAATATCAGGTGTAAAGTCATTATATGACTTAAATAAAATGAAAAAAATGTAAGTAAAGAAACTGCATGTCTATCTGTATTAATATGTTGTTGTAAAAAATGGATGACATATACCCTAAATTATTGAATTAAACTGTAATACCTGGCATGACCTTATTAATAAACTACCTAATAATAATAAATCCCTACTCTGTTTACATGTTAATATACGCTCACTAATCTTATATCACGGAACTAGAATATATTGTTACTAACTCGCCCGATATATTATACACATTGTTATTGTCTCTGAAGCTAATATTAAACCGGAAATCTCCTGTGTGTATGAACTGCAAGACTACAATTTATTTACTGCATTGCGTAAACATAGAAAGGGTGGGGGTATATTAGTTTATATCCACAAAACGGTATTGTTTAGAAAAAAACAGTGTACATACCCATCAATTTGAATGCATCAGTGGAGAGATAAGTTTAAACAAACAACACCAGTTAGTTTTATTAGCTGTATATAGGCCTCCAAGTACTTGCAAAAATAGATTCGTAACAGAATTAAGTAGGTTAGTGGAACAATACTCTAATAAACACAGCATGATAATTATGGGTGATATGAATCTAGATTTGAAACATTTAAATTCCACGACAAATATTTATTTAAATAATCTAAGTAGTCTTGGACTTTTGTGCGGAATAAAGCAATTCTCGCGAATAGAAAAATACGGTGATAAAATTACAAAATCCTGTATTGATCACATATTTATACGTAATGTACAGAATCATAAAAATATCTATAGCGCTGTTGTAAACATCGCGCCGGCGGACCACTGCATAACAGGCTGCGCGCTAGTAAATGCGCTTCGTACTGATAAAAAAGACCCGTCCCAGACTAAAACAATAACAAAAGTAAATCATGAACTAATAATAAATCAACTAAACGGTTATGATTGGTCGGATTGCCTGAATATGACTGATCCAAATGAAATAACAAGATGCATACATGATAGATGTAATATAGCATATAATTCGAATAAAACTACCATGCAGGCTGAGGGTTTAACAAAACGCAAACAGTGCTTATGGGCAAACCTAAGGTTAAAATCAATGTGTAAAAAACGTGACGAACTATACAATAATTGGTGCAAAGATAAAAACAACCCACAACTAAGATTATACTAAACGACATACCGAAATAAAACTAATAAATATTCATTATACCTTAAAAATAAATACGTACGAAATGAGATCTTACAAAATTTTAAAAACCCTAGAAAACTATGGAAACTAATTAATAATATAACTGGTAGAATAACGAAAAGTATTGATGAAACTTTATTGAAATATTTTAAACTAGAGCCAGAAATATTAGCTAACAATTTTGCCAAGGAATTTGAAAAAAATGTTCAAAACATTAATAACAACTGCGATACTCCGTTGCTAAATCCAAAAACATATGCGATTACACCTGATAGATCCATAAGGATAGCGAGAGCGAGAGAAGAAGTTGTAGAACATATTATTATTAAACAACGAGCTTTCCCGGCTTACTTCGTTACGCCATAGAATATAAGATACTACAAAAGACTTGGCTCTATAGACTATGTTCTTTTGACTGCCCAGAATGGCCAAATAAAAAACAAACAACAACAACAAACCACCTGTCAAAATATGTAAACAACGGAAAAAATATTGCACCTTGGGTTACATTATTTGAGTTTAGGTAAGGATCCCTAATTTTTTTGAAAATCTAATATAGCCTATGACACTCGGGGTTAATGTAGCTTCCTACCAGTGAAAGAATTTTTCGAATCGGTTCAGTATTTCCGGAGCCTATTCGTTACAAACAAACAAACAAACAAACAAATCTTTCCTCTTTATAATATTGGTATAGATTAAGTGATAAAAAGAGCCCCGGCTATGATGGTATTGCTGCTAGATATTTAAAAAAACTAAATAGTACTTTAACCCCAGTTATAACGCACCTTATTAATTGCTGCCTTGATACTGGAATATATCCAGACCTTCTTAAGATCGGAGTGATAAGACCTATTTATAAAAAAGGCGACCATACCAACTACAATAACTATCGCCCCATCACCATTTTATCGATCATAGACAAGATTATAGAAAGATTTTTAAGTAATCAAATAAATAAATTCTTAATAAAAAATAATATTATTAACCCCAAACAATACGGGTTCCAAAAAAATAAAAGCGCTCCTCAGCTCTTACGTCAATTTACAGATGAGGTTAATCGTTTTCTTGACGGCAAGCAGCACGTCCTAATTGTACTAAAAGATTTTAGCAAGGCATTTGAAATGTTGAATTTTGACACATTGTACGACAAGCTATACCGAAATGGATTACAAGGGCCCCTACTTAAACTTTTGAAAAACTACCACAAAAATAGGTTCACAACTCTAAAAATTGCCAATAGTTATAGTCAGATGATCCCAACAGCAAGGGGTACAGCCCAAGGATCCGTGATAGGACCGATAGAGTACCTGTTATTTGTAAATGATATGTGTAATATTTTAGACACAGGCTCCGTGTATCAATTCGCTGATGACACCTGCCTTCTGGTTGCCCATAGGGATCTGTTGGTTGCTCAAAATATGTTACAAAATAACTATACCAAGTTAAGTGAGTGGGCACATGACGTCGGTCTAGTAGTGAACGTAGAAAAAACGAAAATGATGCACATTCACTCGTCACACAATAAGCATCCTACTATACCGACCATAATAGCCCATAAACACGACTGTTTACATAATAGTTATAAGGGTTGTAATTGTACTAACATAGAATTAGTAAAACAGCATATGTACCTGGGAGTTAAATTGGATGAAAGGTTCAACTGGGGAGCTCATAAGGACTATGTGTGCATTAAACTAAGAGCAGTTCTCAGCCAATTTTATATATTAAAAAATAAATTACCATACAAAACTCTTCGTTTGATGTACATGGCCCTAGCGGACTCTATTATCAACTATGCCTTAAGCAGCTATGGAAGAACTTATAAAACCTATATACAAGACATATACAAAATACAATTAAGATTGTTAAAAACAATTGTTCCGAAAAAAATTAAAGATAAATACAGGGATAGCGAAGAAGGTTTATTTAAGTATTGTAAAATTATGAACATTTATGATAAAATTAAGTACAACATTTTATGTGAAACCAACGAACCAACTTACCTCATAGAGAAATGTAGACATAGTAGTCTAAGAACACTAACACAAGACAGCAAATATAACCTACCAAAGTATAATAATCTGTATGGTAGTAGGTCATTAAGCCGTTTGATTCCTAGCTATGTTAATGAACTTCCGACAAATATACGAAAATTGTATACTAATAGAGGTAAGTATTGGGGACCACTAAAAAGTCATTACCTTAACCAACCACACTTGTCTCAAGTAGTATAATAATTAAATTGTTACCATATTGTAAACATCTCAAATTAAGGTGAGCAACACTCTTGCCCAGATAAACCCTGCGTGGTTTTGTGGCAAGACTTTTTATATTTCATAAGTGTATGTTATTTGTAAATTAAACAATAAATTAAAAAAAAAAAAGAACTTAGTAATTCGATTATTATTTTATGCTTTTCAGGTTTTTTTTCGGCGGTTTTATTTTTTGATAAAAAGAGTTATTTATCATAACTTTTTTAAATGCGAACCAATTTCCTAAAATTTATTTTATTTGCAATCGGTATGTAAAAATAATCTCTATATCCTAAAGTCAACCTGTAATATCAGTGTATTAAGTAAATCCAAAATATCCCTAACTGTGTTGATATGTGTACTTACTTTCACATAAACTTTTTGCCGCCGCGCCTCCAAGTTATCGTTTTATTCAACGCCTGCTGCCTAACAATTTGTAAGCAGACCGTAGCTCTTAATAGTACATTTAAAAGTTGTTTAGCATTTTGTCGAGGTAAAGCGCTTGGACGTAGAAAGTAATGTTGTAATTTGCGAACTATTTCTTCGAAAAACAGCATTAGTTTTCAGTCCAGAAATTAGTTTACAGAAAGTACTAGAAAATTAAAGGCTACAATTTTTTTCAACGTTTACGTTCAATTTAAGTAAATCTACGTCTACGTCCCTTTAATGGACATATTTTATTTGTTCAGATCATTTCAAAAGCCATTTATTCTGATGGTCACAATGATTGCCACACTGCATTAGGCCAGTCAAGTCCATCACCCTCGCTCAATTATTTATTTGCTTAAAGCTTTTTTTCCACTTTGCGGTCAGTCTATGAGTCATTACGGTTTATTTAAATGTTACATAAAACAATTAGAGAAGGAAAGTGGTCCCAAGTTCTAAATAAAATCATCATCATCATCATTTCAGCCGTAGGACGTCCACTGCTGGACATAGGCCTCCCTCAAGGCTCTCCATCTGTACCGATCGCAGGTGGCCTGCATCCAGCGTGGACCCGCAGCCTTGCGCAGATCATCCGTCCATCTGGTCGGTGGACGTCCTACGCTGCGCTTGCCGATCCGTGGTCTCCACTCGAGAACTTTTCGGCCCCAGCGGCCATCTGTTCTGCGGGCTATATGACCTGCCCATTGCCACTTCAACGAGCTTATCCGCCTGGCTATGTCGGTGACCCTGGTTTCTCTGCGTATGTCCTCATTTCTGATATTCCTAAATAAAATAGTTTGAAAATAATTTCGTGTGAATTCAAGAAGAAAAAAAAAAGTGTTTTGCTTGTAACACGATCGAGACACAAAGAGATGTTATTCTAAATCGATTAACAGGTTGTAAAACTAATTCCTGGGACAGTGTGTTTTACACTTTAATCAAACCTAGCAATAGTTTAACTCCCAACATGTAAAATGTTGTATTAGGAATCTGTCGGTGGGCGGTGGTCAGAAAAGAGGGCGGTCGATGTGAGATATGTTGGTTACCAGCCAGTAGTAACTAGCAGCCATATATCAATATAGATTTAAATTTTTAAATGTCTTTGTAAATAACATCAAATAAGACAATTATATAGTTGATTCCATTGACCATGGTCGTATCATGACATGACTACTTATATAATTTTGAGTGAGTAGAAATCATACCTAGATTGCCCCCCACCTCGAGGACAACTGCGGGCGCTAGCGTTCTAGGTAACGTAGCCCAAGGATTGATGTAGTAATAATAATAAGTACTTACTACTACACAGGCAATTGAAGATTAAGAGATGCTTAAGTGATCATTACCAATCTAAGTTGACGGTCAACGGTAGAGGTGAGTAAGCGACCTTCAGACCTATAGAAAATGTAGGTCATGGTCCCAAATAAATAATAAAAATAAAAATTAAACCGTCAGTCGTTTTACAAAGAAATTTCAATCAGATGCAATATTATGTATATTGTGAAGAGATTGTACGTGCCAATTCGGGCTAATTACATAATACACCGATCACAGTCGTGTAACATGATAACAGCCACTTACTTTACCAACCCGTTTGAATGCTGGTGGGATTCCTTATTTTTAAATGTGATAATTAATCTGGTTAGTTGCTCCATTTAATTAAGCTTTATCACAAAAAAGCACTTATAAATTTATAAAAAAATTACGATATAAAAAATTTTGTATGTATGAAAATCCATGTTTCGTTTAAAGGGTTCCGCAAACAAGGAAAGGAGCTCTACCATCAATACCTGTTCATTATCGGTCACTCCACCTTTGAATTCTATTTTGTAAAGTGATAGTTCTAAGTTACAAATGTCTAAATCAAAAATATTTATGTATACTAGGTACATATATATAGCAACTAGAGCTGACACGGCGAACTTTGAACCACCTTGCATAGAAGTTTACATAATTTTTTAAATTATAGCTTATGTGCTAATTTGAATTTTTGATAATATTCAATAGCCTGTGTCACCCGGGAAGTGAAGCTTTCCAACAGTGAAATATTTATTTAAATCGGTCAGTAGTTTCAGAGCCTATTCAATGCAAACAATCAAATATTTCCTCTTAATTTATATTGCTATAAATAAAATCTGGAAAGATTTCCCGGGAAGCAAAAAAAAAGTGGGAATTTTGTTGCTCAATTAGGTAACTAAAAAAAATTTCCGTTACTGTAAAAGCCTGTTCAAATAAATTCAATAAAATAAATAATGCCCGTTATATCAAACAGTGTCGTAAACGTAAACGTGAGAAATAAAGGAAGGCTCTTCAGAATTATTCTGATCGATCGCATTTCGATTCAGGTTAGGGTATGGAAGTATTTTAATTACTTACAAATTTTTGGTTCAGGGTTTTTGTGAAGTGTTTCATTATAAATAATCCCAAATGATTACCGGTTGAATTTTAAAGAAAAAGCGATCCTCTGCAGGAAGTCCGACCTCACTTTGAATTGGAAGCTCAGCAGAAGCAGCAGAAAGCTGCAGCGCGACACTCACGATTCTTCATAGTGTGTTCAAAACGCATTAGAGGAAAATTGTTTTGTCTAAGTGTTATCAAAAATCATTCCAAAAAGCAGCCAAAACCCCTGAATAACAACGAGGCTCGCCCCGCTATCGCCAGTGGGGGGCCACTTACCTACACAATAACCGTGTCGAGTCCAGCAGAAGTGTAACCGGCACTTGACAGACAAAATCCCGAATATCTTATTGTCCAAAATGTATTCCCTGACACGGCTTGCACTTCCGTTAGCCGAATGAAGGTGCGGGCGAGCACGCAGTTTTTATGCGAATGAAAAATTTACTGACAGCAAAGAAAGGAAAGGACGGATGGACATTTGATAAGTAATGAACAGTGCGCTACAGTGAAATGCTCGGAGGGATGGAGTGTTCGGTCGAGATGAGTATCTTGGTATTTAAGAGCGGCCTGGCGTGGCAAATATCATCAGTTTGCACCAGGTTATCGTGACAGCCACATCGTTAGCGTAAAAAGTTACTCTATAATAAGGATTTAAACGCATCGTCGTGGACGCGCTAAAAACCAATATGCGCGCATTTGTGGTAAGTTAGCAATGTATTAAAGATATTTGTGATGCGATTGTTTATTATTTGCTTTAAGGTTTATCGGCTATGGAAAAAAAATAGCTTCTTAATGCAAACAGAGATTAAAATTTGAACTGACGATGGTTGCACTGTGGGAGTGCACCGGATGAGGTCGCACAAGGCCGGTCATAGCTGTGGGCGTCTTTCGATTAAATAGTAATAAAATAAAAGCTAGACTATAATTTATTTGAGAATTTAATGTGTATATAAGTATTGAGTATGTTCGCGCGGGTTTCTAGAGCATATTGCAACCGTGAGGTGGCGGTCCCGGGCCGCAGCCGCGCCGTGCCTGCGGGCTGCGCTGCGGTGCGGACACTTGTTAGTAATGTGCTTTTCTTAACACGTAACTAGTGCAGATTACGTTGTTTTGTGTCTGACCAAAATTATGTATGTTTAAGTAAATGGCTGGTTTGTTACGATTACGAAATATTATTTAAAGTACTATCTAAACTAAGATTGATGAATTTTAAAATTTTATACTTAAAATTTAAAAAGATTTAAAATTAAATTTTGAAAAGTGTATTGCTCAATTGTTTACTTATAAATTATAAATTATTCTTAGGTGCATATTACTATTAAAATCGAAATAATCTATATATATGTCGTGGCCAAATAGTAAAATGGGACATTTCATGATCTGGCCGGCCATTTCATGAAAAGTGCACTTTTCATGAAATGGCCAATATTCCTTTGGCCAGATCGTCAAAACGTCAACGTTTAACGATTTGGCCGACCACGTTTAGCCAAATCGTTGTTGTTTAACCTAAAAAATTAAATTCCATTTTTTAAGTTGTAAAGTTCCCAGTACTAGCTAAATATAAATAATCTAACTCAGAACACAATAACAAGTAAAAAAAAAGTAATTTAATTCGAGTAATGTATGATTTCAATACGGACCTTTAAAAATCGTTCGGAACTCCAAGGTTTTTGAAGTTGCTTTCGTTTATCGATTGGTTTGCATAAAACCCACAAATCTTCGATTCAAAACGTAGGTGTTCTGTCTTACTTTTATCGTCTTTTTCCTCACGTAAATTCACTTTTTTCATTTTATTATTGTAAAACGTAATGGCGCGTCACATCAAATCACACAAAACACGCAACAACAGCGCCACTAGCGGAGAAAATTTTAACTTTTCAACGATATGATCGCTAACGTTTGGCCATTTCATGAAATAGTCATACGATCACTTGGCCAAATCGTTGAACGTTGAGATTTTAACGATCTGGCCAACGAATATTGGTTATTTCATGAAAAATTCACATTTCATGAAATGGCCGGCCATGGCCAATTTTACGATATGGCCCCGACACATACAAAATCCAAATACCACTGATCTACTCACGTAATCACTCACTCTACATTGCCCAGCCGAAACCGCTGAAGATAGAAAGATGAAATTTGGACAGTAGCTTTTTTACGTGACATAGGCAGCCACTAAGACGGGAGTTCGGATTAACTTAACCGGTACGCCGTATACAGGGTGTAACAGTTTGTATGAAATTCCTAAACTACTGGGTTTAGAAAGTAGAAATTTACACTGTAGATTCTTTTTGCATCACCTACATCATAAATGTTTTTTTTAATATTTTGACCCTGAGTAAGAACTCATACAGGTTGAAACAAGTTTTTTGCTAAAATATAAACTAATGACACTAGAGAATTGAAATTTTCAAAATAAGCTAAGCTCCTTGTTTTATATAAAACTAATTGACCCGTCGAACTTCGTACCGCCTTACCTATTACAATGTTGTGCATGAATTATACACATAAACCTTCCTCTTGAATCACTCTATCCTTTAAAAAAACCGAATCAAAATCCGTTGCATAGAGTTTTAAAGATATAAGCATACGCGGGACAGACGCGGGAAGCAACTTTGTTTATACTATGTATTGATGATGATGATATTGATGATGCTAAAGCGAACTACTCCGTCTGCCATCCGAAATCTCTTATTGCTGTGCTAACTATTAAATATTAGTATTATTTAAGAATTATATTAGTGGATTTATGCTACAGTTTTTTTTTAAATTAAAATCAGATTATACTTATTTATTTCAACAAACAAACATTAATCAACCTCTGGTACTGTCTTGTAACTAATAATGAAAAACTTGCTTAGAAAAGTACCTTAGTTAAGTAAACAGAATTATAAAGCGTTATTTTTTTGCAGGTTCTCGCCTGTGTGGCCATGGCCTACGGCCGGCCCGAGCCTCCCGTGGGCTACTCCTACTCCGCGCCGCGCGCTCCGTCCGGTAGCTACGGGGCTCCATCGTCGGCCGGGCACTCTAGTGTTGGCCTGTCGTTTGCTGGTCATTCTTCTGGTGGACTTTCCTTCGGAAGTGGTGGTTACTCCGCCGGTAGACAATCCTTTGATGGACATTCGTCTGGAAGCAGTTTCCACGGTCATGGACAGGGTAGCTCAGGACTAAGCTTTGGCGGTGACTCCGGATTCAGCGGGGGATATGCCGGAGGCTACTCGAGTGCACCTCTTGTTCAAAAACACATTTATGTACATGTTCCTCCACCAGAACCCGTAGAGCAAAAAGCTCCTAGAGTGCACTCCGTTGCTGCTCCTCAGAAGCACTACAAAATCATTTTTATCAAAGCCCCAGCGCCTCCAGCCCCAGTAGCACCTATTATCCCCGTTCAGCAACAAAATGAAGAAAAGACTCTGGTTTATGTGTTGGTAAAGAAACCAGAAGAGCAGCCTGATATCGTAATCCCAACAGCTGCTCCTACCCAACCTTCAAAACCGGAGGTCTACTTTATCAAGTACCAGACACAGAAGGAATCTGGTGCAGCAGGAGCTATAGGAGGAGGAGTCGGAGGCGGAGACCTGGGAACTGCATCACTGGGAGCCGGCACAGGGCTGGATGGTGGCCTGAGTGGCGGCCACGGCGCCGGCGACGCGGGAGCTGACCACGGCGGGGACTTCGACGTCACCGGCGGAGGCGACAGCGGCGCAGACGTGGGCCCCGCCAGCTCGCAGTACGGCCCGCCTGGACATGTTGCTGGACCTCTTCACTAACTAATGAAATGCAATGCGAACTACTACGATTTTATCTTTTTTTTATTGATGGAGTGCTATTCAAAACATAGACTGTTTGTTAACTACGTTTACTACTAGAAATGCCGATTAAACGATTAAAGCTACTATTATGATACTAATCAAAATGTTAAACAAACAACTGGAAAATGCGAAATTTTTACCGTTTTTGGTCACCTACAGCCATTCTCGTGGTTCAGATCGACTACTATTATTTTATTAGTGCGTTAAGTAAATGTAACATGCGCGGCGGCTACGACTGTTAATTGTATTTAATTGTTATTTTTTGAAATATAACGTAATATAAATTGTTGTTTTAATTAGATTTCGACGATGTATGTAGGTATGCATAAGCGCTATATTCGCAGCAATTGAGAATAATTGCGTCACCCGGCCGAAAGTAGTCGTGAAAGGTTGTCGGCGATCGCTGCCGCCGTCGGCTGGGTGTGCGTACGTCTCTGAATTCACTTAAATTACTCCTTTCTATGTATGTCGGTAATGTGAACTGCTTTATTACGACTAACCTACATAAGAGTACGAGCGAATAAGTAACCTTGTATTATTTAAAGATAAGAGCGTTACGCAACTTGATGATGGCATCTTAGAGTCAATTAACGGAAGATATTGCGTACAGCCTTCATTTATCCTCTCTTCTCAGACATAGCTGCGCAAGAAGTTAAGAAGAAAAACGAACGTCCGAGTCGGACGAAATTAGTTAAGGAAAATACTAATTACTTACTTAAATTAATTAATAGTAAGTATCTTCCTAAATAGAAATACCTACTATAAACCATTTACCCCCTTACCACAAAAAAGTTAGACTGGTCTAAAATCGCCAATTTGTATGACGAACTGGTGATTTAAACCCAGTCTAGTGATTTAGACCCAGTTTATCTCTTTTTGTGGTAGAGCCGTTACTTACTGGCTGGCAGACACTGCACATGTACAGCCCAGACCGCTTGAGATTGAGAACTTGAGACATAGTAGTGGAAACGGGAAAGTAGGTACCCTACCTAAGTAATAAACGATCTGGAGAATCTCTAAAAAGATCTGGGAAAAAAAAAACTAAGGCTTAACGAAGTTTGCAACTTTTTTTAAATAATAACATCTAAAATTTTATTTGAATTGATTAGAATAACTTTAAAAAAATACTTACCAATCGTAATTTCGTTTTTTTTTAATAATAAGTAGAGCTAGTTTTACTAGGGCGCTCTTAAATGGCTTTGTTCAGAGACACTTCTCCTGCCTTTTGTTAAAAAGCTTTTCTGCCAGAGGGCTGTGTATTGTGTGCTAGCTAGTGCCCTATTTTGTGTAAATATCGTGTACCTAAGCGTAATCGTTAAAAAAGAGGATCTCCAAATTTGCCTGCAGTAACTATACGTATATTCCAGTAGAATTAAATCTTCATTTCAGAAGTCACAAACCACTCAGCTAGCTTAATAATCCTTTTACGAAAGTTTTCCAACTCCCTAATGCTATAGACTACTTAGAACTACAGGTAGGTACTTACAGTAAGTGGCGGTGGTCAGTCTGTCGATCGTGTCTTGCTTCAGTTTCGAGTTCTTCTTGCCCATGGTCGCTGCGCGGCGCTCGCCCTCTCTGGGACGAGTCTAGATGAACAGCTGTCTATGATGTCACCACTTAGGACGTTTTACATAATTCTCGCCCGGCTTTACCGTTATTCACCTGTAAACGAGGTGGCCATTAGTACAGTATTAAAAAACTTGTTAGCTGAAAAATTACCATAAGTATATCTCCTTTACCAACTATAATAAAACTGTAAGACTGAGATTTGATTTTATACATCTAATGGTACAATTTATACATAGAAATACAAATTTTAAGCCCGTTTGTTAGCACAAGCATGTCATTTATTTTTATTGCAGACATTACCCACTATAACAAAGAAAAATATGACGACATTCCCACGGGCGGCGGGCGGTAGCGGCGGGTATGAAAAAATCATTAAAAATTGTTAGCGTCATCGGTAGTTGATTAAAAAGTTTTGCAATTAGTTGGCGCTGGACTTATCTAGATATTTACGGTATAGGCCATATTCTAATATTGAAACGCATGCTACATGCCTAGATACTATAACTCGCGCACATAAAAAAATAAAAACGTATACGTACCTATGAATAGTTATGTAGGTATATAAAAGTTAAAGTTATGGCTGTGAGGTATGCCAAAATGCACTTTCTAAGATGTCGGATTAAAAAAAAAACCTATAATTATAATAAAAAAATCGCTATATGTATGTTCTCAATGTTTTCCAACTCAGAGATTTTAGTACGCAAGAGGCGAGAGACGGCCTGGCGGCTGCCGCGCCGGGGCGGGGGCGGGCGGCCTGGGGCGGCGGCGGGAGGCAGGGGGCTGGGGGCTTCGAAGTAAATGAAATACTAAATATTCCCGTATCTTTGGCAAAAACAAGCTATTAGGGAAAGGTGATAAATCAAGTTGTTATTTCACTAAAGGCTCAACGTCTAGGGTAAGATTTTAGTTTCAGCTATTTAGCGTAGATATGTCGTAGTAAGATTTGATAATTAGGTTTTTTGCAAAAAAGACTTGGCGAAAAAAGATTTTGCGAAAACCCGGATAATTTGATATAAGCATTAATTTTTATTTCAATCATCCTGACGTAAAGCAGTTTTTTTTGCAAAAAACCTAGTATAATTGAAGAATTTGAAACCTGCCTTAACTCTGATTGGCTAGATTTATTGCTTGCTGGTAAACTCTTATTCTGATTGGTTCTCTGTAGCGTCAAATGATATTTTAACGAACCAATCAGAATAAGAGTTAACCAATCAGAATAAGAGTTACCAGCAAGCAATAAACTAGCCAATCAGATTATAGGAAGGTTTCAAAGTTTTCAATTTTACTAGGTTTTTTTCTCAGAATAAAGACAAGCATAGAAGGAGTCCTAAAATAAAAAGTCACATCATTGTGTTACGCTACTTACTCAAGTGCGACCATTGAATATGTTAAAAAGAGACCAATATACTTTCTCCACTGGGTCGTATGACTCTTCCGCACCTTGCCCGTACCTGGGTTCGACTTTTTATTTTTAATTTTCTAAAAAGCTAGTGATGGCAAAAATAACTTGTCCTAAATCAAGTTGTCTATACTTTTATACAAGACATGGTTCTTTATTATGGAACTTATCATAACTAATTCAGGAGTAATTGTATGGTATTATAATAACAAGAAAACAAAGACAAAGATAAAAACGCTTTATTGCTATAAAAATACAAAATGTAACAAACCGTATAACATTTTTAACAGAAAAAGAATAAGGGCAATTGTGCCTTATCGATTAAAGCGATTTCTTCCAGGAAACCTACTGCACACAATAAGTTATTTTAATGAATAAAACGGGTGTCTTGATAAAAATATAATAATACTTACCTATTTCTAAAGATTTTCCGTTCATAAAAAACTCTGTCACATCAGATATTATTAGCACAGCTCTAAAATAATTAAAACTAAAAGATGTGTGCCTATAATAATATGTATATATAAAACAAGTAAAACAAATCTATTTTTGGAAATTTCATAATGTATGAATTATGCGCTTCTTTCTTTACACACTCATTTTCAATAATCTTGCTCTGCACTCTGCACCTCAAATGTTTGTTTTTGCCTGGGTTGATCTTGATCATCACTTTGTTTGTATGTGAAAAAACCCTGCTTGTGGTTTTTTTTTGAGACCTAAAAATATAATATGTTTTAATTAAAACTTATAAAAGAGAGTAAGTATTATAAAACCTGGGTGTAAACAATTTATACATACGTAAGTGATATCCTGCAGCAACAATGGCGCTTTTGTTTTTATCACAAAGTAAAATTTTCATGGAATTTTATTTGTTTACAGTTTACAGCATTGGTTTACCCAAATTTACGGTTCATATATTCTGTAGCTTTTTTTATCAAAGTATTTTGTGAGGCCTGTAAGAAAGCAAGAAAAATGTTCTTAAATATTATATTCAAGACAATAATAATAATAATTTATTCAAATATATATTAATTAAAGCCTTCGTATTTTTTTTTAGAAAACAGGTATCTTAGAGAATATTAACTTAAACGATGACATCCCGCAACTTAAACTTGAAATTTTCATATACAATTATGAGGATCTGCAGAAAAAAAACATAGATAAACTTAAACCTGTTTTATCCAGAATGGGCAAATTGTATGTCACGATATTTTCTTTAAGGCCTATATCCAGCAGTAGACGTTTTTAGCTGAGATGATGGTATTTTCTGGTTGCATTTCTTTCTTAGATATGAAATATGAATTGTCCACTGAATGTCTCTGTCCTATTTCCTTTAACATTAAGTTGATAACGAATAACATTTAATTAATTTGATATAAAATAAGCAATTGAAAGGGCAATATTTTATGATTACCACCAACCAACTTATTCAAATTGCAGCAGCAAAACTGTTGTTACAGTTTCAGGTTATAATCTTCACCATCTTAAATCTTCTTTGTTGATAAAACAGTATGTTGTGAATGTTTAAAATCTTGTCTCTTTATAGCATCCAGTCATTTTGTTTTTAGTATATAATTTACTTGAAAACTGAAAAAAATACAACAATTAGCATATTATTATGTCTGATTTTTATTTTTCCTTAAGTTAGAACGGATGATTTAGGTTCGATAACTTTTGTCTAAACATATTTTGGCACAACACTATCATAACCTTTACAGAAGGTGTTTTACCGTAATAATTCAATAAATTTAGTACGAGTTCGACAAACAGCGTGTAAAATTGATGTTCTTGATAATTTATTTGTCAAAATAGTGCCCAGAAGTCTACAATGAAACAAAATTTTTTACCGAATGGTAGGTGACCGAAACATCAAGATTTTGATTCCTTGACGCATTTGATTCACATCCCGTCACTACACAAGAGATTGTTATACATTAAGTTAAACATTCACAATCACAAAACCAATTTATCACACCTTTTTCATAAAAAATAATCATAAAACTTTTGGAGCTGCTACCGATGTTTACAATGTCATATTATACGTCAAAATAAAACAAACCATAAACAAACCACCAAATATGTACAAAATTATTGGTTTTTAATTTTGTACGGTACTAATAAACCAGTGTCATCAATAAACCACTTTGATACCACAAGAAGAAAACTTGCAAAGAATTCTTATATTTTATCTCTCTCTAACTAATAGTCCTTTTGCCGTTTAGTAAGGAGCGTAACAATACGAAAAAAACTTTTTATTTTAGCCCGGTTTCTATGCTTGTCTTTATTCTGAGGTTTTTTTCAAAAAAACTGCTTTATGTCAGGATGATTGAAAAAAAAGTAATGCTTATATCAAATTATCCGTGTTTTCGCAAAATCCCTAGGTTTTTGCAAAAAACCTAATTATCAAATCTTACTACGACAGATATATAAAATCAATAGTTATATAGGTATATCGAGTAATAAACTCCCTGAATTAGAGACCAGTGAATTTGTTATTTTTTCACGATTTCTTGTTTTTAATTACAATCCAGCCTACTTTAAAAATGATAAGCACTTGCTTTATTATCATGTTTTGAACTGACATAACATGATTAATAAATCACAAGTCGGCTGCTTAAAATCAAAACCTAGTAACTCGTTTTAACAAAAATGTTCAGGAGAGCCAAAAAACGGGTCGGCCATTTTAATTCGTTGCCCCGAAGAAACCAGACGCAATAGCGATTTGGCTGTTTCACTAAAAGTTTGACTATAGTATGTAGTACTTGTAATCGTGTTAGAAGTTAAAGTTACACTTAAATTGATCCCACTATATTTTTTTTGGAAATTTACCCAAATATGACAATGAAAACAATTTCAAAACATAGTATTTCACACTTAATTAATACAATCTCTGAGTTAATTCTCTACTTTTTATAGCATTTTATATTTTTAGTTGTACGTTTCGAGTGACAAATGTTATTTTTTGAAGTGGTTTCATTTAAAAGTTATACAAATGGTTTATTTGTGGCAGAATTTAGTTTTGGTTACGACTCGGGGTTAATTCAGCCAAATTTTCCTTCTTTGACTTACTGTTTTTTTTATCTTACTAAATTCCACCAAAATTTGATTGATTTTATAATCGGCGCCAAATTCAAAACATAGTAATTCAGCTTTCAAATTCATAACCTAGTAAGTCGGTTGAGTTGCTAGGTTTTTTTATTTGTTATCCGACATGCTATGTTTAGAATTTGTCATCATCATCATCATCATTTCAGCCGTAGGACGTCCACTGCTGGACATAGGCCTCCCTCAAGGCTCTCCATCTGTACCGATCGCAGGTGGCCTGCATCCAGCATGGACCCGCAGCCTTGCGCAGATCATCCGTCCATCTGGTCGGTGGACGTCCTACGCTGCGCTTGCCGATCCGTGGTCTCCACTCGAGAACTTTTCGGCCCCAGCGGCCATCTGTTCTGCGGGCTATATGACCTGCCCATTGCCACTAGAATTTGTACTTCATGGAAATTTTACTTTAATTAAACTTTTCCAAATTGGGTAGACTTGCTAAATTTTATTTTAAAAATTACGTAGGAAACTGGGTGTTTTAAGGTTTTTTTTGCAAAAACACCAAGGTAATACTAGGTTTTGAATTAGGGCAGCCGAAGTAAATGTAGACATTTTGCTTATGCCAAATGAATCTAACAAAAAAATGAAATAATAAGCAACTAAATGTAAAAAAAACTAAAAAAAAACTGGCAGGACGGCCGGATGCAACATTCCACTTTTAAATATTTTTATGGGCATTTTGTGTGTAGGTTGGCAGTGGTAGTTACTTTTAGCTGACCAACTTTTAAAATAAACTGCGCGGCTTGGTGGCATAATACCTGTATGCCTTAAATTCCCGCATTTCTGTTTCCAGGCTCCATACAGGTAATGTAGGTTGGTAGTATAAACAGAAAATAAAGAAGTCGCGCGCAAGTAGCAAATTTTAAATGCAATTCAACAAAATATATAAATATAAGTATACCTCTATATAAATAGAGAAAAAAATAATCCTGCACATAACATAAAAGGAGGAATTTTGTAATGCTATGTGGAAAACTGTGTTTAACTGTGTTTATGAGAAATCTGCGCGGGAAAAACCGCGGGGCAGCCTCTAGTACATAGTATAAAATAAAGTCGCTTCCCGCGTCTGTCCCTATGTCCCTTTAAATCTTTAAAATTATGCAACGGATTTTGATGCGGTGTTTTTAAATAGATAATGTGATTCAAGAGGAAGGTTTCTAAGTATAATTCGTGCACCAGATAGTTATAGGTTTGACGGTACAAAGTTCGCCGGGTCGACTAGTAATGTTATACAATGAAGATCTAGAGTCTAGACCAAAGGCTTCTTAGAGTAACTTTCTTGATTGCAATAAAAGGACTATCATGCTTTCGCTTAGCATCTTGCATCAAAGCCGCACAGAATGATGATATGAATCCACCTTTATTTTACGTTCGTAATTACTTACTTATTTACAAAAACTTCAGACTTAGGTACCTACCTATATAGGTACTTACATTATAATATATATTTTAGTTTAAAATTTAGTTAAAACTAGCAAACATTACTTCTCCGCAGTAAACCTTTTTGGCAAATAAAACTAAAAACTATTCTTTGTGTCAGCAGCTGCCGATCGATGCTGGCATCAGATTGTCTAGAAGCGAACTCGCGCCCGCCGCCGACCCCCGCCGCCCGCCACCGCCCGCCCAACCGCCGCTTGCTGCGATCGCATTCGTGTCTCGATAAATATTTGAACTTGAGGATTCTTTATTTTTGATTCTTCTATTTTATAAAAGCCGACCGATATGTTATTTTGACTTTTATAGGACTATTTTAACCAAATGGAGCGTAGCTCTTTTTAAAATGAATGATGAAGGATCAGATTTCAGTGTCCGATTTAAGGCAGTTAAATAAAACAATGATAAATCTTGTAATAATGAAAAGTATAATAAATAGTTATAATAGTTGCAATGGTACTTAATAAGTATGAATATGTGATCCCTGAAGTTATTATTTAACTAATTGAAGGGCTCGTCAAGAATTAACACCGATTCCTACCATTTGTCCTAAGTAATACAAGAGACAATTAAATTAGTCACGATCTTAACTTCTATTTAAAAATTGAATAGTAAAATTAAGTAAATTTATTAATAACACTTTACAATAAAATAAATAGACACTACAATCAGTAGTATCAGTTCCAGCTATAACTATTCAATCCAATAAATATATTACTTATATGTGTATATTTTTGCAAACCCACGTTGGGCGCCAACTTGTCTCCGCCGCCCCCACCGTCTCCAGCGTCCGGAACTTGGGTTAAAATAAGGATGGTTTAATTTTAGCTGAGCTTTTTGACAAATCAATAATAATGGATACAGGCAAACGTAAATTTTATTTTACCGTTTAAAAAGATAATTTTGTAAAATTAGTTCTTAATTGTTGGTTAAGTTGCCTACAGCAAGAAATGTAGGTAGATCATAAAATTTAAAGAAATTACGCGTACTATTATGAGTGTATAAAAAATAATATTGTTCTTAGAAGTTTCGTCCCCGCCGCCCGTGCCGGAGCCGCGTAATAAACAAAAATTCGATGATTCGGACCGGACGAGATGGAAATGCGGACTCAGCTTATATCCGTACAATCTCCGCTTGCCTCTGCGACACCCTGATCTGAAAGATTTGAACTAGCTCCTGTAATCGGCTCATTGATTGCTTTTTATAACCATTAAAAAAATCAATATAGAAATTATAGAATGCGTGTAGACAAAAAAATCATCAAAATCAGCTATGTCACCAAACATCCGCAATGCCTGACGAATAAGAACGAAGTTCACGATCCGTCCGCTGTCAGTATTTCTACTTACGGCCGTTTCCAATATACCTACCTATACTATCTATCGGCTTGCAGATTCATTCAAAATAATTAAACTAGCCTAACTTTTATTTATTAAATCGTGTCAAAGTGACAAGACAGATATCCATCTCGTCGATAGATAGCATTGTGAAAACCAATGTTCAGAACAGAGAGAAGGTAAATCACTACGAACGAAAATTCAGAGAGGGGTGTTATAATGGCTGCAGTTGTTTGGTCAAATAGCTAACCATCAAGGGCGACAGGAAGCTCGCAGCCTTCATCATCTCCGTCATGATAAATTTAGTTAATGGTACAAAATTCGCTCTTCAGTAGCTTGAAGTAGACGGACTCAAATATTGGATCATCACATTCATAGAATTTAAACGCAAAAAAACGAATGTTTAAATTTTTTCCTTAGTTTATAACATTATAAATCATTGCGACAAAAGACGTTGTTAAACTTTAGACTTTGTTGCAATAGCTCTACATAGCGCACAGCACAAAATAATAAATGTAATTATAAAATACAATATTTTTTATTAATATTAAGGGAATATTTTTTTTGACTAACTTTTTTGTATTATTAAACTTTTGCTTTGTTGACAGCATGGCAGATGGCAGTCACAGAGTAATCGTGAGAACATCACAAAGAAAAGAAAGAGAAATGCACAAATACGCAAATGCCGCTAATAATTAAATTATTTCTACGAATGAATAAACATCTGAATATTAATTTTTATTTGTTTTTTTAATTGATTTGTTTGTTTACGATATTTTTGTTACAAAAAAGACTTATTATAGGTATTTGGAGTTAGTATCTGAGATTTTAAGTTATTTAAAAAATACGTACTTAATTGATTTACTTCTTCGCAAATATATAGGTAAATAATGTACTTACCACTTTAAAAGAGACGAACGACTGTAACTTTCAAGTATCTTGCTACCTTAATCGTTTTAGGCAAACTTGTCTATGAAAAGCTTATATCTTTATAACACTGCACTGGTAAGAACACAAGTCTAATTTATTTATTTACAAAAAAAGTTTAAAACAGATACACGTTAGAAACAAAATCACTAGGTTTTAATATGTAAGCAATATGTTAAACTGCGAGGGTGGAGCGCGTCGCGGAGCGCGCGGCCTGGGTGTCCCGTGGTAGCGCTCGGCTGCGGCGCGGCTCTGCTGCTGCGCTCGGCGGTCGGGCGGCGGTGGCGGCGGTGGCGGCGGCGGTGGCGGCGCCCGCCCTATCGGTAGCGGTTACGTAACGCTTGGCGGGCGGCGGGCGCGTAACGCAAGGCCTCTCCTCGCACCCTTCGGTACGGAAAAGATGAATGAGTTAAGTTTCACAAACGGACGTTAGACCATGGATCCTAGCTCGATTCGGATCGGCCCGCGGTTACATGTTACATAAAGCTGGCCTGCACATGCGTATTACAGCACACTGCAAAGCGGATGTTGCGCGAAACAAAACCAAATCGCCCGCACATTACGCACGTATCGCTGAGTGAATTATATATGAATAGCTCAAACATGAATATAATTAAAAGGTGACTGGTTACAATAGATCCCCCCACCGACTAAAAGTAGATAATGTGCGTGTCATTCCTAATGCCGTTCCGTGCTACTATGTGCTTGCTCGCTAGAGTAAGCACCGAGTTTTTGGGTCCGATGTTCGTTAAAGTAAGTGACATTTGGAGAGTTACACGCAGTATTTTGAAAACACAATACCTAGTTTTGATCAAAATTGCATCGAAAGTCGGAGAGAGCATCTTATAAATGGAATAATACGTCGAATATGCCCTCTAAACGTCGGGTGCAATTTTAGAATTCGTCGTTGATTAAATAAACACGAAACCGAATTTTCTCGTGGCATATTATTTTTATTATAGTATGAGTTATCAATATATATAAAACTCTTCCGTTACTGACTGCCTGACTGACTGACTGACTGACAGACAACGCAGAGCCGAAACTACTGGTCGTAGCGAGCTGAAATTTTGCATGTAGGTTCCTTAGGGAGTGTAGGTGAGCACTAAGAATGGATTTTCCGAAATTCCAATGGGAACGGGAAAAAACTGGATTTTTGTGTTTATGAGAAATCTGCGCGGGAAATACCGCAGGGCAGCCTGTAGTCAATATATATAAAACTCTTCCGTTACTGACTGACTGACTGACAGACAACGCAGAGCCGAAACTACTGGGCGTAGCGGGCTGAAATTTTGCGTGTAGGTTCCTTAGGGAGTGTAGGTGAGCACTAAGAAGGGATTTCCCGAAATTCCCACGGGAACGGGAAAAAACGGGAATTTTGTGTTTATGAGAAATCTGCGCGGGAAAAACCGCGGGCAGCCTCTAGTTATTATATTATGAGTACCAAATTGGAGAAAAAAAGATTCTGCTGGGCGTGCGTTTGCGTTTGCAATAAAAAAAAACTAAACGGCTTATCGTATTTTGATGAAACTTGGCACAGAGCTTCTTCGCAATTTGACAAATTAGTCCGCTAACAGCACAATTCAACTAACTTGTAGTATCGGAGGAATCGGAGATTTTACTGCGCGGACTTTCAGGTTATTTTCAGGGATCTCGTAATACGCGTCGTATGATAATAAAATTTTCAACTAGTGTTCGTGGCAACTGGCAATACGTTAATATTAAAGATAACTTCAACAGATTACATTTTAATCCTACCTAATCGACCGATTTAAAAATCATTAAAAAAGCAGCGGCCGGAACATTGCACTGACTTTCATGACATTATGCAGGTCTGGGTCTGGACAAAGTAGGTACCTACACATGCGAGCAAAAGTGGATAAGCGATGTTTCAGCAATTTAAAAATGTTTAAATTGATCAATTAATAATTAATTTATCATCATTCAAATTAATCTATAAAAAATCAAATTCCGCTATTAGCGAACGAATTAGCCGCGAGAAAGCTGCTCTGTGCCAAGTTCATCAGAATACGACACGAGCATCTTCCTTGTTCTGTGGAATACGATATGCCGTTTAGTTTTTTTATGCAAACGTACGCCCCGCAAAATGTGTAAACTATAAAACCATGAATTCTGAAATTGCACCCAATGTTCTACTTATTATTTGATCCCTTGCAGCATGACCTCAGAGTAAGGAAACCGCCGCTAGCATGACGACCATTTGTCGAATATATCTGTCACTTTTGACGATCATCTCAAAACATTTTCCCCATATTTTCCAAAGATTTCTGATTGTATGGATTTGCAATTATTATTTTTTTCCTTCAACGTGGTCTGACAGTTTTAGGCCAGCTCGCCATTTTGAATGGTCACTCATAATATTGTGGTAAGTGATCTGTCAGGAAATTAGTGATGTGTCATTCTTATTGGAGGTAATTATCGATAATTTAACTTGAATAATTACGTATCTCAGTTTTTGTTGGTAACTATTTGTAGACCTATCTGTAGATTAATATTATTAGTAGCTAGCCTTACTTTCCATTTCGGTAAGTCAGGTAGTACAATATTATACTAAACATAACTTTATTCATTTTAGATTGCCTAAGATTTCAGAAAAGCGAAATGCTTGGCTTGACATAATTGGTCAGGAAAATATTGAATGTATTTTTGAAAAGAAAGAAATTGCATTAAATCTTATAATACGCTTGCAAAGCCGGGAATTAAAGTTTTCTTTATTTTCAAAAATAAAGAAACGTTACCTTTTGGTAATTTTTTATAATCATTATTCCCACCAAGTAGCATTACAAAATTCCACCTTTATACATCATTAGGAAACAATAAATGTAATAAAAGTACTTTTATTAAATAAAATTAATAACTAATATGTTAACAAAATACATCTAATTATTGTACCTAACTAGGTAGGTAGATATAAATGCAACACACCAAATTGCTTACAAGAAAATTAAAACTATATACCTAGATGTCTTTAAACTTCAGTTCTTTAGAGCCAAAATAACCGTATTTCGACTAGTGTTGTGTATTTCTAGAGGCCTCGGCGTCTTGTCTCGTTATGTTGAAGGCTTCAGTTTTCAAAAAGTCTACAGTTTTGTACTCTGAGTCGGTTTCAACAGCAGGGAGCGATTTGTCATGGACGATTTCTAGTCTCTTGTTAGGGAGATCCAATTGCTGGAAAAAATATATGCAAATTTGACAAATTATATTGGTACAAAAGGGGCGAGAGGGTGCGTTATAAATAATTAATATCTTCTCAACCATGGTCTAAATCAAAAATATGCGACAATTATGCCCTCGATTATCTTGCATAGAAATTTTGAGGCTCTGTTGTATAGCTTTCTGGTTCAAAATCTAAGGAATATACTGTTTGTTGCCTAAGAAATAATATTAAATCAAAAGAGCAGCATCAGTTTAATATGAGAATTATAAACAAGCTTGTCATATACAATTTGTATAGTATACCTTCGTCAGTGGCGGTTCAGACGAATGCAGATCTAAATCCAGATATTGCAATACATCAGCTTTCACATCCTCGTGGTAGTTAAAGTTCTGAAACGATAAATAAGTAAATATTAATAACTTAGAATTTATTTTAATATGGAATATTAAATACAATTGTTGCTTAAGTAGATGAGCAGCCACGAACCTGGTTGCCCATCAGGTTGTGAATATATGCGATACTGTGGCTGGAGTGTCGCGGCTTCAGCGCTCGATCCACGGCCGGCGGCAAAGACGTCATGTTGAAGTACTGCAGAGACTGGTGGATACAAAATATTGACATTTAACTTTACAGTAATCAATATATATAAAACTCTTCCGTTACTGACTGACTGACAGACAACGCAGAGCCGAAACTACTGGGCGTAGAAAGCTGACAATTGGCACGTGGGTTCCTTGGGGAGTGTAGGTGAGCACTAAGAAGGGATTTCCCGAAATACCCACGGGAACGGGAAAAAACGGGATTTTTGTGTTTATGAGAAATCTGCGCGGGAAAAACCGCGGGGCAACCTCTAGTTGAATAATATGAATTGATTGTTAGAATTAAGAGGACCGCATACCCCGAACAGAACACGTCCATACAAAAAGAGAAAACGTTTTACAATCGGCATGAAGTTTAGTAGGTTACTAACACTAAAAATAAAAACTAGGTTTGTACGTTTTCCTTTTTACAAAATTCTCCATAGTTTCAGACTTACAGGCCACTGAAATACAGAGATTTTTTAATAAAAAATTAGGCTGATATTGTTTTTTTTAAGAAACCAATGCATTTTAAAAGAAAATGGCAAACATATAAATCTAGATTATGTAATGGTAATGCTGAAGCGATGGACATCAAAATCATTGTGATTTGTAAGATTTGGGTAGTTAAAAACGTTTTCCCCGGAACACAAATTTAATTTTAAAAAAAGCTCTCTCTGTGTCGCATGTTTGCGGTTAGTAGGCGAGAGCATGATTTTTTCTAAATATTTTTTCGTTGAATAATAATATATGAAATCAAAACCTGACAATCAAACAACCTGGCTGAAAAATAACATGAAAGAACAGAAGCAAATAAAGTCAATAAGCATGCAGCAATGAAAGATTGAGAGAGAAAAGCACATTTGTGCGAGACAAATAAAATACGATATTGCCGTAAAAGATGCTAGCATCTAATAAATTTTACTGAAAGTTAATCAGCACAGCGTTGGCTGAATATTTCCGTAGATCACAGGATTTGGTGGACTCACGGGGTGGCTAGGGGACAGGTCGTCCTCGTCGTCAGTGCAGCGCAGCGAGCTCGGGGCCAGCCCGGCCGCCGCCGCCGCCGCCACCGCGCCCGCTGCCGTCCCCGCGCCCGCGCCCGCACCCGCGCCCGCGCCCGCCGCCTGCCGGCCCGGCGACGTCGGAGAGCCGCAGTGCGACCTTCTCTGGGATTCACGAAGCGAATCAGTGTGCAGCTGTATGAGTTACATCAAAACTCTTAAATTTAATACGTTTAATATACCCAAAGATATGAATAACTATAAACTGAAGCAACGTCTTACAGATATACAGTCGTTATCTGGTTCCATGATTTTTGGTCCTTGAAAAGCTTCTTTAAAAAATATGTCTTTGTTGATGGAAAATGTTTTTGGTGGGCGCGGGGGAGGTTCAGGAGGCCCTAAAATACAAAAAATGATTATATAATAGCTGTAGTAGGATTCAAGAGTTATTATGCTTGTTTTACTAAGTACAAGTAAATTTTACCATTATGACATCCATTATTTTGATTCACCGCTAATTTTGTAAAAGATTTCGTTACCGACCATTCTCCTGAAAATAAAGACAACATCAGTTTTCAAACACAGCATCTGTTTAGTGTTTTGACTGGATTAGTATAGGTAAACCATTTTTTATCAAACGCAGCAAATGAAACTCTTACCAATGTGAGATTGACTAGCATTCAGAGATTTGCAATCTTCATCACTCAAATTGGATTCATTCTCTGAGAGGTCCGCATTGAACCGGATGTGAGGCTGGCTCGTGTACATTTGCTGCGCCCGGTGGTCTGCGCCCCTCTCGAACATTCTAGTGCTGGTCACTATGTTCTGAGGGTCGAAGGTGAAGGCCCTCTGTAAATTTTATAAGAAAAATTATTTGAAATGTATGTATCTCTATAAACTCAAGACATTTAAAGCAAATCACTCTGTTACTTTTAAGCAAAAATCTATCAGCCTTACCACAAAAACGTTAGGTTAGGTTAGCTGATTGAAATCAGTATACAAAGATTTACTCTCGAAACCGTGTAACAAATTCTTGGTTTAAACCTTGTATACTTGGCAAGGTTATCTACTTGTCTAATATGTATTTTTTTATGGCAAGGGCTTTTGTGAGTAAAGTGCGGGCACGAAGTCCGACAGACACAGACAGACCATTCCTTGTTTAACTATTTGTTATAATGTTATTATTTTATTATATTATAAGTACTTTCTTACGATAAGACTAACCTACCACACCACATTACATACCACTGCTGTTTCAATCCCAAGCAATAAGTATGATCAAATTTAGTATTATAACTAGAGGCTGCCCCGCGGCTTCACTCGCGCAGATTTCTCATAAACACAAAAACCCATTTTATTCCCGTTCCCATGGGAATTTCGGGAAATCCTTTCTTAGTGCTCACCTACACTCCCTAAGGAACCTACATGCAAAATTTCAGCCCGCTACGCCCCGTAGTTTCGGCTCTGCGTTGTCTGTCAGTCAGTCAGTCAGTAACGGAAGAGTTTTATATATATTGACTAGAGGCTGCCCCGCGGTTTCACTCGCGCAGATTTCTCATAAACACAAAATTCCCGTTTTTTCCCGTTCCCACGGGAATTTCGGAAAATCCTTTCTTAGTGCTCGCCTACACTCCCTAAGGAACCTTCATGCAAAATTTCAGCCCTCTACGCCCAGTAGTTTCGGCTCTGCGTTGTCTGTCAGTCAGTCAGTCAGTTAGTCAGTCAGTCAGTCAGTAACGGAAGAGTTTTATATATATTGATAACTCAAATTTAAAAATTAAAAACCCCCCACCCAGTCAGACCCCTCATCAACTTAACTAGAAATAGAGCTAATCATCTTTAAAATATCATGGTTACCTTAACATATACTTACAATATTATTAGTAACACTGTAACAAATTTTTAATTGATAGGACAATTGGAAGGTGGTTAGATGCTCTCATCCATTATTCAAGAGCTGATATTCTTCAAACGGCTGATCAGTTAATGGTTACCTTATCAAATACTTTCTATAACATAGATGTAACATGGTACCAAATTTTAAATCGATCGGACATAAAGAAGCTAGTTAGATCCTCTCATCTATTAATCAAGAGCTGATCATCTTCAAACTGCTGATCAGATCTTAATCAGACATGGCTAAGAATACTCGGCCTGAAATTATCTATGATACAAAAAAAACTAAACAAAAAGCGGTTCAGCCGTTTGGGTTCTACGATGCCACAGACAGACATATACACACATTAAAATTATAACACCCCTCTCTGAATTTTTCGTTTGGGGGTTAAAAATAACTTTTTTGGAAAGGCAAACTTTAACATTTCATTCTTATTACCTACACAAATAAAATGCATAAAACATTGCACTTTGGAAGGACCACTCCTCAAATTAATTTGAATATCTATTTCAATTTCATCAAGTTTAAATCAGTTCTTTTGACACAAATAATGTTTCATTCATATTGCACAGCATATAAGCCATTTCTTCTGATGACGTAAGGAATCCTTTTATAATTTAAATATTGTCAGCAAAATATATCCAAGCATTATTACCTGAGCACGCACTCCCGTGATGCATTCAGAAATGGGTATGTAGGGCCCGGTGCGATCTGCACAGTCATGCTGCTCATTCTTTGCAGTAATGGATACTAGATTGTTTTGGTATTTTCCTGTAATATTAAAAAAAATATATATATATATCCTTGAGACTAACAATACTTGCTGGATTAACACTATTGAGTATTAAGTATAATAAAAAAAAATGATTTATTAGTTTAATGTAACAGGAATCAGTTCCATTAATCAGATATTTGGCAGCCTAAAATAAATAATAATAATAATAACACATCACACTGAAATAAATTGAATAATCTACAAGTATTTCGTTGGCAAGTAGTTACCATTAACTTCAGATAAGTCTCCAGTTGCACGCAGTCCACATACTCTGCAAATAGCATCAACCCATTTCTCCATGTCAGCTTCACTTTCAGCCTCTAAATGATAAGTGCGGGATTGAGTTCGCACTGTGAAGACTGACCCTCTCAGTTTTGTATTCAGTAATCCATTTCGACGTTCCATGTGAAGACCAGCATCCACCTGTGCAATCAGAATAAAACAATATTCAAAATGAGATTGGGTCAGAGAAAATAGAGGGTAAAATCCCGCAAACATGAAACAGCTGCTTTGAATTTATAATAAAAAATAAATAAAACATTACTAACACACATACCTACGTAAGTATTCATAACTGCCTACCAGTTATTACCGTTGGTTAGGGGCATGGGTCGTGGGGTGGGAGTTGTCGGTAAATTAACCCTTTGGCTGCTTAATGAAACTAAGAACATTAGAAAGTCTCTAATCTGGAACACATACTTGCTCACACAGATCCAAGTTGATAGTGCCCTTTAGCCGTCTACAGTTCCGATCAGCGTAGTAGTCGAGAAAGTACTGGCCAGGCAGTTCGCCCGATTGCCGCAAGGAGAACCACCTTCTTCGCCATTTCTGAAATAGGGGTGTAGTTTTGGTAGCTTCTCAGTAGTAAGAATAGTAATTATGAAATAATTCAGTAAAGCATTAGAAATAACACA
Organism: Euspilapteryx auroguttella; assembly: GCA_951802225.1. NCBI lineage: Eukaryota > Metazoa > Arthropoda > Insecta > Lepidoptera > Gracillariidae > Euspilapteryx > Euspilapteryx auroguttella. Next base: position 15,820,257 of record OX637641.1, on the reverse strand, counting down.
AACAAAAATTATAAACATGATATCTTATTGTTTTCATTCACCATGGGGTCCACAGTGTTTGTTCCAATAAAAAAAGGAGAAACTTACAGCTCTCCAAATACGTTTGGCCGGTGGAGATTTAGTTAGCCATCCCTCGAAAACTATATTCTTGGACATATCGACTAATTAGCAAAGTTGTGTCTTTCTATTTATATTAGCAACAAATGAATAAAATTTATTTGATTTGCTCATTGGATTGTTTGTTGATTGAAGTTGAGTCACCTATTCAATATTATCTATGGTCACCTCTTTCCCTCATAGGGTAGGTAGAGGTGATCGTTATTTACAATCGCATTTAAAAACACTCGTTATTTCATGGCAACGAATCGCATTGCTATTCACAACGAATGTAAAATGCGATCGCGTTTTCGTTGCCATCGGCAACGATCGCGTTCTCGTTGCCCGGCAACGATCGCGTTCTCGTTGCCGTCGGCAACGAACTCATTCTCGTTGCCGTCAGCAACGAAAACGCGATCGCATGATTTTCGTTGTCAATCGCATTTTCGTTGCCGATCGCATTTTCGTTGCCGATGCATGATATGCGATCCGGCAACGAAAATGCGATCGCAGTTTAAAATCGCAGTTGTTTGAAAATAGCGTAACAGCGATCGCATGCGATTGAAAAATAGCAGTTATTCTCACCTCTAAGGGTAGGTAGGGATAAACAGTGATTTACCTTCTCTCTGGTAGGGATGCTCAATGATCATCGATGTTTGGAGGCAAAACATCAATGTTTTAACATCGATGTTGCGTTATATCTGTCGTAGGAAGATTTGATAATTTGGGTTTTTGCAAAAAAACTAGGGATTTTGCGAAACCCCGGATAATTTGATATTAGGATTAATTTTTTTTCAATCATCTGGACAAAAAGCAGTTTTTTTTTGCAAAAAAACCTAAGTATAATTGAAAAATTCGAAACCTTTCTTAACTCTGATTGGCAAGATTATATTGATTGCTTTCCATATCTTATTCTGATTGGTTCTCTGGAGCGTCAAAGGTATTTTAACGAACCAATCAGAATAAGAGTTAACTAGCCAGCATCATCTAGCCAATCAGTGTTATGGAAGGTTTAAATTTTTTCAATTATACTAGGTTTTTTGTCAGGATTATTGAAAAAAGTGAATCCTATTATCAAATTATCCGGGTTTTCGCAAACTCCCTAGTTTTTTTTTGCAAAAATCCTAATTAGCAAATCTTCCTACGACATATTAAGTCGTATGAATATGGATATTAGCCAACATCGTAACATTAATGTTGTGATATCAAACATCGAAACATCGGTTTTGCATCGTAACATCGATGTAACATACATAAAATATAAAATCGACATCGAGGCCCCTGGAAGAAATCGATTTCTCAAACTTACAATCAATACTCCTTCAACAAAATCTGTAATCTATGAAATAAATGCATCATAACCAGAGACATGGTATACTATGGACCCGCCGGATTGTTCTATAGAATGTATGCATATAGTTATACATGCGTTGTCTCTTTCTAGCTAGTCAATGCAATCCATAAAAAAGCGAGATGTCACTAAATTTAGTGAAATGTGGACAATGAATATGCCACGTTGTAGTATTTGTGCATTGTGGTTTTCGGAAAAGAGCTGTTCTACCAAAATTTGTACACTTTTTGAATTTTCGTAACAAAAAAAAATATGTTAAATTTAATGTTTTCATAGCTTAAATAGTTAGCATATTTATTAAACTATGTTGTTTTAAAAAAGTTCTCAGTATTAATGCTCGAATAAATTAAATACAAATTTTTTTCTTCATCATCTCACATCTTGTTGTCAGGTTCGTTACAAAAATATTATTTGATTAAAAATTATATGAAGAATTAGGATGCTTCAAATGATTTTTATTTGATGGGTTATGTACTATTTAACATTATATTTCGTGGTTTCATTTTCGATATAAATCATTTCACTAGGTAGTCCTTTCACCTACAAGGCAACATTCGCACGGTCTTACAAATAACTATTAGTCGATCGATTTAATCGATATCGATTACTCGATTAATTTGAAATTTACCCATGCTCCCATCCCTACCACTCTACGCGCCCATCACTAGCAGCGTCCGCCAAGCCTGTCATTCTTTTTCCGTGCGAGGCAACGAAAGCACGCGTTCGGATCTTGTTCGCAAAAAATTAATTTTTCAAGATACCGAAAAGATCCTACGAATATTTAACAAAAAATTAAGTGAGTTACTTAAACTTTGATGGATTTCATTATCCTCATACTATAAATCGAGAGACAATGTCTAATGTTACGGTAAGTTCATCTGCTTACCTACCTTCAAAAAAAAAAAAAAATATATATATTTAGACAGAAATTTCGAATTGAAATTCTGCATAAACTTACATTTAAAAAGTGTAAAAGAAATATTTTTGCAAAGCCATAGATTCGAACAAGAACCAGGCTGCCATACTGCCATAGATTCCAATAGGAACGCGGCAAAATTTAAAACTGTACATCAGTTTTTATCATTAAAATATTTTTTTTTGCAAAGCCATAGATTCAAATATGAACCAGGCTACCATACTGCCATAGATTCCAATAGGAACGCGGCAAAATGCAAAAATAATCATAATATTTTATGTAAGTAATAAAATATAAAAAGCATAATTTTCTTTTTTCTTCTTATTCCAGTAGGCGAAACGCCTTCACAATTTAAGGAATGTGCCCAGAGCAAATATCATTCGAATATGAGGATATATTTCTAGCCGAAACTATTCCCTACAACCCATGATCAGGTCTAAATGAGACTGAATCACCAAAAATTATGATGGCGACATACCAAGTGCCAATTGCCACCACTGCCCCAACAGTGATCACTTTCAATACCGTCACCAAAAACAGGTCCAAGCACCAGCAATAACTTCCTTATTGGAACTAGTAGCGGTTACACCAACCAATTGAACTCGGACCCTGAGGCAAAGTTTAAATTTCCGGAACTGGACCCATAAATTTTATTAACCCTGGGCGAAGCCCTGGATGATGAACTAAAGTTGTGTGATTGAATCTACGATAATCTCTCTCAAATGGCTAGAGAAGTCAAGGAAAAAATCCTTCAGCAATATACTATACCTAGCAACTACATATTGGTTCAAGCTTCAAAGCTAAATACTAAAATACTCTCATCTCAACTTGGACTGACTTCACATCACATCGGGGAGTAGGGCCATGGCCATTCTCCTAACTCAAGATATAAAATAGAGGCAATCAAGATTCTAAGCGAGGGCTCCCGTAGTTCATGCAACCTTTATAGCTCGGAGACACAAGCTCGCATTTAAAAGACCGCACCAGGTCTACCAAGACGTTTTTGAATATCTTTCAGTACAGAAAACGAGATAAAGCACTGTTCGGTGCCAATTTTAGAGAAAATTAAATTAAGCTTCAAAATTGAATAGCAATGCCTTTAAATCAGGAAGACGATAGTCTTCCCAGAAATACTGTTGCTTACACAACACAGCCGCCTCTACGAGCTCCACGGGCACAGCTTGGCCGCAGTTTCAGGAAAACTCAGGCCCTCCTCGCTTTGCGAAAAACAAGGGGGGGCGTGCCAGGGCCAGAGTACGAAGATACCACTCGTCAAGTTCCAAATTACAACGACCCAATACCGACGCAGTCGCACGTTTAGAGAACGACCCATCAGGCCACGTGCTCAACCACCATTCTGGCAGAATTCAGTACAATATTTTTAAAATGTGTTGGTTGTATTGTATATCACAAACAATAAAGGTATCCTTAATTGGATTTGTAACAGAATAATTAAATCTTTTTCTAATTTTCCACTTGAGCAATAATATGTTCCTGTTGTAACATGGTTAGCACAGTAACAACAAGAAATGTCAATCGCAACTAATAATTTGCTAGAAATCGTATCTAAAACCTTTTTGACACCAATTCAAATGGAGGTAAGAGATTTCATTTTAACCTAAAACTGTAATAAATTTGTAAGTAACTAAACTTCATTTCGAAATGGCAGAACAGCATGCAAGCTATTATTACATGACATCTATTGACCTAAAATGTCTCGTAACTTTTTATTTCTGTCGCTTAAAACTATCGTAAGTACTTACCCACGTTTCCTGTTTAAAGATGTGAACACACAAAATCTTGTTATCCACCTATGATTTCAACCCAATGCCTTATCTTATTGGCTCACGATAGCGTCTAGAACTTTTACTAAGATTAAAGAAGGGGTCGTAGGTCACTTGCGTTCATTTGGTCAAAAATTGGTAAATTTTTGTATGTGACGATATCCTTTACATAGACCGTAGTTACATGGAATATTTAAATAAAGTTAGGTTTACACTCTAATCACTCGAGTGCTTGGGCTTTATTAAAAACTATGAAAATAGTAGCTTATAGCCACAAAATAATTACAAATTTTCAGGATTTAAGTAAGTAGATGACTTAAATATGACTATCACTTACAAGCCATAAACGTAATAAAATAATAGAATTGGTTCTGAAGTGTTCTCAACTACCACCTGTTACAATCAGAGAATTTTCACAAATGATTGGCATCCTAATGTCCGCTAGCGCAGCATTTTACAAAAGGCTGGTTGAAACCAAAAATACTTGAAAGGCAAAGGTACAGGTACCTTCTACCTACCTTCTATTCAGAGAATACTATGATAATTATTTTACAGGACCTGAATTGATGAGATAATAATATTAAAAGCTTTTAAAATTTCATTTAAACACAAAAATATGATTCATAAGTTAACACGGACTCGAGTCGTAAAGTCGTAACTCAAACTTACTATAGTAATTATATGTCGTATTATTAGCAATATACTAAGCCTTAGATGCCCCGAAACTTAAACAATTTGTTAATTTTTATTATGGGTAGATAACATATTAGCATTAGCTATCAGCTACATTACGACACGAAGTTGCATACAATTTCCTAATTTCAATTAACTTACCAGATATATTTGGCCTTGGTTCGAGAAGCGAAAATCTAGCTATTAGCATCCTATATTACACGAAATATAATTTAGAGGCAGATCGAAGATTTAATTTAAAGATGCTTTTCAAACATTCTAGCGCAAAACTTAAGAAATACTTTTCTTTGAAACAAGACCCAGATGCTAGCAAAGGGGCAGATGCATATTTTTTCTATGCCGATCCTTCATTTTTCGTTTTTCTTAACGGCCTACAAAAAATTACTGAGGACGAAACGACCAGTATTCTAGTATTCCCTTCTAGTACTTCTAGACCTGCCTGTTATCCTCCATTGATTGATATAGTTATTTCGTAATAATCACTTGAGGGCGTGACGAAAACCTATGTTGTCTACTAACAGGGACCGTCACCCTCTCCTACTCACGCTTACCCTGAGTGCCGCAGTATGCTCGAGCAGGCAATGCCAGGTCTCATTATCCCCTCAACAGCATCTCATCAGCATCTTATACTAGCCTCACTTTCTAATATTACTATTCAACAATATCAATATAATGTTATTCAATACTATGATTAAATTAGATTCTTTCGAATGTTCTGTTTTTAGTGTAATTACTTTTCCCTCCGACGTCTTCGAAAAAGACGCATCATAGGATTCACAGGGCATCATCATAAGAGCCACCGCTTTATCTCTGCTTTTAGGCAGAAATATTTTTTCGGATGATTGCATCAGCGCCTTCCTTAAAGATGTTATAAACTAATACCCAATCCACCAAAGTACACAGGTACTTGGTAAGTATCCACAATTGGTTCTCAAAAATCTCTAAAAATGTATACCAAACAAGAATGAACTTATCCTAGACAAAAGTAGCTTTATACTAACATTATCTACAGCCTACAGCACACATGGTTGAAAGTCTTTCTCTAAATAACAGATTATTATAAATAAAAATAGCAATGGCATTAGAATCATAAAGTAAATGAAAATTTTATCAAAACTATAGGCGCTAAATGCAATCAAAAGCTATCAACCATTGTTAGTTTTACTTTATCTTACGGTGAATCCGTCTATATATAAGACGGTTATATAACCTTAACTAAATAAATCAGACCTAAATAAGCCAATCACCTCTTAATAACTGTGAAGCGTAACGTCCTCACAGGAACACAACAGCATAGTCAATAAGCATGTGGATCAGGCAGATCCTTGCGGTGTACGGCACACACAGCAGCACGCGACACGCCGCCGCCACATCGGCTGCTCATGCTACCGGCGTCAATCTTGATCAGATCAAAAGACGGCCGCCTGGACCTCTACCTCTAACAAGTTTGCTAAACTTATCAATGTCCTATGATGATTGATTATCAATTTTTTATCAAATCTCTGACCAAATTAGTTCATTAAAAAATATACTATAACCCTCTTATTCATAAAAAGTTAAAGAGCATTTTAGTTATTTGACGTATGTCAATTTAGACTGGATGTCACGTATTTACCATACAACTAACCAGAGTAGTAGACCTCCAGTAACGCTACTTAAAATCTACTGTATCTTTATGAATAAGACGGTAAGTATATAAGTATGTTATAAATAATGTAGCTGAGTACCTACCTACCAAGTACTTACCTAAGTAACTACGCAATGTTAAACTTTGAAGTACTCTATAAACTAACTATAATGATTACTTTTATATGTTAAAATATAGTGTTTTTAACTAATAAGATGAGTAATATTATTTAATAATTGTAGGTACCTATACTAAGAGTTCAAATAAAACTAGCCAAAATTACATCTTTTTAATTAATATTGTTTCATTATCATGAAAAAATATAGACAAAACAATGTCTCTAAACATCTACCTAGTGAAATGATTTATATCGAAAATGAAACCACGAAATATAATATATGATCAAACGAACTTCTCAAGTGAAGTTCGATCAATATTATATGAGTGGTTTCATTTGAAGATATAAATCACCCTCCCTACCCAAATCCCGAGTTTTGTCAAAAAAGTCAATAAACGACGTAATTTATGCCAGAAAACTATCTCTAAAAAGAATGACAGGCTTGGCGGACGCTGCTAGTGATGGGCGCGTAGAGTGGTAGGGATGGGAGCATGGGTAAATTTCAAATTAATCGAGTAATCGATATCGATTAAATCGATCGACTAATAGTTATTTGTAAGACCGTGCGAATGTTGCCTTGTAGGTGAAAGGACTACCTAGTGAAATGATTTATATCTTCAAATGAAACCACTCATATAATATTGATCGAACTTCACTTGAGAAGTTCGTTTGATCATATATATTACCATACAGAAATAAATTATTTTATATATAATTGCGGAAATACGATCACTTGAAAAGTTTTGTTACGATAAGGCCCCATTTGAAGCCTTACTTTTAATTTTTTTACTACAATAGTTACTATAACATTCTGAAATCACAACCAATATATGGCTTTTTAAAAGATCTTTCGATTTATATAAGTTTTAATATACTTATACCGTCTTAAACATTTTTAAAATAAAAAAAAACTACGAAATATTTTAGGGACAGTAACTAACTTTGACATTATTGTAACAATACTGACATGCTAAAGCTGAGATCACAGTAGTCATTTTTATTCGTCTTAAGCAATGATTTTAGTTAAACAGTAAAAATGCACTAAAATAACATTTTAAAGTCTTGTTTTCATAATTTTGCGTAATATTTCTTTAAAATAATAGCTAAATTTGTAGTATGAAGTAAAAAGTTAATATTTATCAGTCAAAATTATTGTGACAATCGGAAATTTGAGAGTGTATATTGCCGTCTTCATTACAGAATACATTGTTTTTTATTATTATTTTAAAATGTAATTTTTTACTAACAGGTAAATGTATTGAGCGAAACTAATCACTTCATTGTGTCACCAGCTTTATCTAGTCAGTTTCGTTACAAATTCTGTCAGGATATATGTTAAAACACAAAATGTAACGAGCCTGACGTAACGCGCAGGGGTCCCGGTTGAAAAGAAAATTAATTTTAATTTGAAAAATGCATTTTCAGATTTAAATCTTTCATTTATTTGATCGTAGATAACATAGAAATTAGCCACTAAAATCAGCAGTACTAGTATCCTATAAAAAATTATGGAAATTGTTATAACTATATTGACAAAAAGTGCAGAAAAAACTCACAACGTGCAACCGCTCGTCACAAGTTGGTGCCTGTCTTTTTATTGAAAAAAGATAAGTCACTTTTAAATATTCTATTACCACCGGCTTGCCAGTACATACAAAATTGCCTAAATATGAACAATGTTTTTCTTTTGGAAATTTGAGAAAATAGCGTAACTATATTGACATGTCAGGATTGTCGAAATTTCCTGGACAAGAGAAATAAATCATTTAAAAATACTTATTAAATACTTTTTTAAATGTAATCTCGATATTTATTAAGCCAAGTAACACATTGTGGGAAAAAATAATAACCACTGATGTTTTAGAACAAAAACCTTACCTAACTAAGACGTGAATGCGACAACTAAAGTTAGGGACAGTATGGGGGAAGAAATTTCAGAATTTTCAACAATTAATTAAAAATAGTTTTTCTTTCATAATAGTTGAACAAAAAATAGGAATAAGTGGCCTAGATACTTAAATATATAAAACTGACGCCGGCAAAATACTGCTTAACGTCATATTTCCACAAAAAATAAAATACGCTAGGGACATTCAAAAACGGCCAATGTACAAGTTTTGGTGGAATTGCTCAAAAGCCAAAATCAACCGGATTATACTATGCAAAGGTAAGTACTTACTGGTTGTTACAGAAAAGGTAGTGAAATCTTGAAGATTTTACTCGTAGTTGTAGTTTGAATACTATTCTAATATGTTTTCTTTAAATGTTTCGTATTTCCTCCGCTAAATCATCATTTTAATTCCAAAAATTAATTGTAAACAAAACGTGTTGTTATAGTGACGGGATAGTTAATACGATGCATGGTGTCGATAAATTTGGCTCACCTTTAGACCCTGTCCTCCTCGGAATGGCGTTCAAGTTATTTTTAGATTATAGTTGAGGTTATTACAGACATATTCCTGAAATTTCAGGCAAAGGAAATCGATAGTTTTTCAGGAATTAATTTTTGAAAAATTTGATATTTTTTATAAAATGTTATAACGGAACGTGATATAGCTGTATAAATAAAAACGTTTCGATGTTCGCATATCACATATGGGTGGATCAACTTTTTGTTGTTTAGACCTGTCCCGCGCCATTAAAAATATTTATAAATTTTTGAAAAAGGTTTGCTAGCTCTTGTTTAATATAAAACATAATTAAGAAAACCAAATAATTCTACTGTATATATTGTAAAAGTTTTTAAAACATTTTTTATGTTTTTATTACAGTGACCCAGTTGACCATTTTTTTCGCTCATACAAATATTCAGTGTCCCCACTCCTAACTTACTGTACGATATACATTGTGGTTTAAAAAAAATAAAGGCAATGATTTATTTATTTAGTCTAAACATACACTTAAAGGATCGCAGTTATATGAAATGAACAAAGTGAATTTATATACATTAGAATTTTTCCGCAGATATCATTTTATTTCTTGTCTCCGCTTTTTCAATTCAATCTTGGTCCGCTGGCTAACCGACTAAAATGCAGTTTCAAGTTGTGACAAGTTCGTTTGATCACACATTCAGCCAATCACGAACGAGTCTGAGAGTCGCGTGATTCCTGCTGTCAACCTAAAAACGTTACTTTCGACCGTTCAGTTCACCGGAGAGCCGATCTGATCAAGGGTATGTTTATTGTTGGTCCGCTGGGAGACGAACTATTTCGGTAATTATTTTTGAGCCTAAATTTTATTTCTTATAATGATATTTAAATATTGATTCTTACTTTCTTTAAATACAAGCCATTAGTCCATATGTAAATAAAATCTATTTAAAATTTATATTTTACTTTAAAATTTCCCCTGGGTAACTGGTCACTTGAGTCACTTTCGTAGTGACCCAAGAGACTTTGGCGGTGACTCAAGAGACTCTTCTTTTTAAAAGTAAATTTACTCTTAACTTTCGTGCTTTGTGGTGACCAGTTTGTGTCTTTTCTTTCCATTTATATCTGTGGCGTGGATAAATTAACCAATTTGCATGCCTGTCTACTTACTCTTATTATTTTTTTTACGACTAATGGGTAAGATTGTTATTTCATATTCCAATTAATAATTTGCTTAAAAACTACTTTTTGTAACCTTTTCTATTGATTTGGGCGTATCATATCTGTCTCTTTTACTATTGCCTTCGCTTGTTTAAGAAATGGCACCTTTAACTTATAACATAGTCGCCAACGGAAAAGATATTCCAAATGCTGATTAAACTAATTCTTGTTTCTTCTCAAAATCGAAAAGCAATTGCCACCCAAGGTCATATCTCTTGCAGGCACCAGACATGTTCATCAGGTTTTTACAAAGATCCCTGGTGAACTGAAATTCAGATATCTCAGCTGTTTCTGTAGCCGCGGATTCTGCGCATGTCTTGAACCCAAATCATATTCACCAGTTGAGACTTTAGCTCTACAAAAAAAGGTTTGTTTTTTATCTTTTCATTTTCTAATAACCATAAGTTTTATCATAAGTTACTTTAATAAATTGACAGTATACTTAAGAATATAAAGTAGTATAAGTAGATGATTGTCGTAGTGAGTAAATTAAAATCACAAGTCCATCGTTCTCAGTCTTTTTCCTTTCTCATGAAATGATTTTAGTTATTTTTAGTAGGTATTTAATTTATTTGTGTTCTATATGCGCAGGCTTGCAAAAAGATTACTAAATCAGCAAGACAAGACGATACTCCTGTGGAGCTTTTGGAAGAAGAAATTAAAAAATCACCACTTAAAGATATACAACTACTGGACCTTACTACACCTCGCCGAGAAAATGTGTATGACATTGTGTACAATACACCTTGCATGTCAGATGCAGATGAGGAACCATCGACCTCAAGACTCAATGAAGACGATAAAGAAAATCGTGCTTTTCGGAAGGGTGATTATTTGCTAGTCAAAATACACGCAACAAAAGGTAAAATTTACAAAATATGCTTGTTTGGTCAACCGATTGGACGATGATGGTGAAATAATGGTGACTTTTCTGCGTTGCGTGAAAAATGGTAAACTTTTTCGCTTAGATACAAAGGACATCGATTATACTGATGCTGTGAAAATACTGGAAGCCCCCGTTACCCTAACCAAACGAGGCCAAACTTATTACAAATTTCGTAATCCCGTCGATATTTTCGAAAAATAATATTATTATTAAGAATTACTAAGTTCTAGAGTTACTATACTTAATTATTGAGACTGATTTGATTAAATTTTTTCATTATTGTAACGTAAGTATGCCTGCATATGTCTCTTGGGTCACCAATTTTGTCTCTTGGCAAACCAAATAGTCCCCAGAGAAAAAAAAGTTTTCGGTTATTTTTAGAGAAAGCATAAATATTGTTTAAATTTTTTCTTCTGTTTTGCTAAGTAAGTTGTTTAATAAAACCACATTGTATTTTATATAGTTGTCTGATGAAGTAAATATTTTGAAATCATAAAGTTATCTACTTGTTTTGTCTTTTAGTTACTCAAGAGACACATAAATGGCATTTTTAAAAAATATATATATTATCTTTAAAAAACCAAACCTATTTTTTGAATAAGGTTATATTTTAGAATTAATTAAAGTGATTAAATAAACAAAATATTATTGTTTTATTTATTTAATAACAGTCACCCAGGAGACGCCATTAAGTGACTTTTTTCTTTTCAAATCCTAAAACTAGTAAAAAAAAAACATTAAGTTCGCTGCTTTGCATGGGATAGTAAACTTAATAAGTTGTATAAACTGATAACTAAGAAAAAAATTAAATTTATATCACTTTTATATTTTTCAAAATTTAAAATTTTCTGACAACAAAAAGTTGATCCACCCATATAATATGACATGAGATCAAATATTAAAATAAAAACAATTTATTATTCATTACACATAGTAAGTATCAGAGACATGGTATAACGCTCGCTACGCTCCTAGTAAGTATTAATTGTACCTACAGAGAGAAGGTAAATCACTACGTTTGTATTGTAAGCGTAACCAGGGCAGGGCAAATACACAAAAATAGGCTTACTATTGAGGCGTAGGTAGCGGCGGTTTCCTTACTCTGAGTGCTGCTCGAATCCAACCCATCTTCATCAAAAAAGGAAGTTATCAGTTTGACCTGTATGTATGTATATTTGTATGTATGAATGTATATGTCACCGGAAAATAACAAAAACCGTAAATTTATAAATTTTCTAGGAAATTTATAAACTTTCGTAGGATTCTAAACGAGAGATAATTTGTATTATTATACACCTACATTTTCGTAAATTGATAAACTTACTAAACTCACTCGTAAAATAATAAGTAACCAATAACCAAACGCCATGTATAATGAATTGAAATTTACCACAGAGCTAAGAAAGTTTTATAGTAGCCATGACCAAAATGTTTTATTTTTGTAGAGTGAAATAGGAAACCCCCAACTAGGTAGGCAGGTAGGTACCTATAATACAAGGTTACTTTTTGTATTATATCTGTCACCGTTATATTGCAAAATACGTTAATGTGCACTTTACCGGGCACTTTACATAATTAATGTACGTATTACCGGATGTCTCGCCGTTAAAGTGCGGAAAACAGAAAACTCCGACCGAAAATTCAAATCTAGGGCAAAATTGTAGGTTAGGCTAGGTCTGGCTTGTGATCTTTAACCAGCGTAGCGAGCGAAGCGAGCGGAGCTTGGGTTACCTGTGTTAAACTGAAATCTAAGTCAATAATTTATTGAACTTAACTTAGTCGTTACTCTGTAGAATACCTAGGGATTTTGCAGATTATTGTACAGATTATTACTTCAAAAACGGAAACTTGAAGATTATGATAAAGCTTTGACGTCATCTGCTTATACCAACAAAAAACAGATTTATAGTTCTCAAATAACTACTTATAGAGTCGAGCAAAGTCATCAAGAAGTAAAGATAAAAACATTCGTAATTTTTATAATAAGCTTGTATTATTTAAGGCTTAAGAGCCATAGCACAGCTAAAGTAGCGCCACCCGTGAAAAAAAATAATATCTTCTAAACTAAGGCAAATATAAAAAAATGCGAAACAGTATTCCACTAGATAATGCAGCGTAGTATTTGAAGAGCAATGTTCTTTAGCTTTTAGGTTAGAGACCAAATAAAGCTACAAAATGTTGCTAAAAACGGCCACTTTTGACAACAATCGTAGCTTTCTTTGGTCTTTAACCTAAAAGCTGTAGAACAGTGCCCTAAAAATACTAGGATGCATTATCTAGTGCAATACTGTTTCACATTTTTGATATTTGCCTTAGTTAAGAAGATATATTTTTTTTCTCGGGTGGCGCTACTTTAGCTGTGCTATGTCTTTACCCCTCACTCTTGATATATTTAGGTATCTCTCAAATTCTCTGCTGCTTTTCTGCTGCAAGCTACTTTTACATCACAAAAAAATATGAGCCTGTCTCTGTCTCGCTTATGATGATTGGTGAGTATAAAAAGAGTAAGAGCAGTTTTCCGTTGCTAAAATTGGTTCCATCTATACATTCCTTATCTCAGCCCATAACCCATAACCATAATATAAACATAGACAAAGTAGAACGCTGAGCACTACGCATACCTCTTATTCTCATAACTCAGTTACCTACTAAAACTAAAACGTAGTGATTTACCTTCTCTCTGTCAGTAAATAAAAATACTCAGAGTCAGAGTATAGTGATTTAAGTACCTACCTTCTCTCTGGTCAGAGTAAGGAAACCACCGCTAATATCTACAGACCTATAATTTTAAATTTAAAAAAACTGTTTTTTCAAACATTTTCTTATTTATTTTTATTTAAGTACCTACCTACCAACCTAGAAAGAACAGTTCAGGTAAACGATTTATATTAAAAGGGAGATGCTAGTTTCTGATTCAAGGGTAAATTCAACAAATGATGTGTTAATAAAAGTTGTAAGTCCAGAAGGCCACACTTTTGTAGCATACTTTACAGAGGATACCCTGGTTGAAGAAGTAAAAAATCGAGTAATTCTTTATTTCTACCCCAACGGAGAGACAGGCGCAAGCCGTTTCAAAATCGTTCGTGTTTTAGACACGGCTACTTTACATGACTTTTTAACACTTGCTCAGGAGCAGGTAACGAATCAGGATGAGCTGTTACTTGTTGAAAGGAGGTTACCTGAATCTGGAACGCTATGGGATCTTGGGGCTGTTCGGGCTCCACAAGCTGGAACGATTGCAGCCGCTACTGCATGTTTACCAACACCACAAAATTTGACCAGGCAACCTAATCTTCAGTCGTTGTTGTCTACCAATGAGCTCTCTTATGAACTTAAAAAAATACTTATATCACTTATAGAGGCTGGTGCAAGATTAGCAGCAGCAGGTAGGAACTACGAGATGACATTGGCCCAGCTTTCAGCTGCACTAGATGAGCCAAAACGCGCACCTAAAACTATTGATCAAGTGATAACTCCAGAAGAAATAGCTGCAAGGTTAGCTCAAATTGAAATCCAAAGCAGTTCTGTACATGATTCTGCCGTATCTAAAAGTAGTGGAGGCGAGTTGTATCGTCGCGCCGAATTTTTACAAAGATTTTTAGAAAAGTTTAGAGAATGGCGAATAAAAATAGCTGAGCCGCCTAGTCTTGAAGCTTTGACTACTTTAATCGAGCTTGGGTTCAACAAAGAGGATGCTGATAAAGCTTTGAGATACACTGGTTGTAACGTTCCAGCGGCTGCATCCTATTTGATTGGGGAAAGGGGCTCAAGCGTTTTCGAGTTAATTAACGGATTACCAGATGGACCAATCTTGCAAACTCTTTTAAAACAGCCCCAGATACAAAGAGGCCTTTTAAATACTCGTATGTTGATAGCGTTTATAGCAATGGTTGGGCAGACAGGCAGCGCGTCTCTTTGGCTGAACTCTCCTCACGGGAGCCCTCTTCTATCACAGATCTCGAGAACCTATCATTCAGAAAAGTATTGTATTGCTGTTAACCAGTTTTCAGAGATTCGTGAGCAAAATTTATCTTCAACAGCTCCATCGACTTCGAGACGAAGCTAGGGACGTCGAGTTGGCCCCGAAATACGAGAGGCTTTTTATTCTTTTATACTTAACTAGTCGACCCGGCGAACTTCGTACCGCCAAATCTATTACAATGTTGCTATACTTATAAACCTTCCTCTTGGATCACTCTATCGATTACAAAAAACCGCATCAAAATCCGTTGGATACTTTTAAATATATAAGCATACATAGGGACAGACGCGGGAAGCGACTTTGTTTTATACTATGTATTGATATGTATCGATTATAATTTTTTTAATATTTTTATAATTCTTGGAGTAAATTAAATATATAATACATACCTAATACTTTTATTATGTATTCATTTGGTGCCTATACTGTAGTGTCTTTTTTTGGTCAGAAGGAATTACGAATTGATTTGGCCCAGTACATTTATATGCGTTCGCGTTAAAACAAAAAACTACGTTCAATGTACATGTCTGCCTTTGGCTTTGGAAACAAAGACATTTTAAGAGGCAGACACTCAGGGCTCTGCATGGGACGAAGTTGATAAATTAATGTAAAAAAAACTAAGTACCTACTTAATCGCGGTTCTCAATACGCTCAATCGATTCATTCAATATAATATTTTATGAAAAACCATTTAGTTTATCAGACACTTTGCATACACTTTGCTCACTGCTTTAGGGCGTACAATCTGTAGCAGAGGCGCAAGATGGCGCATTTGATTCCAATGGGGAAGAAATGCCAATTTATCCCGCTAGTGTCGCGTTTGTACGGTCGACCCATAACAAACAAAGTTTTGTATGTGATTTGCAATTATTTATCAAAAGTCCAATTATTTATCAAAAGAACTCACTATGTAGCTGTTGGGTGTTAGGAAAATGAAAATCTTATGTTTCCTAACAACTCCCGGTTAAGAAGCTATGAGTTTAAAGAACTTCAAAGATATCGAACGGATTATGGTTATATTTTCGACATTTTCAAGATTCCAACGACCGAAGTCTTAGTTTTTTGTTTGTTCCTAATCATATATCTTATCGCTGTTTAGGCGATCTGCAGTCCTTTTTGCACAAGGTTTTCTGACCCATCTTACGACGACCTTTGATTGTTTTTAGGTTATATTTTGTTTTACTTGCAAAAGTCATTTAAAATGGATCATTCTTATGAATATGTGTCTATACACCTTAATAATTAAATGCGAACTTGAGATAATGACAAGCAAATAGGCCTAGCTAACAATAACTAAAGTTTATTCATTGTTTACTTGCTCACCAAGTTCGCGTTTTTGACACGTAAAAAGCCTCCTCATAATATCTTCTTGCAACTATGTTTTCTTCTACGTTCCATACGATACAATACAATACAGTGTAGAATAACGTCGAAAAACACAAAAATTGTCTTGTTATTGTATTTCACTTGTTTGTTATGGGTCGAACATATAGAGCGTCATCTACAAAAAGTTTTCCGTGTACAACTCCATTTGATTGCGATTTTGATTTTCGCCACCATGATTCTTGTAGGTCTGTAGCGGCGGTTTCCAACCACTTTGGTCTGTAGGATGGGTGTACATAAGCGTAGCGGCGGTTTCCTTACTCTGAGGTGGTGTACCTACATCTCAGAGTAAGGAAACCGCCGCTACGTTAATCTGAGGTGTACATAATCTAGTTTCGCTAGCTATCTACTAATCTGAGAATAATGAAGACGAAGCGTAGCGGCGGTTTCCAACCTCTCTGACTCTAATAAACAATAAACCACCCCTTTGTATAAGCCGCGCAGTGAAAGAACAGATTTAAACATGACGGACGGTTTTTTTTTTCGTAATGTATGGTTGGCAAAAAAACTTTGATAATTTTTTTAGCCCTACCGACTCTTCTTCCCCATTCGCCTGATATTTTCGCCCGAAATATTAAATTTACCCATTCGCCCATTCGCCCGAATTTTAATAAAAAGTGTTACCAATTTACACTTCACTGTGTGAGCGAGACAGCATGCGGACCGACGCCATATTAAAATCTGTTCTTTATCTGCGCAGGTTATATTCAACTAAGTAGTAGATAAAGAGGTGGCGAGCAAATTTTCTAAACAATAAGCACGCTTGACAGACGTTATTCATAGCAATAATTATACCCTACACAAAAATCATGGTGACCCTGCGTTTTCAATTAACAACGTTTAAAAAGTAAAAAAAAAACTACTAAATAATTTGCACATGGTCTGTAAATGCACAAAATCGAAGAGGCAGACATCCAGTCCTCTGATATTCCAAAGGCAGACCATTTGTTTTTTTTTCAAACCAACGTTACATAACGGACGTATGGCGAATTTGAACTATAAAGAATCTTAATATTCTGATGCAATTGCCTTGATTCTGGGAATTTCAAACAGTCGTAAAACTCAAAATCAGCAAGCAAAGTGTCTGCCAAATGTGTTTTCGTATCCAGGGAGTCCTATAATGAATCAAATGGTCGTAATGAGAATCGTAAGCAAATGATTTATAGTAGAGTTTATTTTTTTACATTTTTGCACCTCTGTCCCATGAAAACGCAGAGCCCTAAGTTTCTGCCTCTTATTTTTTTTTGTTTTCAACATGATTGTAAACATAAACCCCAAAGGCAGACATGAGCAAATGATTTAGCATAGTTTTTTTTTTGACAAGTTCAATCCGCTGTAACGCGAAAACGCAGCGACATGAGACAAAGTTGTACAGGACCAAATCAATTTGTACTGACCAAAACTGCAACCCAACGCGATGTGGAATGCGTGCAAGTACTTTACCGAAATGCTTGCCACCTTTCTATCTATAGCGCCATGGTTAGTTAAATACTTAAGACGGGGATATGTGGGGCTCGCACCCACTAAACCCCCCGGTGGCCGTCTTGGCGCTTTTGGGAAGAACCCCGGGAACCACGCATAGCGTCCGACGTCCTTCCCACTCCGTAGTTCTTGCCACAAGATTATAGTCTCTCATCTCTCTGATTGATTATTGTTTGTTTTAATAAATTGTATAAACAGTTTACAGGTTAATTTGGGTTTATTTATGACGAACCTTTTCATTTTCTATACGTTTAGTATTTTTTGCTATACTGTAACTATACCTACGCTAGTTTTAAAAGTTTATGATATCTGTTTAATTAATTGAAATAATGCCACATCCCGAGTTTTGGCCGTTGGTTCGAAATGATCCTACAGAAAATATTATCAAAGATGAATCATTGTTCTTAGTAAGTAATGAGTACCTACTTGCTTAGTTTTAGTGTTTTAGTTCTATCCTAGGTATATTAGATATAGGTACCATAATTACTAAATCCTATCCTCATCTTATTTAGAGTAAATAGGCTGCAGCAACGCAAAAATATTAAGAAAAACTCATGCTGTCGCCCCCTAACCGCGACCATGAGACACAGAGAGAGCTAATTTTCTGATGAAATTTGCGTATAGGGGGAAAACGTTTTTCACTACCAAAACCTGAGCAAATCACAATGATTCCGATGTCCAGTCAATCGCTTCAGTATTAAATATTCTAGGTTTACTTATACAGCCCTGTAGGTCCGGGCGTAAGAATAGGTCTACGGTATACCCTGCCTGTCGTAAGAGGCGACTAAAAGGGGTCTTTGGGGCCGTGGGTGTGAAGGGCGGGGGCCCGACACACTCATCAAACGGCCCCAAGATGGGCGGCGGCACAGCTTGTGGCACTGTGCCGACGCAGCTACAAAGGCGAGCCGGGGAGGGAACAATATGCCCTCCCCGTGGACGAAGCTGATATCAGTTGAGCGTGGGAAGAACCTCGGACGCCAGTAATGCGTGGTTCCCGGGGTCCTTCCCAAAAGCGCCAAGGCGGCCGCCGGGGGGTTTTAGTAGGTGCGAGCCCCACATACCCCCGACGCTCCCCCGAGCGTCGGGAAATACGTAAGGCATTTCCCCCCGTTACAAAAAAAAAAAGGTTTACTTATACTTTTACCTTTTTTTTAATATGCATTGGTTTCGTCAAACAACAACTTTCTCCGACTAAAACTAAAACGACCCACCGACCCTATTTTTTATCACAAAATATCTGTGTTTCAGGGGCCTCTATTAAGTGTGAACCAATAGCGAGTTATGAAAAACGGAAAGAGTACAAACCTAGTTTTTTATAGTGTTAGTAACATACTAAAACTTCATGGCGGTTGGAAAATAATTAGTATGTAGTAGAAAAACGTTTTCTCTTTTTGTATAGACGCGTTCGGGTACGGATAAGGTCCTCTTAAGGGTCTCTTAAAGGCATATAAGGAATATAAATTAACCACAAGATTTTATTGGTTTTCGCTTTAGCAAAAGCAGCTAGGAGACATGGAAGGAGAGGTTAAAGAAATCCAGATGGAATTAGCTTCTATTAGAAAGGATCGTTTGGATTTGTACAATCATAAATTGTGCAAAGAGGTAAGACAATTAAGCTTCATAAAAGTAGGGTGGTACAATATTCCAATTTAAAGAAGGGTAAGGGTTCTAGAGATATCATGGAAATGATGGGTCGTTTTGGGTCGATTTTATTTAGTTTTGGCACCCGGCGCACATCTGTGTCTTGGCGTACATGTAAACCGGCCTAAAGAAACCTGGGATTATCTATATCTACCTAAAATCATTATAGTTAGGTAGGTACAGTAAAAATAATAACACTCGAGGAAATTGTACACCCTACACATTGCTCTTGAGATATCTAAGGCACTACAAGTTTTATTTAATAATATGTACCCGAGTTACTAGGGGTGGTTCTAACATCTCCACGAGGGGTTTTCAAATCATTTCAAATTAACTTGAAAAGTTTAAAACAAAACCAAACAAAAACAATTTTTCTGAGATGACAAATTACAAACCTCTCATTGGTCACCCAGACAGAGTATACCTACCTTCACATTTTTGTTATATGTAGGGATAGTTTAGATAAGTAAGCATGTAGCCAGGGATAGTATGGATAACTATGTAGCCAAATAATTATAGATAGATTTAATAGTCTAAAGCATTATGTACTTCTCGCAGGAAAATGAATGTATGAAAAAGGAAAACAACGGGCACATCGACGCCTTCGAGATGTATTCAGGAGACAGGGATCAACATTTAACAGAAGTGAGACTTTTTATGTCATTAAATTATTCAAGGCTGACCTACTTATTATTTTAATTTTAATAGGTGCCCGCAGCGTCGCCAGCGCTGCGGCGTAAGGCGGTTAAATACTGTGTAGTAGCGCGATATTTTAAAATTTTCGGGAAGTCATTTCAACTTTATTAAAAACAAATACTTTCGCAAGAATAAATAGAAAACATGATTTTTTTTAATTTTGCGCCACACCTTTCCGATCCCCCATAAGGGATGCGAACCGTAGGAAGGAAGGAAGGGTGCGACCGTGCGGCACAAACGGCACCTAAACTTTCTGTCACGCTCTTCATTGTTTAGTCAAGTTAAAATAAAATTAAGCACACTCAAAAAAAACAAGAAAAAATAATGAAAGGTAACGTTTAAGCGCCAACTCGGTTTGCGCCGCCCGTAAAATTAATAATATTATCCTGATTTTTTCACATACGATAATTTTTAGTTGGTATTAAATTTAAGTGCAATCAAACATTAAGAGCCAGTTTACAGCAATGCTAGCACCATTCTCGAAAAAAAAAATCTTCTAAACTAAGGCAATATCAAAAATGTGGCACAGTATGACACTAGATAATCTTGATAAATATTTTTTGGGCACAGTTAAGTAGTCCTAAGTAAAAATGAAAAACAATCCACAGATTGTTGCCAAAAGTGGCCACTTTTAATGACACTTTCTAGCTTTCTTTGGTCTTTAACATAAAAGCTATACAACAGTACCCTATAAATATTAGGCTACATTATCTAGTGTCATACTGTGCCACATTTTGGATATTTGCCTTAGTTTAGAAGATATAATTTTTATTTCGAGAATGGCGCTAGCATCACTGTAAACTGGCTCATAAGGGAAAGTATTATATAATTTCGAGTTATTACTAAAGCGATTAACTACCTGTGTTGTATGCTGGTCTGTCAGTAAATTGTTTTTTTTTTTTCGGTCCGTTTTTCCGGTTGATCAGTGTTGACTTTTCCGGTTCCTTGATATTTCTTTCTTTATTCAAATGCAGCCCCTCATTCCAAATTTTATCCAACATACGAAGGAACCAATTTCCAATTTAAAGTTTCTATGTCAAGCGGTATAAGCTGTGCGTTGTTGTCTGATAGATAGTCATTCAGTTAGTAACACCGAGAAGTATTATATTTGACACGTCGACCAGGTGGCGGCGCACTTCGTACCGCCTTCCTATTAATTTTTTGTGCATGTTTTATACATACGAACCTTCCTCTTGAATCGATTCGATCTATTGATTAGGAATAAAAACTTTTTATAAAAAAATTAAACCGCCGAAAAAACTGAAAAGCATTAAATAATAGGGAAACATTTTCTATTAGGCCTTAATTTACTCACTTCTTAAAGTAATTTTGGATTACCAAGTAATTTTAAGTCGGCGCCACACCACACAAGCAAATTCATTATCTATGTAAAGCGCGATGCGCAGCGGCATACGTTTTTCGGTTATTTCATTGAATTTCAGGTAATTTAGTGATCTTTATTCGTTGATTCTGTGGCACCGACTCAAAATTTCTTGGTAATCCAAAATTACTTTAAGAAGTGAGTAAATTAAGGCCTAATAGAAAATGTTTCCCTATTATTTAATGCTTTTCAGTTTTTTCGGCGGTTTAATTTTTTTATAAAAAGTTTTTATTTTTTGCTTTTCAGTTTTTTTTTGGGCTAATTTTTTGACCCCAGCTAATCATACTTCACCGGGTGGTCGCACCCCACAAGGTGGCCACACAACCTGGTGAAGGTTGAGGGACTAACAGGATGAGGTTCGATCACGACCGGTCGGTGAGGCGATTTGTGAGGGAGGCCTATGTCCAGCAGTGGACGTCTTTTGGCTGATTTTATTTCATTTCCAAAGGTATTGTAAGTAGGTATCAAAAGTTATAATGTAACACGGAAATGCAACCTGTGAGTGGATAAATCGACCCGCCGACCAAAAAGTTACCCCTATTTTCCCACCCTTGGGGTGGGAATTTTATTTCCAAATTTTTATGGGACCAACTTCAAGGTATACCCTGTCGATTAAAAAAAGAATTATCAAAATCGGTCCACACAGTAAAAAGTTATGCGTGATCATACATAAAAAAAAAAAAATATATACGCGACGAATTGAGAACCTCCTCCTTTTTGTTTTTTCGTCGGTTAAAAAACCGCATCTACCTACCTACCTACTTTTGTTACGTATTTTCAAAGATACAAGCAAGATATATAGCGACAGGCAGACAGTGGAAGGTACTTTGTTTTATACTAGGTATGTATTGATTGAATACAGGTTTCTAAACTCAGGACGGATCTTTTACGGGCCAAGAGTTCTGTGGAAGAGGAACGATTTCAGAGAGTGAAAAATGAAGAAAAACTAAAAGATCTTGAATTAAAATTGAACAACATTTATGCCACAGACAAAAGAAACGAAGTAAAGGTTAAAAAATATTGCAAACTAGTATAGCTCATATTAGAGCTATACTA
Source organism: Euspilapteryx auroguttella (assembly GCA_951802225.1). NCBI lineage: Eukaryota > Metazoa > Arthropoda > Insecta > Lepidoptera > Gracillariidae > Euspilapteryx > Euspilapteryx auroguttella. Next base: position 15,797,575 of record OX637641.1, on the reverse strand, counting down.
GTTGTCTGTATTGTTCATTGATAAGTTACAGTAGCCAAGTAGTAAGTTCATTTTTATTGACAACTGTTATGTGTAGTGTTTAGAGTAAGTATTTTATTTAGTAATAAATAGTATCGTTGGTATAGGTGAGTAGAGAGTGTGAGTGATGTATAGCTACTATACCTAGGTACTTAAGTTTCGTGCTTAACTCCTCTTTGCTCAACTTTAAATTAAGAATGCTTTATTTATCAATTTAATTAAGAAAGTATAATAAATGATCATTTTTATATAAAAGGAATCTCGTAATTTCGTTGAAGATGAGTCGTCTCTAAAAGCTCAGTTACGGGAAATGAAAGATGAAATTGAAGAGCTGAAACTTGTGGTTAATGAAAAAACAGAACAGCTGCAGGAATATAGAGTCAGGGTAAGTTTGATCTGTACAGATACGATACAGTTATTTTTTCTAAACTAAGCAACGTTAACTAATGAAGTTGTTTTTACATTCAGAGTTACATTTATTGGATAAATGTAAATAGTGATAAGTAATGCTAAATAATTGGCTACGATCGCGATCGATCCTATCATACCCAACGACTAGTTAAAAAAAAGATATTGTTTGTTATTTTAATTTTAAATATTTTACCCATACCAGTATCTTCAAGCTGAGCAGCAGGCCGAGGAGTACAGGCGGCAGCTGGACGCGCAGGACTACGACAACAAACAAGTATCCGATCAGATTCAGTTCGAAATCCAAAAGATGAAGGTTATCTAATTGTTTTGCTTAAGAGGCATAGTATAGCTAAAGTAGCGCCACCCGCGAAAAAAATTAATACGCTGCATTTTAAAGGGGAATAATGTTTCGTATATTTGACCGACGAAAAAAAAGGAGGAGGTACTCAATTCGACACGTATATATAAATATATATATATATATATTTTATGTATGATCACGCATAACTTTTTACAGAGTAGTCCAATTTTGATAATTATTTTTTTAATCGACAGGGCATATCTTGAAGTTGGTCCCATAAAAATTTGGAAATAAAATTCCCACCCTAAGGGTGGAAAAATGTTGCATTTCCGTGTTACATTATAACTTTTGATACCTACATACAATATCTTTTGAAATGAAATAAAATCAGCCAAAAGACGCCCACTGCTGGACATAGGCCTCCCCCACAAATCGCCATACTGACCGGTCTTGTCGTACCTGTAAACCATGTCGTCTGATCACCTTATGCGGTGTGACCACTGAACACCTTGTGGGAGAAGAAAATAATAAAAACCTAAAAGAACTGAAAAGCATAAAATAAAACTTTTTACTTAATATAACTTTTCAAAAAATAAAACCGCCGAAAAAAAAAACTGAAAAGCATAAAATAATAATCAAATTACTAAGTTCTTAAAGTAATATAGGGTAGGCCAAGTAATTTTGAGTCGGCGCCACAGATTCCTCGTACAAAGATCACTCAATTAGGTACCTTAAAAGTTAAATTTAAAGAAATAACCAAAATTCGTGCGCTGCCGCGCATCAATCTTTACGTAATTAAGAAATTTGCTTGTGTGGCGCGCTGACTTAAAATTACTTGATATACCCTACATTACTTTAAGAACTAAGTAATTCGATTATTATTTTAAGCTTTTCAGTTTTTTTTTTCGGCGGTTTTTTTTTTCATAAAAAGTTTTATTGATATTTGCCTTAGTTTAGAAGATAATTTTTTTTTTCGCGGGTGGCGCTATGTACTTTAGCTATGCCTCTTAACTGTAGATGCAGTTTCAAGAGAAGCTCCAGGAGTTGTCGCCGCTGCCAGACCTGCTGAAGGGGTCGCAGATGCAGCTGCAGGAGGCCAAGCAGCTGCAGCGCCTGGCCGAGGACAGCTGCTCACATCTGTCGCACGAGCTGCAGAGGGTCAAGGAAAAGGTTATCTAGATAACATTTGCTTTTATATGATGCCATGGCTCCTTTTTAAGCATGGGAATGATAACTCTTTGCCGTTCCAGGCTGTGTTGACTGCAGTAGTAAATCCTACTAATATGTTTGTGACTGCAATAAATAAAGTGCCTATCTATCTATTTGTACTGGACATTTTTATCTATCTATCTATTTGTACTGGACATTAGGGACGATCCCGCACGCGAAAATAGGCTATCAAATGATATTCATACTCTTATAAAAAAAGTATCCTTAAGATCAATGGGCGATTCTGTTGAGTCAGTAAACTTAATGTTGAAATTAAATCTTTCCTAATTTCAGCTAGTCCTTGTCGTAAATAATCTGAATCAAGAAAAACTTGAAACGAAAACACTGTTTGAAGACAACATTGTTTTGAAATCCAACCTTGATAAACATCAGAGGCTGATACAAGATCTGGAAAAAGAACTAGAAGCTAAAAAGTTTGTCCATTTTTTTAATTTTATTTAATGTTATTTTAGTTTAAGTATGTATGTATATAAGATATTTACATTAAACTATCTCAGATTGGTTCTGCAGGTAGTTTTTACATAGAAAAATACATGTAGGTAGTTAAGGTTTTATTAAAAAAAATAGTTTTTTTTGAAACTTGAACGCCCAAATATAGTATTTAATTATTTTGTATATTTTGTTAATATAGATGTCAATTGCTGCGCGTCCAAGAGAAATTGGAGCATCAGGACCAGAGGTTTCAAGAAAAGGCAAAAGAATGCGATAATCTGGTAAAGGATTTGAACGAGCTGCGCAGTGAGAGCTCCCGGACCCTGGGCCGGAGCAAGGAGCGGGCCGACTCCATGCGACGGTATCTTCAGACACAGATTTCGGAGCTGGAAAGGCAGCTCATTCAAAGTCGAGCTCAATGCAAGGCGTGCCATAAGGAGAGAGACGAGGTATGCTTATGTGCCATAAGTATGTTTGGAGAAAACAACATAAAAGTATGCTTTATGTTGTTTTCTCCAAACCCTATCTGTGCATGTATAATATGATCTGCATCATTCTGAATCGTTGTTGAATTTTAAATTTTCAAATTGGTTCACAGCTTCGTCAACGTATGCAGTTGCAGCTAAGCAACCTTCAAGAGAACTTCGAAATGGTCGAGATCCGTCTGCGCGCGCTCCAGAACCAGGTCGCCTCCCTGAAGAACAGCTACTCCGTGGTGCTGGCTGACGAAGAGAATTGCGAATTCAAAATTATATCATCATAAAATTCTGCTGTGCCTAAACACGCGGCGCAATCAATACCTTTACGATGATTAATTTGCATGAAATCGATATATATTATAGTTGTGCGTTGCGGTAGTTATTTTGATTACATACCTTAACTATTTGATTATTATTTTTTTGTAAAAATAATTGTTTAGTTAAAAATTTATAGAAATCAATTTTATAAAGTTATTTGTTTTCCGAACGATATTTTTGTCTTTAATTTCAAACTATGTAGTAGACCCGGCGAACTACTTATTATTATGAATATTACCCTCAAGGGTGCTAGCCTGAGTACAGTGCAACTTGTACGGAGGGCGATATTCTTGATGACCTATCAATATGATAATAATAAGTTCATTTCATCAAGGAAACGAAAGTTCCTTGTACTCACACAATGCTTAATATTTTATCGCAAATCTTACTTAATCATACTTTAGTCAGTTGGAATATTTGCTAATATAGTATTAATTACTAAAGAGGGAGTATAGAGGGTTGTGCCTTTCTTAGTACCTATTTCAATGATTTGCATGCCATACATGGACAAATTTAGAGTTTTCCGCATATGCAAGTAACTATACGCTTTGCATTTAAACATAACGGCCAAAAAACAAGTAGTATATAAATTTATGTTATAATTTAACAAGCTTTTTAAATTATACACTGTCAATCCGCAGTAAAGTAGAAAAGCAAATCAACCATAACACTGTAATGTACTTAGCTGTTAATGTCGTCTGTCGACGTACTGCATCGACCTTAAAACGAGTATACTTATGTAGTGTTTTATTCTTTTCATGATTTATTTTTCTCCGGACACCTTGTTTTTAATCAGCTGTGTTAAAAAATAACAAATAAAAATTATGTTGTTTTGGTTACCTATCCAGTTTATTAAGTTTTTTCTTTGATTTATTCAAATTATTAAACGAACGAAACTCATGTACCTTAAGTAGGTACCTACCATCTAATCTATACCAATATTATAAAGAGGAAAGATTTGTTTGTTTCTTTGTAACGAATAGGCTCCGTAAATACTGAACCGATTTGAAAAATTCTTACACTGGTAGGAAGCTACACTATCCCCGAGTGACATAGGATATATTAAAATTTTCAAAATAATTAGAAATTTTTACTTAAGGTGGTAACTCTCGCTATGGCGCGAAATTCAAATTTTTTCGTATTTTTTATTTATTCTTGCGAAAGTATACATTTTTATTACAGTTTAAATGAATTCGCGTATGTAAAAAACCATCTCCCACATTGCAATACAACGTTTTTGGAAGACAGAGCTACAGATTTTGTTTCTAAGGGGTAAAAGGCCAAAAAACAAGTTCCTTGAATATACACAAAATCGGTAACTCTGTCTTTCAAAAACGGTATATCACAAGGTGGGAAATAGGTTTTTACGTACGCGAATTAATGTAAACTGTAATAAAAATGTATACTTTCGCAGTACGCCCAATGTGCAATTTTTTCCCTTGTTTACATATTTTGACAGGTTGGTGGTTTATTGTTGTTGTTGTTTGTTATTTTTAATAAGCCCGTTCTGGACAGTCAAAAGAACATAGTCTATAGAGCCAAGTGTTTAGAAGTATCTTATATTATGTGGCGTAAAGAAGTTCGCCGTGACAGCTAGTGTACCTATATTTAACAAAGAGCTATAAGCTGTAACGGTTTTGCCTTTTGCTATTTACTTATCTACCTTCCTTTGTTTTGTCCTTTTATTTTGATGCAAACAACAAAATACTTGACAGTGTCTGAACAGTTTTGATAAAATCTAAAATTAATAAATATTTGAAGTGCATATGATTGCCTTTTTACATTTCATAATCTCTCAAGCTTAGACTATATACAGCTCTCAAGCTAAGCTCAAGCAAGGCTGAATAGTTTATAGACCTTTGCCTTTCCAAAAGATAAATTTTAACAACAACAGTAATTTAACAATTTGTGCTAATTGAGACATTTTTTGCTTGAATGTTGTGCTAGGCATTCGTCGCCGCGGCGGCGCGAGACCTTGAAGCGCTGCCGCACGCCCTGCAGTACCGGGCCGAAGAATAGGACTGAGGTATCCCCTGCCTGTCGTAAGAGGCGACTAAGAGGGGACCCCGGGGTCGTTGGGTGCACGAGGCGGGGGCCTCGTGTAGTCATATAACGGCCCCGAGAAGGACGGCGGAACGCGGTGTCCCGTTTCCGCCGTCAAGCGTAGGAAGAGCCATCCGCGCTCAGGGGGGACTATCTCTTCACCTGTCCCCCCGTGAAGAGGCTACACAGCCTATGCTGGGGGGGGTCGCGGAGAACTCCACAGGCTTACCCGCGACCCTCCTGCTATCAGCCGAGAAGGACACCGGCGGGGTTTTAGTGGGTGCGAACCCCACATAACCCTGCGGCTCCCCCCGGGGCTGCAGGGTACTCGTTAGGAGTTTCCCCGCCTTAAAAAAAAAAAAAAAGGCATTACGCAACGTTCATGTAAGAAAAATTATTTAAATTTATTACATCAATTAAAATATACATAACATTAAAATAAAAACATTAACCACAATACGCATCAAAAGCGACCCTGAATATGCAGTTGTTTTTACAATCGCACTGCAATTTACATGTTTTTAAATTGTATTATTGATGGTAGGTTGATGGTAGGTATTGTTATAAAAGTTGATGGTATATTGATATGATTTTGATTTAAATACTTTTATTCAGTTTAACATATTATCCAACCTATAATAACAAATTTAACCAGGGTCTCCAACAATACCACAAATATTTGTTAGAATGCTTTTCGTTCATCTAGCTAGAGCAAATGTAAAAATAAGAAATCTTAATACAATGCTCTCTAGATTAGCTCTACCACCCGGAATTATGCCTATCGGCGTTCCATCGCCGCGCAAAGCTAATAGGCTGAAGCAGATACTACCCTGTCCTCCGGTAACCTGACCATGGTCGATAGGAGACGACGCGCCTTCACCCCATGGCCCGAGAGTTTCGACCCCATAGGGCTCAAAGTCGTTACAATGCTGACCATAGTTGTGCCAATAGTCCTACTTAGTATCTAACTAATCAGTAGTAGTAATTAATTAGTAAGTATAGTAATTTGCGCCGTTTGAGGTCCTCCTCTGGCTGCAGCTGCTGCACCAGCCTCGGTAGATGTCCTTTGGATGTTGGCATGGCATCCGATACTATCATATTAAAGGAACACTTAGTTTGCAATAACATTTATATTTATGATTTAAGAGGTCGTTTACCACTCGTCACGCGCCAGCCCATAAGATTTAATTTACCTCATGTTGTAAATACTCTAGAAAATTTTTATTTGTTAAATAAAATGCAAAAAAGGAAAAAGCTATATATTAAATTGAATCAGCGATTTAATTGGAAATTCGTCTCTTATTTCTGCCGTTAGTCCCATAGGAGTAAGAAAATCCTATTACAGGTAGTCGAGGCTTAATGTGGCCTTGGTCCGCCATCTGCCGCTAACGTTTTATTTCATTTCAATTCTCTCAGAGCTTACTACTAGTATATATAAATAATATTAGTACGTCTATCTATAATACCTATAGATATAAAATTTTATTAGTTTTTATTTTTATGTCGAGTATAATTAGATCGATAACATAAGTACAAGAATTTACGTACCGCTTATTAATAATATTCTATTATTCTTAGCTGCCACCATTTCATAATTAATATGATTGGTTAGAAAAATAAATTTCTCCAGAACTGTCTTTCAGTTGCTGAGTTTGTCTATCGCTAAGAGAAAAACCACCTCAGCCTTGTTATTATGTAACTAATTTTTCTAATAGCAGCCCGTAAAAAAATGCAACCACAGAATTATAAAACCAAGAGAGAGGGTAGAGTCTTTAATGTTCTGTGGTAGCGACATCAAACTTCATCATCAATACATGTACGTAGTACTTATTAATTCCATGTACATAGTATAAAACAAAGTCAGCTTCCCGAGTTAATCCCTATGTATGCTTATGCAGCGGAATTTAAATGCGTTTTTGTTAAATAGAGCGATTTAATAGGAAGGTTTATATGTAAAATACATGCACAACAACGTAAACGGTAAGTCGGTACAAAGATCGCCTGGACGACTAGTCAAAAATAAAACAAATACTTCATAATTTGCACGTTGAAGTTGTTTTCAAGTAGCTATACCTAAATAGGCTTAAGGTTATGATTTTTAAATAGTCAGCCCATACTTTAATGTGTTATCTATAGGTATGTAGTCTATAGGTTAATTATCAGGGATATAGATTGAATAATACACAGAACTTGTGTTCAATTAAAACACGTATATTTTTGGTTTGACTTTTCTAATTTAGGGTGCTCCATTTTTTGTCTTTTAAATATAAATTATTTCTAAAAATAATTACATCTTATTGGACTCGCGAAATATACACAGCCTCCTTAAATGGGCAATCAGGAGTTCTGTGTAATTTCGGGGCCCGGGCAATTAGCTCGGCGTAATAATAAATAATACAATAAGGTACATAGTAAAGGAGGAATTCAACAAAGTAGGTACCATTAAATGGCTTAACACTAAACTCACATACTGAATCACGCGCGCGTTCCTCACTCGCGACCACAACAGTCTTATACTATATAATAATATCACTAGGTAGACAGGTGCGGCACAGACTTGTCCTGAACCGTTGTTCAATATGTACAGTGTGTTCATTCGAAGTGGCTGCTCTTGAGCTTCTTGACGGCGTTGGTAAGGTGCAGCATCTCGGTGTTGAGCTGCGAGATGAGGGTCTCCAGCTGCTCCACGGAGTCCAGCACCTCCACGCGCTCCGTGTGCGGGTTGAAGCGCACCTCGAAGGGCCGGGACATGGTCGATACCCAGCGTCTAGGAAATTATCCATTATTATTTATTATTGAATTGAATAAACAGGTAGGTAATATTCCTCTATGCAAAGTAATAAATCTGAAAACCTACATTCGGGAGAAAAGCAATACCTGAATTTATCTTTGGCGTCCTCAAAACTTTCAGCAACATAGTAGATGGGTTGGTACTCCTGGTCCTGGTAGGGCTGCACGGAGGTGGAGGCGGGCTCGAAGGGCCGCAGCTCGGGCTTGTCGCTGAGCGCGTGCAGGAGCTCTCCGATCGAGGAGAGCAGCGCGGCGCCGTACGCTTTCACCTGTTGATTCTCCTTGCAGAGGCCGAACTCTACCGTGAACCAATACACCTATGAAACACGAGGTAAATTTTTATAAATGTTTAAAAATTTTAAACTTTATTTTTGTAAACTTCATAAGTTTCAAAACAGCAGCTTACCGATGAGAGCTTTTCAATTTCTGAATCTGACGCGCCAAGTGATGCTAGACCAATCTCCTGTGAAAACTGTGCAAAACTGGGGTCTGCCAAGAGCGGGATGTGGCCGAGGAGCTCGTGGATGCAATCTCTGAAATAAGTGTAAATTTGTAAAGGAAATAGCAAAGTCTCGATCTTAACGGAAGAAGAAGAAACTAACTAGCAGTTATTGGCTTTAATTTAATGTTTGCAGTATCAAAGCTGATAGTGCTTCATGGATTGGATGAAAGCTTTTACAAAGTTAGTATAACCAAGTTTAAAGTTCGCTTTGAAACTGGAACTTCAAACGGCTGCGCACTTCAAAAGGCGGCGACGGCGGCGACGCGCCCGTGGTATTTAACATAACGACGTTAGCGAGCCTTCTATCTAACAGCATTATATTTCCATCACGCTTCTGTCGGACTTCCTGTGTAGACTTATTAAATTTTAAAGTGCGCTTTAACATGCTAGCTCAGACTTTATAAAATAAGCACTAAACTGCTTGATCGTCAATTAGTGCTTCAGGGACAAGGATACCGACGTTGCATAACATTTCCGCAAAATTGATACGTCAAGGTGAGCATAAATTAATTAATAATAATTAAGATCAATTACTATTAAATGAGTCAAGTGTTACATATTTTAAGGTCAAATTATCCTTGTTACTTTACGTCACCCCCGGAAACAATGTAAATGAACAATGCTAAGCAAGTTTGTATCAAAGGTTCAAACAATGTACAGCCACTTATTTTAACTGTTGCGTTATGTACGGATGAATAATAAAAAGTATTTTCTTCGTAGATACTTACGGCTCAGGCGTGTGGAAAGGTGAGTTGTTGTGTCGCACGTACTGCGTAGACTGGAAGACTCGGAAGGCCAGGGAGGCAAGGAAGTCGCGTGCTGTCAGCAGGCCGGCGGCTGGGCGCAGCGAGAAGCCTGTGTGCTGGCGCAGGAAGTTGCTAACTTCTTCCAATTGCGGGATGCGGTGTGGCACAAAAATGTCTGCCTCCTGTAGTTTCTGAAGCGCCGCTTTGTACTCCAAGCACGCGTGCTTTGGGGTCAGGTCCTGCACGGTGTTGAACACTCGCTGCCATGTGGCGTTCTCGGTGTCTGTGTACTTGATAGATGGGATCGGGTCTCCATATTTGTAGGCAAAAGCTATTTCAGCTATCTCTTTCCTGCGCATTCTGTACTCCTTGTCAGCAAATCCAGGGTGGTTCATGTCTAGTTCTGGTTCGTATTTAGTCATCAGATGGTTGCAGTTGTCCAGATCAGATGCATGACGCGGGAACCAGGGCGTCTTGTTAGAGACGTTGTTCTCCGAGATGAGATTGATTCCACCGAACGAGGTGGACTGTCTCAGAGATCTGATTAGCTGCAAGAGGTTGATGCGTGACATGTTCACATTGACCAAGGCGTCGAACTGCACGCCCGGGGCCTGCGACGGGCGCGTCTCCAGGTGCTGCACGGCGCCCTTGTAGTTGTCGATGGTCTTGAGGATGCGTGCGAGGGAGCCCATTCCGTCGCGCATGCGAAGCAGCAAAGCAGCTTTTTGAATTGCCTGCTCGGCTTCTGGAGATTCGCTTGCAGCATTTTGTAAAATTACCTCTTCTTCGGTAAGTGTATAATCTGTATAGTAACAAAAATCAAAACGTTATGTAAGTATAACAATAATGATTGTCAAAATATTTTTAAGTACAAAGTAAGTACATTGACCGTATCAATAGATGGTAAGTATTACAAAAAAATTGCTGAATAATTCTCAGTTTTAAGATATGTATATAAAATGTATTATTCTGTTCTGGCGTTTTGGCCAAGTAAATAACAAGTTATTTTAAAATTACCTTCATTATCGTTTCCTCCTTCAACGTTGCCATTAGCTAAAATAACAAAACAAACCAAAAATAAAAAATCTTAAAAAAACAAATCACAAACAAAAAAAAAAAAAAAAGCAATAAAGTGCTCGCGCCAATGCACAACGCAAACATTAAAAAAATCATTAGAAATCGGGAAATATTATAAACGATTGGACCTTATATTCTACACAGAACCCGATTGAACCTGTGTGGTTTGAATTTAGCATTATCTGTGTGCAAAATATGTATATATTTCAATTAGCTCTTTTAATTATGGGTGAGGCTCAGGCCTTCCCTGCATTTTTGTAAAAGCTACTGACTCTGTGCCGAGGTTTTAAATGCTAACCATTTTTTGCGTTCTGTTGACTTTCCGTGACCTCGCTGGAACCAATCGTTACTGCATCTTGGATGTAATCAGATTCCAAGCCGGAGTCTAAACAAAAGTAAACAAAAAAAACTTAAATTAAAAAAAAAGAATAAAAAATGTACAAGAAATAATTAACGCAGTTGCGTGTAGCATTTGATTCTGACGCGACTACAATGAAAGTGTTTATTTCATTGTAACGATGTTTGGAGATTAATTTCTTCACGATAAAAATACTGATCGGAATTTGACAAAACTTCTCATCGAAACGGCATTTAAAAAAAAATATATATATCACCATTAGCCCGGGCGCGAGCCTCCTCGAGCACGCTTTGCTTGGTCTGCTTGACTACCAGTGTTTCGAAGCGAGCATCGTCCACTAGAGAGCGGCGTCTGGACGGATAGCCATTCTGTAACAAAAAGGAATATTTTGTCGAATATGCTTATCAAGAAGAAAGTTTAACATAAATGATTTAATTAGAACCCTGTAGTAAATAAAAGGGACTATAAAGCCCACCATACCTAACTGGGCTAAAAAACAATCTGAAACGTAGCTGCATCGCTCGTGCTCCGCATGCGCTACGTTTCAGTCTCTAGACGACAGCACGTAATAACACGTAACGCAAATGAAATATACTTTCTCATACGACCCAATGAACCGAACACAAAGAGAGGACGAACTTCTATAAACATAGCTTGATCTCCTAAATCCTCATAAATATAAAGCGGTCACATCGCGTTATATTTCATGTGCGAGTAGAAATTGCTTTTAAGGAGTTCAGTTCCTAAGCTTATTTCCTGAGTGTGGCCGGGCGTAAAGTGCTGCCATTATTCTCGCCCTCGCGGCGGAAACGACTTCTTGCGATGGAAATTCCTCAAAGAGCAGTTTCTAGGCGAGTGGGCCGGATCTAGCCAATTATACCGGAGCCTGCAGCCAGGCTCTACTCACTCCGCAAGATAAAGGTTCTATTGAGAAAGAGACAAGTTGTGATAATAGAGTTCTGTTATGTTATGTATTGTATAGAAGAGCGAAACACTATGCAATTTAAAGCAATGAATCAAAGGTTGCAATTACAATTTGCGGCAAGCGCGGTTTTATGAACAAAGCGATGTGAGCTACAAGTTTAGCTATTTAATTTAAAACGTCTTTCTTCTTGTGGAAATTTTGGAAAATTTCGACTCATAACAATAATTAATCAAAGGAGTTCGGGTTGTAAGTAGTATACTGTACTACTTAGGTCGCTGTCATCTGTATTTCCGCTGAGTACTCCTAGAATTTTTGCGGGGGTTTTATTTATGACTTTTACTACGCTTACAATCGTGCATTGCACACGGCACATCGTTACGAGACCGATTTTCAGGTGAGAAGCCACAATTTCGCGCCGCCCGCCCTCCGCGTTAACTGTGTCAAGAGTCACGCTGATCTTTCGCTTGCTGGGCACTGAAAGCGGCATTCACAATCTCTTCACAATGCGAGTTTATTGTTTTAATCTTTCATAAAATTTATTTTTATGTGTGGAGAAGTTTGAAATAGATTAATGATTTGACAATAATGTCTTGTTTGCGATATACCTACTTATTTGATAAATTTTGTTAATATACGAAATAACGCGTACGCGGGGCGGCCACGGAAGGTGGCGTGTCCTCGAAATCACGGAAACGGTACAGTAAGTGTCGTTGAACGGTGTCATTGTGAAGTTAAAGGTTCGCATAACTAGAGCAGGATTCGGAATCCGGTTGATATAGCCTTGGCGGCGGAGTGCCACTCGACCGCTCCAATCGGCCGCAGTTAATTAAACTGTACGAGGGCGCCGCAACCTGCACGGTCCCGCGGCTGCAAGGGCGCCCGAGCCCAGTGATTGATCGCCGCCGGCCGCCGCCGAGCCTCTCAATAATATCACGACGAAATTACGCCTGCTAATTAGACGTACTAAATGTCAGATGAGAGTGAGTGAGTGAGCCCTTTTCATACTCATTACTTCACTCCATCTCGACTCGTCCGAAGCTTTCAGATTAAAACTTCTTTCTGAGGGCATGTTCTACAGACAGCATGAATTCGTTGTAATCTTAAGTGATTGTTCTGGATGAGTAGGTACAATAAGTATTTTAAATTAAGACGATGCTATTTATAACTTTTTAGTATTTGAATTAGTTGACCGCGACGCGTTCGCATGGTCAATAACACATTTTTTGTCGACCTCGAAATCGAATACTAAGACGCAGCCTCAGCGTTGCGTGCAGTTAATTTGAAGAGAAGCTGTTTTGTAAGTTTGCAGCCACTGGGTGGTGTACGGAAAGGAGGTCGTCTTACCTATCATTGTTTTACAAGGATAATTAATAATAAACTATTAACACAACTTGCAATGGGTATCTTTGAAAACAAACTCCAAAATACTTAGTTAAACAAACTAAGTACGTCATTCAAGTAGGTATACAGAGTGAGCTTGCTCCAGAATGTGTTGGCGAGCAATGCACTGCCTCACATGCGACCTTCGGGGCTAAAGGAAATAAAAAATGTAGATGATGTTAGTTAATAAAAACACGGTAATTGCAATATGTGAATTAATGTGTCCTTGAACGCTTAGCGGTTAGTTCAAAACTTTATCGAATACACCATCGCATAGCGCAACCTGGAAATGACATATTCGCAAACAAGCATGTACTTCGCAAAAGCTCGTAAATGTGCCAAAGTTTTAATTTTGATGATCGTCATGTCCTGCCTGCATTTATTCTACGATTTAGTTAAGCGATGTAAACCTTATTGAATACTGAAAATATCCAAGTTAAATTGCGACATGCGACTACGCTAATATGGTCTATAGGAAAATTATTGTTCTCAATAGTTAGTAGTGGAATTTTTCCGCAGCTCAAGACAATGAATCTGCAGAAAAATATGATTGAGTCTGAACAATGCCGTGCCGTACATCGGGGAAGCTACATCCAGAAAACCTATAAAAATAGACTCAACAAACTGAGACTGGACCGGACGCTCGGTGCGTGTATGTGGCATATAGGTATTTATGCATACGATGTCGAAAAGATGACGATAAATAAAAAAAATATTAAAGTTGTGTTTTCACAGATAAACATAGATAGTGCGCGGGTACGGCTGTCAAGCTTTGACGAATAGACTAACGCTCTTTATTGGCTCTAAATTCACTTGGTTTCCACGCTTCTACGGAATTATTTTTTATAGATGGTCAGCGGCCTACTCCGACAATGAATGAGCAACTAATTTAATTTAGTGTGTATTATTTTACTGTATGACGCAACCTGTCACACAATAGTATGAATTCAGTGTGAAAGCTACATAATCGTACAATAATTGAAATTTAATTGTTTCGTCGGGTCGTCGTCGGTAGCGTCGCAGTATTCCGCGGCTGGGATGCCGCTACTGTACTTGTTCTGAGCATTTACGAAATAGCAGTGAAAACACTTAATTTTGACATCTCGAGTTCTTAATTTACACTTTCACACGAATTTACGACAATTTTATTTATTTTTTATTAATTTAACATTGCTTAATTTAAACAGATGGAACTTCGTATTCCTTTAAATTCGACTTGTTTTATGTAAGTATGCAATACAAATTACTTTTTAATTGTAAGGCAATGTATTTAATGCATCTCTATATGATAGGTAGATAATTGTTAGATCATTACTTCCGTTAATTAGAAATATTATTCGTGTGTTCGTTTTGTATCTCTTTTAATTATTACTGTTTTAAATATTGAAGTTGTATTATGATTATAAACATTGGATATTTATTTGTAACATTTTAAGCTAGATTTCTACATGCAAGGATCACAAGTTTCTTTTATTTCAACTCAAATATGCTCAAGGGCGCTAATTGAGAGTGATATAAGAGAAAAACGTAATTTATATATTTATAAGTAATCATTTTGTTGCGTACTTGACATATAAAGCTTAATCTAAAATTGGTTCCTGTATTGAGTGTGAATTGTTAATTTGAATATGATGATAGGCATTGTTTGGCGATCTGAAGGCCGGGGCGGCGGCGGTCGCGGCAGCATCTAGGTGATGGCGATTAGTCGGTGACGTGCAGCGTGCAGGAGGTCGCGGGCACTAACTAATCACGGATTCCTCCTCATTAGCCCGCACTTGCTTTTTGTAATACATCTACTACTAACTTTATGTAACTGTGAGTGTAATTACTATATACTTACAATGTAAACCTTGCATTGTGATTCAATAGTAATAAGGCCCTATGGATCTTTTTTTTTTTTAAAGTTTAGATAAAACTTGGACTGTTGAGCCCTACCACACAAATTTATTAGCTTAAAAGCTTTAAAAGGGTGATATAAATTACCTTCTATGAGCTTTTATTATAGTTAGTTTGTTTGTTATCATCATCTTAGTCACAAGACATCCACTGCTGAACATAGACCGACCAGTATTTTGCGACCCTCATCCAGTGGACTCCCCCATAACCCTCACTCACCACACACAGGTCGTCTGATCATCTTTTGGGGGTGTGATCTACGTACGTCGGTGTATGTTTAAAATAAAATTACGAATAAATTCCAAGTAAGAATTAAAAAATCCGGGCTATGTAGAACAAAAAATTACCTGCACATAAAATTGTTCAATACTAACTAAATAAAGTCGCGTTGGTTTTCTTTATATTTATTATTACACTTTGGGGTGATTAAAATCAGTTATGTCTGTGTCTGTATTTGGAAGGTGATTTAAAGCAAGATCCATGTCTGTTGTAATGAATATGACAAATTAATTTGTAAAATGAAAAAAACAAATCCTAAACCCTCTTTATAGTATGTGCAGTCGCATGCAATGAATTTTATACAATTTCACTACTAATTTGTTTTAAAAGTATTCAAATTTGTTTTTTCACTACTGTACATAGCTAAAAAAGAATAAGAGAGGAAGTCATATTTTCTTTACGTAAATTTACTCTAACTACGAACGAACCTTCTAACCTCTACTTGTGGGAAAATTGACTAAAATAAATAATAATAATGAGACGTTTTCCCGTGCTCGATCACCACTTTCAACTTGTGAGTATCCTTTGAAAAGTCACTCAATTCACATATCCACAGCACTGAGGGTCGGGCGGTGATCGGGCACGAGAAGACGGCAGGTTGACGGTGGAGGGCCGGCTCACCTCGATGCTGTAGGACTTCTTGATGGCAAACATCTCGCGGTTCTTCTGGGCTGCTGCAACGGCCATGCTTGCTACACTCCACTGGTTCTTAGGGCCTGAATGCGATTCACTGCGCGCTTAGCTGGCGTACGTCTACGTAAGCTCTGTCTCGACCACGGGCTCCTGCCTGTCTGTCTACGACTCGAGCTGTCGTATTACAGTAGCTAACTAAACTTTGCGATTGCAAGCAGACCAATGCATGATGACGGTTCGTCAGAACAGTTTAAATAGTGTTAGGCGCGCGCCTCCCACCCCGCGCCGCGGCTCTGAGCGCTGCCTTTCGTCGCGCATGCGTCACCGCGGCTGCCGCGGGCTTTCCATCCTGCGGGCTGCTCTGCTTCCCCAGCCCCGGCCATGCCCCGGCCCTAGCAGGAAACTGACGAGCCTGTCATTTGGACCATACCTAGACCATACCCTTCGCCCACAACTGAAAAAGCCAAGAGATATTGCATATACGAATATGTTGCATACAATACAATAGGCTGGATAAAACGATGTTGGTTTTTTAATAATAAGTACTTGTTCTTTTACATATATTTTTTATTACTAGGTATAAAGTTTTTAAATAAAATCATTTTTTCCAACTGATAGGAACGCATCTACTTAAATCGATAATAATAAACTCCGCCTAGCTCTTACTATCTGGGTGAGGAAAGAACTCTTAAACTACTAAACTAATTTAATAAATAAATAACGCATCACACTCAGAGCCCCTAACTAGGAAGAACCTGTATTTTGGGTGCCCGAAACATATACATAGACAAACATTACACCCAGAAGACCGGGAAACAAACACGATATTCATCAAAACAATGTTCGCCCCGCCGGGAATCGAACCCGGTGCACCCGCGTCTCAGTCCACATCACTGCCATGCCAACTGAGCTACTATACGGAGCAGTCAATAAATAGACTAATTTTACTAAATAAATTAATTTGATGAAACTTGGTACATTTTTTAAGTTACGAATGCTCTAAGCTCCAAATACCTAATACATTGAAATCAACAATTTTGCCGTGTAGAGTGCTTATCCAGGATCCGATCACAAGATTTCAATAATTTTTCAGTTTTTCGTCTCATTTACTGAAGTAGAGCTCTGTTAGAGCTCCATAATTAATAGATAAGCTAGCTCTGACGTATCAGATTCAGATAATCTTTGATTACATTGGTAGAGAGAGATTGTAGATATGGGTCATAAAAGTCGTACATATTATTATCACTAAACATTTCTGTTATAAGGTGCATCTTTTCAATATACAGGGCTTGCAAGTAACGGTCGTTTGTGCTGGCTGGATACGTAGTCAAGGAAATATCGTGTAATACACTATATACTACATTTCTTACATTGACGTTTCCGGGTTTCCGTGTTATCCTACCGCGTATCATATCTGGTGAACCCATTCATCTATTTATCCGTAACTAGTCGACCCGGCGAACTTCGTACCACCTAACCTATTAGTATTTTGTGCATGTATGTATGTTACAAACCTTTCTCTTGAATCACTCTATCTATTAAAAAAAATTGCATCAAAACCGGTTGCGTAGTTTTAAAGATAAAAGCATACAAATAGGGACAGAGCAGAAAGTGACTATATTTTATACTATGTATTGATATTGATTGATGATATTGATGCAGCAGTTAGCAACAAGAAACTTATTCCACTTTTAGTAGATTTATTAACACCAAAGCAAAAGGTCCAAATGATCTCCAAGAGCGGGATTACACTTAATTTTACTTTCTATATTAATATTATTTTTGACTATACCAGGGGATTCCCACACGATAAGTCGGTGATTATACTTATAAGGGATTATTCACTACTAGAGGCTGCCCCGCGGTTTCACTCGCGCAGATTATAATTATATCATAAACACAAAAATCCATTTTATTCCCGTTCCCATGGGAATTTCGGGAAATCCTTTCTTAGTGCTCACCTACACTCCCTAAGGAACCTAAATGCAACATTTCAGCCCGCTACGCCCAGTAGTTTCGGCTCTGCGTTGTCTGTCAGTCAGTCAGTCAGTAACGGAAGAGTTTTATATATATTGATAACTCAAATTTAAAAATTAAAAACCCCCCACCCAGTCAGACCCCTCATCAACTTAACTAGAAATAGAGCTAATCATCTTTAAAATATCATGGTTACCTTAACATATACCTGCGTTGTCTGTCAGTCAGTCAGTCAGTCAGTAACGGAAGAGTTTTATATATATATAGATATTCAGCTCAACATAACTAAATACTTAACAACTTTCCAAATGCAACATGGGTCAAATCTTAAAAGCAACATCAGCTGCTCCATACATTATTTAATCATTTATTATGTATTTGTTTATCATACTAATATCCTATGTATGGTTTAAAAGACGTAGCAACTGCATAAACCAGCTTATTTCCTGCCTAGCCATTTATGTTAGTTTCAAGCTGTGCGTGGAGCGCTGCGCTGGTAATACCTTTGTTTAGTGATATATAGAGATATGTTCCACAGTTTTTCCCTGGGACAAACCACTCATTTTTATAAAATCGAATAAATTATTTTAGATTACTTTTAAAATACATATGTTGGTTATTTCTAAGTTTTCGTAGTTGAACAAGCAATTCTTCGTCAGTCATCAGTGGTTTTCTTATCATTGCAATTTTAAACAAATCATAATTATGGCATTAAGTTACCGCGAAAATATTCCGAGTACCTAAGGGATGACTTTCATTAGGGCGGGCGGGCCGTGGACGGGGCACTGTGCACGGATTATACATTTTGTATGAAGTTGCAGATGAGCAGCACCGAGCGGGCCGGGGCCGCGGGCCCGGACGGGAAACGGATAATGCACGACGTTATATAAATAGCTTCATAAAAAATGTATGTAACCTGGTAATACCCGTCCACACATCATGATGCATCTGCAGATGCAGTGTTAACACGTAAAGGTACATATTAGCAAATTTACTTTATTTTAAAGTGGATATTTTGAAGCATTCATATATGCATACAATTTTCAAAACTAAATAAAATACAAACTAAATAGCTACATAATACATAACGTTAATATTTAAAAGAATGAAACTAAACACATTAAAATAAATGTTTATACCTAAAACAAATATTTTGTATTTTAGGGAGTACAACTCAAACTTTGTCTATAAAAAATATTAAAATATTAAAAAACTTTTTGTAAGTTTTACATGAAACTATAGTTGTTATGTTAACTATATATATGTTATGATAAGATAAGATAAGAGAATTCTTCATTGCAACCAAAATAAAACATAAAGTATATAAAAAACAATTAACAAATATCAATGCAAATGACGGCCTTATCACTAAAAGCGACATACATATATATAATTGTGTCTGTTCTATGTATGTAAAGGAATTTTCGTAATCTAATTAGATTTAAGGAGCTACTATACTATTTATTTATATATATATTACGATACGCAAATTCATTTACATACATAGGACAGACACAATTTTAGGTTTCAAAAATTTTAATTTGGATGTAAGTAAGGGAATTTCTTTCTCGATATTAATTATTTAATTAATTTAGTGAAGTGATTACTTGGTTTATGTTATATTATGTTGTAAAAAGTTTAAAAGATATACTTACTGAAATTCTACAGTTTTATTGAAACTCAGGTTGCGCTGATAAAAAACTAATCTTTGTCTTTTATTATTACCTTGAGTTTTTGTTGGCATTATACGATGCATAACTACAACAATCCTTTGGATTTTCGATTAAAATTTTAATGACTTGTTTTGTGTCAGTTTTTGTTTTTATTCTTACAAAAAACGTTTACGTGCTAAAAAGTTGACAAATTGCTGTGCTTTATATGCTTATATCACAGAGAATATAATACTACTTATTTTTTTTTTCTGATATTTATTTTAGTTTATAATTTTCGTTTTTCCATCTATAGTGCCGATAGTAAGTTTTTTTTTAAATATAAAATGTGTTAATGATGTGATATCATAATTTGGCAAGATGTGTTACTTTGAATTCACATGTTATTTTTATAATTACAATTCTTAATTTAATACTTACGTACTTATTATTAATAAATCTCCAAGTGCCCGCTAATAGATAAAGGCAGGAAAAAACCATTTAATTATTTAATAAATAATATGGTATAGAATTGATGGCGCATAAACCTTCCGTTAAACGTAGTCTAATTAAAACCTTATTCCATTGTTCTGAGATCGTCAGAATGTAGTAAAATAAGTATAATGAACTTATTGCATATTTAATAGAAATAGGACCTAGAAATAGTATTTATTATAGATGAACTGCTAGATAATAATTAACTGGAAAAGGTGTTTATTCTGTAAGTAAATGAGTAAAATTATTTTATTAATTTGATGATGATGATTCCACGCCGTCTGTCTAGAAACATAAGGAGTCGTCTCTTAGTTTCGCGATTCCCTGCCGCCAGTCCTTCTGTCAGCGGCTCTTCTGAGAGATTATTTTATTCTAGGAGGCGGTCTTCTTCTTTTCGGAAATCTTTGCTTTCAAAGTAAATTAATATCCAACTTTTTTAAACAAAAAAAACCTATACCTATAGTTTCAATACATAGTATAAAATAAAGTCGATTCCCGCGTCTGTCCCTATGTATGGCTAAATCTTTAAAACTATGCATCGGATTTTGATGCGTTTTTTTTAATGGATAGAGTGAATCAAAGGTAGGTTTATAAGTATAATACATGCACAAAATACTAATAGGTTAGGCGGTACGAAGTTCGCCGGGTCGACTAGTATTTAATAAATTGAAAAACTATCACAGCTAAAACACTTAACAGTTACAGTCTAACATTACACGCACTTCAACCCCCGCTTCAACTTTGGCACCTCTAATATGCTGTGGGTTTTTTAACGGAAACTGGAAAGTTTTTACAGCAGATCAGTCTGTTGGGTTGTGGTTGGGTTACTCTCTAAATGCGTACTGGAAAACCCTATGTTGCAGCGTAGTGTAGAGTTATGCAAAGAGCTCGGCTGCGCAGGCGCAGGCGGTCACACACATCACTTCACATCACAAGTCACAACACAGCGTGCCGCGCCGTGCTGACCGGTTCTCGTCCACACGCTACTTCATCTGCTCATCTTGCAGTTATGAAAGGTAAATCCCCGAAATTTTTATTACGTATGCTTTTTGTCTGGCTGGCTGGTCAGTCAACCTGACCTAATGAATAATTTTATATATTATTAAATGGTATACTTAAGTTGAATTTTTAAGTTTGTTGGTTTCTAGGCATTCTGCCTGCCGAATCTCAGGAAAGCCTAGATGTAACTAAGGAAGGACTAAAGAAACAAAACATATAGGTAGATGTGTCAGCCTTTTTTTGTATTTTTTTCACTATTTTATTTAAACTTTTAAAATAATAAACGATAATTACAACCAATTTACGAATTAATTAAACCGACTGCTAACTCACCAATGAAATGGGTTAAAGCGAACCTTGTATAAACCCTTTGTTCTAAAAGATCCTTTTGAGACTCATCCTGTTAGTACATACCTCTATGTAAGTACCTACATGGTGCATTTTTCTGATATTTTTAATAATAAATCCGACGAGCGTTCATAATTTAGCCAGTTTGGCAAGATAATATTAATTTACAGTGTCGTATTTTGTTTTTTTTTACTCTTACTTACGTAATTAAAGAAAACAATAACTCAAAATTGATTTTAAAAAACCCGATATTACTCATCTTAAAATACTTAATGAAATCGGAATTTTACCTGACCGATTGTCGTCAGAGACGGTGACGAGCAGTGCGTGCCTTCCTTAAGAGACGTTTGTTTACATCGTTATAATATCGACAAAATGTATTATGTATCTAACACAAATCTTTAATACTAATAAATTTTAATCCTTACTTCACTTGAACTTAATTGCTGACATTGATAAGTCCTAGTAAGTACCTGTTAAAATTAATATGGACACCGAAGAATATTGATTGATTCATGTACTTAATCTTTACCTTATTTTAATTTGTAAGCAATTCAATCATGTTCATGTAGATTGTAGATCACTATCTTTATGCATAAACTGAAATCATGGGCATACTTGTATTTGATTTGTATATTAATAATAACCTTCGCAGGATACGATTCTGTCACTGTTTACTAATTTTCTTTAAGAAATTCACAATGTTTGATTGTATCGGAAAATTAATGCGTTCTACTCAGGAATTTCGGTAATACTGTTAAA
The DNA here is from genome assembly GCA_951802225.1 of Euspilapteryx auroguttella. NCBI lineage: Eukaryota > Metazoa > Arthropoda > Insecta > Lepidoptera > Gracillariidae > Euspilapteryx > Euspilapteryx auroguttella. The sequence continues at coordinate 15,775,527 of OX637641.1, read as the reverse complement.
TCTATCAAATTAAGGCTACGTCAGAACGCGGAGTTTCGTACCAACCTTGACCTACGCCGCCACCGCGCCGCCGCCGCCGCCGCCGCCGCCGCCGCCGCCGCCGCCGCCGCCGCCGCGCCGTGCCATAACATACGTAACAGTTAGAGACGCATCTCTATCTATTGCTTCTGCCTCTGACACACTTTAGAATCGTGAATGGAGTCGAGACGCTGTTTTGTACAAAACTGGTTTTACTCTGGTGTATCATCGACAGGTTCTATGTAACTACTACTTAGAGTTACAGTTCTATTATTCGATATAATTAAGTTATATCACCTGTACTTAATTATATAACGTGTTGATCAATTTTGGAACCCTTTTATTGGTCCAAGCAAATAAAACCTGATCATTTGTAAAACCTGCTGATATGTACTCTTCTAATTCAGTCACTACATTAAAAATATTGAATAGAATAGAATAGTTTATTTTCCTTCATGTGGTAAGTACAAAAGGTGTTCTAAAATTTTATGAGCAGCACATGAACCCTGTAAGTAAGGGCACTGGAATATCTTAAAAACTAACTTAAATCTAACGCAGAGTTCCAAGAACTTAACTTAAAATGTAATAATTATTGTTTTTCCTCGAAAAACTCTTGTATGGAATAATAGCTTTTATTTAGTAAGTATAGTTTAAGTTTTTTTATAAATATTTTGTATATTATCTTTTTTGGCTATTTCTTTAGGAATTCTATTATAAATTTTTACTGCCATGGAATGTGGCCCAGAGCTATGCATTTTTAGAGAAGAGGTAGGTATGGCAAGTTTATTTTGATTTCTAGTGTTAATATTTGTAGTATAATATTATTTTGCTATTGTAAAAATATATTTTTTATTATTCCTAACAAATTTACAGAGTTCAAGAATGTAAAGAGATGTTAATGTCAATATGTTTAGTTTGTGTTGTTGGTTGAATACAATTAATCCATTGCTTGATTTTATTATAACGATGATGTATCATGTATTATTAAATCATATCTTAGTCCAATTGTGGACAAGAAGCGAGAGTATATTTAGTACAGAATACGCGGATATGATATGCGGAATAATAGATTTGTTTTTTGTTCTTCATGACTTCCGGAATTGATGTGGTATAAGATTATAAAAAAAAAGTTAGATCCGCATCCGGATACCTAATATAAAACTTTATTTGAAAAGTGATTGACTAAAATCTGATCATAAATTATTAAAACACAAATTCATAGTTTGGTAATAAATAAAGACGGGGTTCTTGAAGAATTTGCTCTATTTAAGAGTTGTTTATCATAAACTAAAAGTTATTACGCTTTGACTAGATTATTTTTCTTTTGGTATGATTTTAATTTCCACAGTTCACCTCACCATTTAATTAAACGTTAAGTTCTAATCTCGTTCTGTGATGAATATTTAGTTCTATCACTTTTTTAGGATACAAAATGTTTATTTAAGGCGAACTAGTGTATATTTATTTACTAAATTTACTCCTACAAGTAGGGTATCTACATAATCTACATACGCATTATTTCAAGACTGCAGAATTCTTGTGAATAAAATAAATGTAATGGTTTTTTGTTAACAGCATTCTTAGTTTTTTAGTTATAGAAGTCATAAGGTTTGCAGGTTGCAGGGTATTTAGGAAAAGGAACCAAGAACCAACATAAATTTAGTATCCTATTATAAAATAAATGTATTTAGGAAATCGGTGCGCGCTGATGCTATCTCTCGGCAGTTTTGACTGCAGCAAGGTCCGCTCGCGGGGCTAGCCACCTCAGTGCCCGCCGGAATTATGGTTATAGAATACCTCTATCAGATCAGCGCTCAAGCGTAGTGATTTATTCGCGGGCGACCGCGCAGCTGGAGATTTGCTAGCGCACACTTCAAACGGAACTCGGAAATAATGCAATTTGTGACGTAGTCGACGATCACTCTGCTTCCATTACTTACCTGAGCTCGTGATAATGTAATATTAAATATATAAGTCGCCGGAATTGGCAACAAGGGCGGGCGTCGGCTCGTACGTTGCCTTGAAGCGGTCGCCGGATCTTGCAATTTAAAGTCGAATATTTCCGAAACAAAAAATAAAAAAAGTAGATTCTTATATTGAAACCGTAATAAAATAGTTTTGTGGAAGAAAAAAATTAACATAACTTAGTACCTACCTATATAATTTATTTATAAGGAAATTAGAAATAATATTTATGGGAAAAATCAATACATAGTATAAAATTAAGTCGCTTCCCGCGTCTGTCCCTATGTATGCTTAAATCTTTAAAACTACGCAGCGGATTAATATGCGTTTTTTTCTAAATATATAGAGTGATTCAAGAGGAAGGTTTATAAGTATAATTACATGCACAAAATAGTAATAGGTTAGGCGGTACGAAATTTGCCGGGTCGACTAGTATAGGATAAGTTAATATCCACTGGTCTGACGTTTGGCAAAAGCCTCACGGTACGGTATGATAACCTGACGTGAAGGAAAAGAATTCCAAGACTTGTCAACCACATAATTTTCCTTTATTTGACTCGGTTGTTTTCCGTATGCTGCATAGACTCCTAATGTTCATATCTACATAATAGTTAGATAATATAATTTCTGAATGTAGTGATCTCTTTAAATAACTATTAGAACAAGTTTTAATCTAGGCCTGCGAGTGAGGAAAATCCCGCGCATTTGTACTGGCTGAACAAATTGCATGCAAAACCCACTTAAGATAGTTTATTAAGTAAACTTTACTTACACCTCGGCTGTTTTGTAGCTCAGAAACGTTGGTATTTCCAACTTTATTTTTTTACTTTGCCTTTATTACTTTACAATACAAACAACTTCTCATAGCCTTTAGGTGGTCTTATACAGCGGGCCGAAACGTTTCCCGATCGACCGATAAAATCTGGAAGCTCAACAAGCGCACCTATGTAAACAAACTTGGTAATAAGAGGAATACGTAGGCCCTCAGACCCAGACTATCTTATAAATAAGTTCGATGACAGTAGGCATTCTGAACTAGGTAAGTAAAAAATTACATGGTGTTTTTGCATATGCTAAGTAGTAAAACCATTTAATAAGTACAAGTTTGAAATAAGCCTTTACACTACAAGCTTTAAACCTTTTTTGTTATCAACTAAATCTGACTGTTTACTCGGAACAATCATTACTACCTTAATATTATTACAATTTATTTATAGAACTGACCAGTGTCTTATAAATACTAAAGCACTTAGATACCTACCTATACAAACATAAAAAAACCCAGTAAGCTGAAAACTCCAATGATATTTCTAGAAAAAACATCTTTTATCTTTTACATAAAGTAATTTAATCGTAGCTCGTGATGTCTGTCACTACGAAATGTAACCGTGTTTAAAAACTACAAATATCTACATAACCATATCCGAAAAACAACCAACCATATAAAAAGTTAACTCAAAATTAAGACTGAACGTGACCTCATGGTTGCTAAGCTACGAATTTTTAAGTTTAATCTAACTAGGCGTCAGAACTCATAACTCGAATACGGGATGTAGCTCAAAAAGCGGCAGAATTGAAGTGGGATTGGGCCGGCCACGTCGTCGTCGCCCGTATGGAGTGGAGTCTGTGTATTGAGCGATTGAGCATTGAGCAAGTGGGTCCCGAGACACAAAAGAGATGACGTGGTCGCTCCGGGACTCAAGGAAACGCTACGCCTGGTGGGAATCCGCTAAGGACAGGGAAGTGTCAAAAGAAGCAAAGAGACTTTTGCCCAACAGTGGAAGAGTTTGGATAATAATATAGAGCTAGTTAATTTAATTAAATAATTGATTTTCCTCTAAGTTTTAAAGAAAAACAATGCCTATCTACTTAATTAAAATGCAAACTTTTGTACAGATGCCAATTAAGAATGACATCGATCGTGTAGTCGCGTGGGTATGATTAATATATTTTAATCATAAAATAAAATTGTAGTACAATAAATATGTCAATAATTGCTTATCGTACCTATCTAGATTGGTAATTAGTGGCGTGGTGTTAGGCGGTGGCTCATAAACGCATAACCTTGTGCATCGCATCAAAGTGAGGCTAATTCTGTTAGCCTATGGATAGATTGGTTTTATATTTCACAAGAGATTCGTTTACCTTCTTCTTTTTGTTGTTTTGTTAATACTTATATTAATTGTAATCTTCTTTTAGCGCGTCTTTTGCTTTACCTAACTACCTTTACCTAGCAAACGGTATCAGTCGTGTAGCTGACCTTTCTTCTCATAAGGTCAGCAAGGGTTCACTTGGCCTCCCTCTGCCTCAGGAAGCGCCATAGAGCTACTACGTTGGTAGCTCGGTTGGTCAAATAAAACTGTCTGCCTAAACTTAAAAGCTAGTAATATAAATGATCAAAGTAAAATAATGAGTATTAACAAACAAAGGGCGCGTAATGAATCACTGCGTGCACCGTATGTAAGTGGTTCTCGGCTCGTAGATGAAATTTCTGCGTTTGCTTCCTGACGACCTTCGGCGTCGACGGGCGGTAAGTAACGAGCGTAACACCTGTACTTGTTAAGAACTATAAGATCACGAATTAACTCGCACACTGTGAGTTTCATACAAATGCAAACTTTGAAACATTGTTATTAAAGTACTCCTTGTTGTTTTTAGAAGTTATCGATGTGTAGGTTGCCTAAAATGATAATTACATGTGGAAATTTATTCTCCAATTCTTTGCTCGTTCTAGCGCTGGAGCCTTGTGTATCAGAAATCCTATTGATTATGTAGCCTAGCCTTTTATGTACCCCACTGCTGGGTAAAGACCTCCATCTTTCTCCTTCACTCCGCTCTACTCGCCTACTCAGTGCTAACTCTCCTAAAACAACCAACTCTCCTGAAACTTGTCGAGGTCGTCCCGCTATCTCCGACTGAATCGATCACACTTTCGCCGTTCATTATTTGGAACCCACTCGGTGATAAATTTTGACCAGGTCAGGATGGGTAAAATATGCAATGTCAAAGAGACTTCGCTTAAGGGTAGTTGAAAGATTATTAGCTTTATTGGTTCATTCACGGACCATAGAAGCTCTTTCAGGGTTATTTCTTACAGAAGGTTTATACATTTACACTTGGTGATCGAAGATTTACACGGTATTATTTGCACCTATGCAAAAGCTGAAACACCGCAATCGCAAGTAACAAAAATATCCAAATAAAAACCGTCTGAATATTCAATAAGATGCTTATAATGGTTTACAGTCATGAAATAATTTTAGTGTTAATATTCAGAGACAATCGCCAGGTTAGGGCGTGTAAGCAAAGCACTATGCATGCATAAGCCGAAAGACGTCCTCTGCTTGGACTTAAGGCGTTCCTCATAAATCTCCACTACGCCGGGTCTTGAGCGAATCTCATGCAGTGTGCGCAGTATGTGGTGAGCCGCAATGCGATCAGCCGCACGGATGGCATTTAGTATGCACCTGTACGCAAATTGTCTTTGTTTTTCTGACTTTCGTCTTTTCGGTTACCCCTTTTTAGAAGCCGAAAAGTAACAGTAGTAGTCATTCAACTTTTTTTGGTGGTCCAGAAACCGAAAAAGACCACCGAACAGAAAAACAGAACAAGATCCAATTTTACTAAAAATAGTTAATGTTGTATTTTAAAATAGAATGATATCAAAATACGTTAAAACAATTCCATAGAAAAAGAAATATGATACATAATCTCACGCCTTTTATTCCCCGAAGGGTTAGGCAGAGGTACTGGCTCAAGAGCCAGACCCACGTTTAGCCAAGTTTATGCTTTTATTACCAACGTGACAAGGGGCCAGCTTGTCGCCGCGGTTATAACGACCACTACTGCGGCCGGGACCAACGGCTTAACGTGCCTTCCGAAGCACGGAAATATGATAATATTATAAAAACTTACCCCGTAAAGCCCGTACGTAACGAGAACCGAAAAGAATGCTTCATCTTTTACAAAAAGTTAATTTTCTCCGTTGAACTAAAAAAAACTAATATTTTCGCGCTGATTTTTAATATGACAACATAAAACACTATTTTTCTTATGCAAATTTTTGTTGCAAATTATTATGTAAAAAAACTGACTTGATTTTAGGGTAACCGAAAAGACGCCAGATACTCTGAACCGATCATTATGGCAAACCATAATTATTATTTTTTTTAATTTTAAAAGAATTTACTTATCATAATTTTTGGAAAATAATGTTTAACCGATTGAATTTATTATAAATATTAAGGAACCGATACTTACTTCTATTTTTTATGTTGCTTCGAAATATGGAACATAGATTCTGAAGAACAGACCACCGAAGTGGATTTTTTAATCTTAATAGTCAGATAAAACACGGTTAAAAAAAACTTGCTTTGGTGTACATAGTTCTAGTAAAGTACTAAGCTAATTGATAGCTTAGGGATTATGCTTTTAACAATTCAACACGCCTCTAGGCAAGCAAAAACTTAAGATTTTACTTATTTAAACTAAATGATAGGTGTGGCTTAGCTTCTTGATTATAGGTTTCCATTAATTATTTTACAAGATTTTCTGTTTAGAGCGTTGCTTATGGGCAAATGCTCTGTGTTTTGGAAGCACTTTAAATAATTAGGATCTAGGATCTAGGTAACTGTTGATAGAATAGAATCGGCAGCGTGCAGCATAGCAAAAGCAACTAACGTACCGATGCCAAATTTTCTTACATAATGTAACAGCCAATAAATATAGGCTAGCAAAGGATTTACCAAGGGATTAACAATAATAGGAATCTTCTTAACTTTTCAAGGTCCTAAAACAATACAATGGTTTCCAAGATTTTTTGGTCCACTTGAGATTTATTTATTAAATTGAATGATTACTTGGCCTAGTTGGCTTACAATTCGATCGTTAGTGAAATTAGACAAAACAATGGGCTAATGATACCTTTGATAAATATTGATTAAGTCCACCATTAAAAGAGCATCCTCGCCACTTTCTGTAACGCGATTCTTGGCACGCCAGTCGTTGGAAGCGTTCACAGAACCTTTTTAAAATTAAAAATTAAATTAAATACACAATATTCGTCAAAAACACCAGGTCTATTATTTAAAAAAAAAAACTCACACATTTAATGTTTTTGTATTCTTAATCTAATAATGCATTATTATAATGAGCAATTATTATAACAACAAGTGGACAATACTATAATGTATCGTGTCGTAATGTGTAGTAGAAACAAGAATAATTTTATTAACCGACTTCAAAAAAGTTGAAGACAGTTTGACCTGTATGTATGTATGTTTGTCCGCGATTATCTCACTTTTGGCTGAACCGATCTTATTAATTTAATATAAGTAAAAAGTATTTGTTACATTCAGGAAAAGGTTTAAGTACCTATTTTAACCGACTTGAGAAAAGAGGAAGTTCTCAGTTTATGTATGTGTAAATTTATTGAAGGCGGTCTCTTTTTGTATAAAAGTTTTTTATTTTATTTTATTTTAAGTTTATATATGTCACCGGAAAATAATAAAATTCGCAAGTTTATAAATTTCCTAGGAAATTTATAAACTTTCGTAGGATTCTAAACGAGAGATAAATTGAATTATTTTACGCCCACTTTTTCGCAAATTTATAAATTTTCGGCGCGTCATAGTAAATTTATAAACTAACGGAAATCAATCCGTAAGATTCTAAACGGATCGACCAATCACAGAAGAGCTTTTAATTTTACGCTTTTTGAAATACGGAAAATAACACACTGCTCTCTGATTGGTCGATGTTGACAGTGAAATGCTTGCGTCCATAGACTTACGTACAATCAGACTTGCCAAACAATTCGATCACACTAAGAGTATTTTTACTGGTACTAAAAACTAGGTAGGTTAATAGGTTAAGTGTTACCGCAAATTTGCGAAATTCAGTAAAAGTGCACTAACTGACTGAATCCGTTAGAGTTCGAAATAAAATGTTGTTCTCAACATTAACTAGGTTTGCAATATCCCTAGGTAATCTACAGAATAACGACTAAGTTAGGCTCAAAAAATTTTTGACTTAGATTTCAGTTTAACACAGGTAACCCAAGCTCCGCTCGCTTCGCTCGCTTCGCTGGTTAAAGATCACAAGCCGAACCTAACCTAACCTACAATTTTGCCCTAGATTTGAATTTTCGGTCGGAGTTTTCTGTTTTCCGCACTTAATCGGCGAGACATCCGGTAATACGCACAATAACTAGGTAAAGTGTGGTTACCCCATATTTCACATAAAATTTCGCACATTAACTGACCTAAACAGTTAATGTGCACATTGCCCGGTAAAGTGCACATTAACGTATTTCGCAATATAACGGTGACAGATATAATACAAAAAGTAACCTTGTATTATAGGTACCTAACCTACCTACCTAGTTCCCTATTTCACTCTACAAAAATAAAACATTTTGGTCATGGCTACCATAAAACTTTCGTAGCTCTGTGGTAAATTTCAATACATTATACATGGCGTTTGGTTATTGGTTACTTATTATTTTACGAGTGAGTTTAGTAAGTTTATCAATTTACGAATATGAAGCCGTAAAATAATACAATTTATCTCTCGTTTAGAATCCTACGAAAGTTTATAAATTTCCTAGAAAATTTATAAATTTACGGTTTTTGTTATTTTCCGGTGACATATATATTTATAGAACGTAAGGTTTTGTTTCCCGCATGTTTGTTATTATTATTTAGTTTTATTATCATTACAACGCCTCAGCGTGCCTTGCGTCGCGTGCATGCATATTCATGCAGGCACCTACGTATCGTATAGGTAGGTAGGTATATTATTTAATTGTTCTGTGTTTACTCACGCTTTCGACAGTTAAGAGTGCTTCCTTGTAGCCGTGTTAGTAAAGATCTCATGATTATGGGTAATTGACCTAAAAAGATGGAATTTCGTAACAATTTTTCCGCTTTTAGTCTCGTTACAGTCAATAATTTGAATAAGGACAATAATTTCCCACCTTTTTCCTCATCGCGCAAGCCAGGGAAACTTCGAGGTTAAACACACAACAACTTTCATTTTTTTTTGTAAATGCTTAAAATAATTAGATTACTTAAGTATTTAGGTAATAAATTGAAGCTTATTTTGCTTAGTAATCGAAACTTTATAGATGTTTGTATTATTACACGCGAAATATAAAATTAAATTAAAATAAAAACAACTCTCCGATCATTACCCCGGGCGTTGACCTCGCTGAGGGTTCAGTGATCCAATATGTTATTAAGAGTAATAGGTTAAAAAATGTCTTAAAAAACTTCTCAACTATTTTAAATATAATAAAATTTTAAGAATTTATTTTATTTTCAAAAATATTAGTGTAATTTTTTTACAGTTTTTTTTTCATTAGGTATTGTCGTACTAACTGATAACGCCGTTAAGTTATAATGACTGTTTCAAAATAACCTTGTATACTTAGTTAATCAAAAAATACAAAAAAAACTACCTAATTCTTTAATTTAATATTTTTTTATTACCGTTCCCGGATCTTAATCTCGGAATTGTGTTCGATTAAACCTTGAGTTTTCTCACTGTTTCTGACCTTCCTAATTAATTAGATTACAACCTTCTTTTTTTTTAACACTTAAAACTTAAAATAAATACTTAGCTTTTATTTTAATAGGTACTTTCAAGAACTTTTTTTAGACTGGCATAGTTTAGTGTTAGTATTCTTTGTTTACAACGTTTCTTTCCAACAATTTTTTGTCCCAACGTGAGAGGATAATATTTGGCAGCAAACGGTCCAAAATTGGCCATTTTCTTTATTCAACTTTTGCCTCAGACCACAAATTAAGTTAAGGTATCGTGGTCATTTGCCCGTTTTGACGTTCTATTATGTATAGCTTTAAACGGTTACCACATAGCCCTCATATTCTAAAATAATTAAAAGCATTGCAAAACTCTACAATCACTCAAGAAACGCAGTATAACTGCATAGACAATGAAAATTCGTTGGCAATTACATAAATCATTCGAAAACCATTGCTGCTATCTTATGACACTGTTTTCAAATGCTGCCGTTGTTATTGAATTTTAATTGCTGAAATACATCGACTTACCCCCAGTACACATCATCTCTTCTTATATTTAAAACAACATTCAATCCATTATGTTATTTTAATAATAACCTACGTTGTAAGTTATGTAATATAGTAGATATTAATGTTATGCAGCTAAGTGATTTATAAGTGCGTTACCGGTACTAATGTACCTACTTCAAACCAAGTCACGCGTTTGTACTTGGTTGCTATGGTCTCTTTACTTGATATAAATATCTTCTAAACAATGGCCGAAATAAAAAATATGCCTCTTTAACTCCCTACGTATTCGTAGCTACCCAACAGAGCCCTAAAAATTCTAAGCAAGATTATCTAGGGAGTCAAAAACGCATATTTTTATTTCGGCCATGGTTTAGAAGATGTTAATTATTTATCGGAAGTGGCGCTATTTTCGCACCGAGTAAGCCCTTAATGGGAATAGGAACAGTCGCAATGAAATGTGGACACATAAATTATTACTTACAACTATTATTAAATATTTTTACATTTTATTGCACGAATTGTATTGTTATTTTTTAATAAATTATCAGATATATAAGGACGATGCGAAACTAGCTCCACTACCGATAATTAATTAATATCTTCCATGGCCGAAATCAAAAATATGCGTCTTTAAAATCACACTGTTGAGCTCAACAAAGTGTGATTTCAGGTCCGTGTATAAGTATGTAACTTTAAAACAAATGCCAATGAATATACAAGAACTAAAGCGTTTCCGGTCACGGATACCCATATACAAAGCCTGATTACTTTCCGATACCTTACAGAGCAAGATTTATTGATTCCGGTATTGTTGGAAAGATGATAAAGTCTTAGTAAACCATGACAGTTAAACCAAACATGCAAACGTTTTGTACCTAATCGCTAAAACTACGTTGTAGTTGTACGCTTTAACATTTATTTATTTACTAGTCGACTCGGTGAACTTCGTACCGCCTTACCTAGTACTATGATGTGCACTTATTATACTTATAAAATAAAGCTTTCTTTTGAAACAATCTAACTTTGAAGAAAAACCGCATCAAAATCCGTTGTTTTAAAGATACAAGCATACATAGAGACAGACACGGGAAACGACTTTATTTAATACTATGTATTGATGATATTGATTTAATTTATTCTGAGTAAAAATCAAAATAGAACTTCAGTCGTTTTTGACTGGTGTTGCCTGGCCGCCTAGGAAGCAGATTCGATTAAACTAGATCCATTAATTATGTATTATATTATATACTCTGTGGTATTACGTAACGTTGGTTACAGATGTTTGGTGGCATAGCATGGCAGCCGCGCGCCGCCGCCGCCCGGGTCTCTCCCGCTGCTGCGCGCAGCCCGCCTAGACCCGCGCCAATGTCGAAGGCCAAAGTCAAGGTTGCGGCGGCCGGCACTGATTGCTCATCTATCCATTACGCTGCATTATATAATTTTTCAATTACTATTATCTATAAGTAATATAAAAAAATATCGCTTAATGTATTTGTAAGCGTATAACTCAACAACGCCTAGACCAATTTAACCAATTTTTTTTAAATGTTCGGTGAAGTCCAAGGATGGTTTTTACGGCGAGAAAATTCGAATATTTACCGAGAAAACGACAAAGTAATAGGTTAGGCGGTACAAAGTTCGCCGGGTCGACTAGTTTAACATAAAATATGCTCCGGGGCTTTGATAGAGAAGCATTCGTTATTTTTTCATGTTTTCTTACCGCCGCGAAATAGGGTAATTGTATATAAGACACTTGCGAAAGAAGAGGCCTATTATATCCAACAGTGGGTTCTTACAGACTATTTATGATGATGATGATGATAAGACACATCATTTTTTAATGTGAAAGTGAATTTTTACAAATAAAAAAGTTATTAGCACCTAAAATGTTTATTTATTTTATTTTATTTTATTTAGGACACCAACAGCGTTTACAATTGATGAACATTATAAACTAAAACTGTAGTACATATGGCCAATAACAGTTTATGCGTCTCTCTGGCCGAGGACACACTACACACACTAGTTCACGCTCTGCCTTCTGTCTGGAAAACTCTGTAAATCTCTGACGCTGAAAAACAATGTTCACATTTGTTTTTCAGTCATAAAAAATAGCGCCATTTGATGTTCGATTATTTAGGTAATTATCGTATAAAAAGGCTGCAAAATAATGAAGGAGAGAAACCAGAACATCAACCTACCCATTTTTTGTACAATAGTATTTTTTAGTACAACATAGTAGTGGTCTGCTAAATACTTCATAGTAAAATAAAAAAATAAATTAAAAGTATCAGGATTAGTTATCAAAATCAATTGTAATTTTATTTTGCAATTGATTCTAATACCTAGTCCTGATTCTATTAAATATTTCTGCACAAATTTATCTTACTCAATATCTTTTTCATAAAGTAATGTACAATTTTAATTGGTAGATTATCTGAAAATGGTGAATGGTGGTTGAGAGCTAACAATTATCAATACCAATATCAATACATAGTATAAAATAAAGTCGCTTTTCGCGTCTGCCCCTATGTATGCTTAAATCTTTATAACTACGCAACGGATTTTGATGCGTTTTATTTAAATAGATAGAGTAATTCAAGAGGAAGGTTTTTAAGGATAATACATGCACAAAATACCAATAGGTTAGGCGGTACGAAGTTCGCCGGGTCGACTAGTATTTGAATAATTCCATGATATCGCAGCTTGGTTGGACCCAGGTAAAATCTTTCAGTAGCTATATTAATAATCAGGCTATCTTTCAGTAGCTATATTAATATAAATAATTTGTTGTTTAATATTGCAAAATCAAACAAGTTGACCTAAAACAGGTCATTAACACGTCCAACATGATTTATGATATGTCAACGTAACGAGAAGTTGACCTAACGAACGGAACCTCCTCTCCTCGCGCCTCGCCGCGCACATACTTACCTACTCACAATATTATACGTGTTTTACTCGCACTAGCGCCACTCCTTGAAAGCACCAACCTCTTTGTACATTATCTCACTCAATAAATTAATAATTTACTCCTTACAAATATACTCCCTATTACTCTTAATTATTATTGTATTTATAAATATATAATATATATATTTTTTTTACTTTAGTGTTTTAAAGTAATAAAATCTTAAATAAAATTTAAACCAGGGGCATTATTTATCAAACTGATGGTTTTAATAAAAGGAAACATGCTTATAATTTTATCTTAGACAGACAGAAAAGTTATCCTGGAAAACTAATTATTAATTCGCCTTTCGAAACAGACCATAAATTAATAAACAAAAGATCTCAATTCGAAACCAAAACTGAATGGCGTCGAGATATAATATTGTTCTAATCACTTCCTGTAACAAAATATTTTCGGTGGAGGTAAAGGCACTCAGTTAATAAGAGACCTTTGCAAGTTTCGTTTCCGTTTCGCGAAAATAGAAAGGTAGGTAGTAACACGAGTACAAGCAATGCCAACGAGGCCTACGCGAACGACCAACGACGACGACGTTTCATATAATATCATAGCGCTCGAACTTGAACTGCACGCAGCGTGACCAGCGACCACGTCACATCACGTTACTTAATAGGGCGTTACACTGCGATTACACTACAACAGATCTTAACAAAAATGTTCAATGCTGAAAGTAAGTTTTATTTTGACAAAAGTGGTACAACTTCGTCGAATGAGGTTGAAATGCAACAGTCTTTACTAATATATCCTCTAGGACGTTAGTGAAGAGCTTGGGCGAAAGAGTGTCTTGATGATCCACACACACCTCTTCCAATTGGCACAGAGTTGGTAAGCCGGTGCATACGCAGGCTGTGCTGCAGGGTCGCGGAGCTGTACCTCCCGGAGGATATCCAGTTAAATACCGACTGTCTTCCACAACGTTGGAGAGACTGTAATATTGCCTAGATAAGTGTTAAATGCTATTTAGTTAAAATACATAAATTAAATTGTATTTATGTTGGTATGTGAAATAAATAGGCATTATTTCCTCTGACCGTGTGATATCTTCCAGGTATTTTTTAGTTGAGTACTTTTTTCTTCGTCTAGATTTCCACACAAGTCGTCAGGCTTAACCACAACAATGTCAATTCCGACTGAGCCCATGTTGTGGTTTGCTCAATGTTATTAACCCTTAAAACTATTATAGCTAATATGCTAATAACGTTTCAATATGTCAAAAGATTTTAGTTCGAGGCAGTGTACGTACATACGTATACTTTTGATAACTATGTCTAACGTATTTACATCATTATAAAAAAAAAAAATAAGATTTTTGGAAATAAAATCGAGATTCTTTTAAAATCATGTGATTAATGATAATATATTAAATTTTGTTAGAAATTGAGCCACGGTTCTATTGTTGATTTGTGGGCCAGTAAATAGTAACAAATAAATACAATACAAACAAAGTCGCTTACAAGTCTGTAGGTTGCTTATGTTTATTTATTTTTTTACACGCAACGGAAGTTGATGCGGTTTCTTCTAATCGAAGCTTGATTCAAGACACAGGTTTATATGTAATACCATGCAAAATTATTAGATTAGGCGGTTACGAAGTTCGCTGTGTCGACTAGTTGATAATATGAAAAGAGTTTAGCCTCGTCCTCTTTGAGCCGAGGCAGGACAAACAGATCAAGGCGAGTATGTGCACGCGACACCTGCCCTCTGTCACGCAGATATCATTTTTAAACACTAAGCCAATTGTAATCCACTTAATTAGAGCAGGGTTAGACGAAGGTCTTCCACGGCTATCTTCTAAATAAAAAATGACAATATTGTTCGGTCCTGTCGCGAACTTACAGGATATTTCGCAGGCTGGCCACTGGTCGCAGTCGCGTCTGCATGTCTAACCGACATTTGAACATATTTTTTTTGTTGTTTTTACAGCAGAGTACACTATGCACATTTAGGTTAAGGATAAGATAATATTATGTAGGTAATTATATTATAATAAAATAAATCATAGAATATAACAAAAACCCAATATGCATACTTACTTTTATTGCTCATAGTTTTATTAGACAAAATAGTCATGTTTGTTTACTATCCATGGGATTTCAGAATTAGTAAGTTAGTATTTATATATTATTTTGTCATCTAAGAAATCTAATTATTCACGGATTCGGTGCCACTCAGCGGTCGGTCGTTTATTACGGCTTTGTTTGATTAATTACATAATTAGTTTTATTCTGACCAATAAGGTTTAAAAAAATATTAAGTAGGTATTAAAATCATATGATTTTTTAAGTAAGTAGGTCAAGTCTGCCAGATAGGCAGCGTTAAAATAATGATTCATATTTATAAGTTACTTTACAACAAAGTACGCATTAAAAAATTATTTATACAACAGCATCCTTCCGTCAGTGTCAGCAATCTGCGCAACTATGAATGGGCTAATTATAGTAAAGTATCCAATCCTAACAAAAGTGCCCTGACTCGAAGGACTTATAGGTAATTGTTTTTTTTTTTCATAATTACTTATGACCTAACTACCCACCGCAATACAATACAGGTTGTTGATTTAATTTTTTAAATAGTTCCCAAGATAAGTTTATTAATACATTAAGCAGGTTATCCGAGGCCACGCCCTGCAGTACCGGGCCGAAGAATAGGACTGAGGTATCCCCTGCCTGTCGTAAGAGGCGACTAAGAGGGGACCCCGGGGTCGTTGGGTGCACGAGGCGGGGGCCTCGTGTAGTCATATAACGGCCCCGAGAAGGACGGTGGAACGCGGTGTCTCGATTCCGCCGTCGAGCGTAGAGAGAGCCATCCGCGCTCAGGGGGGACTACCACCACTTGTCCCCCCGTGAAGAGGCTAAACAGCCAATGCTGGAGGGGGTCGCGGAGTTGAACATAACGATCAAAAGATCACCCGTGACCCCTTTGCCAACAGCCGAGATGGACACTGGCGGGGTTTTAGTGGGTGCGAACCCCACATAACCCTCTGACTCCCCCCGGAGTCGCAGGGTACTCGATAGGAGTTTCCCCGCCTAAAAAAAAAATAAAAAAAAGGTTATCCGAGGCCCTATTACGGCCGCTTTTGCAATTTTGCTTTTGGTCCTATAGAGTGACAAAGTCAATACAAAAAAAAAACGCAAGGAGGACGCAAAGCAATATTGCCTATGCGGCCATAAATAGTACCCCTGGTCAATTTTTCACAAAGTAGTCTTGAGGATATGGCATGCATGATATGACGCATATACCATTATGGTACCTATAATTTTTGTAATAACACCAGTAATAAAACTCTTTTTCAACACATGGCTGCGGGAATAACATTTATTTAGTTAGGTAGCTAATTACATTAATTTAGTTAGGTAATTATTAGGGTTTATGATTAAGATCCTAATCATAATTATTAAAGTGTGAAATAACCGAACTTCGTAACAAAGTTCAATAATTCATTCACTCATATGTAGACTAAACCTTTAGTTACGAAATAGCGTAGGCTATATATAAACAGATAAAAGTAAAAAAAAAACGTGTACCGTATAAAAAAATATTTAAATAAAAATACGCATGACACTCTCGCCTGTGTTTCGAGAACCGGCAAAACAAATGACTTGAAGACCCACAGTCAGAAGTCATTATATCAAAAAACTTGTTGTTCCTTAGGGCTTATTCACGTACAAAGGTGGCAAGAAGCGTTGGTTTAGAATATTTATTTTTACTGTTTGTTGCTAAAAGTGGCCACTTTAGGTTTATACTGTTTCATGTATTACTGTTTGTTCCTAAAAGTAGCTAAAAGTGGCTACTTATAGCAAAAAACAGTAAAAAATAAATATTCTAAACCTAGATATTATTTTTAATACTAAAAAAATACTAGGGACCAAGATTTTATGCACAAGGGAGCACTTTTTTCTGAAAAAAAAGCCTTACTTTAGAAAACATTTTTTTTTTTTCAAGAGTGGCGCCATTGTTCGCGTAAAAGGACTCTTCATTTAGGTCTTGTACGAAGGCTAAGTAGGTAAGCTACCAAAATAACTAACAAAAGAATTAAATATTGACTTTATTTTTTAATAAAAGTGGGTTAAACTGAAATCTTAAATTAAAAGGTAAAAGCGAAGGGTCTTTTTGGTAGTTGATAATTTCTGAAGTAATAGACGTAGAGAAATAAATCTAATACCAATTTGGAGAACAACTCAAAAGCTAACAATAAATTACAAAAAAAAAAAAAAAGTATTTGCATTTTTTTTGTGAAAACTTTGAAAAACCGTAAAAAATGTACAAAAAAAAAACTTTTTTTTTGTTTATCATCTTTAAAAAAAAAAGCAAAAGCAATACTTGGTTATTTTGTTAGTAACTTAGGTAGCCTATAACTACTTAGCCTTCGATCAAGACCTTAATGAAGGTTCTGTGTGCCTTAGATCTTTATCTGTGAATTTAAAAGTAGGCGGGGTCGACTTTTGCAAATAAAAAAAATTAAAACATCATACTGAGGGGGGGGTGAGGCTGCGACCCCCCATATGGGGTGTTTTCATCGATAAAATTGATCATAGAATACACCCTTAAAATTATGTTATAACTTCCCCGGACACACTGTATAGATACTAGTAATATTAGATAAAATATCGGCGGATAAAATCAGGACAATTGGGCGTTGGTAAGGGTTCGAGGTAGTGTATTTAACTACCTCCATAGGTATGTACTTTTTAAATTATAGTTTGATTTTTATTCCCTCTGCTGAGTTAATAATGAATGATAATGGCTCTGCCCAGCGAGGCACTACATTAATAAACAATAGCTACGAAATCCTACAGACCTATTGCTTAAGTTTTGTTTCATAATTTATAAGATCGAATCCATCTCCATCGAACGAAACATTTTCATCCCTTCTGGTGATTTTGGTCGAAATAAAGGGAACTGTACCTTCATAGTCCACGCCCCGTGCGTGAACGAGAAGAACCAGTGCCACAGAACCAAAACTACGTCCAAATCTTATGAAATACTTAATCAGTATAAAACTAAAGGAGTGATTTAGTTGATCATATCTAACAACTTTCATTGGTTTGGTCAGTCAAAAGGACCTGGGTTAAAGGTTTTGTTAACTAACAACCTTTCCAATATCAAACCGGATATGGGTGAACTTGAATGTAGTTAATAATTATAATTAGTAATATGTTATTTGTAACTAAAAATAAAAAATACTTACATTTATTTTAAAATTGAAATCCACTTGATTGGGTAGTAAACAAGGTGCTTACCGATGTCATGGCCACCGTATTGTTCCACTTCACGCCCCATTAATACCTACTCAAAATAAATCTACTGGAAAATTCGTGACAACTCACTGTTCCAACGAACGCTTCTAATTTTAATTAGGATCCTGAATGACAAAATCCAATGAGTTGTAGGTATACAGTACAAATATAGGACCGACTTACTTTACCGTGAATCTGTGATTCGCGAAAACAACGTTGTTGCTGTCAAATTTGGAACAACCGGACACGCACGCGGAAACCAAATTCTCAATCTCAATTCAATTCAATATACTTTATTTTGCGAAAACAGGTCTTTACATAAAATCAGATCTTAGTTAAAAAATAGTCACACTGTAATCGGCCTCAAAGGGCATGCAAAAAAATTTTATACTTTATCTTACATAAAAAATAAATTCTTACAAAATTATGGCATGCAACTCATGCAAATTATACATTATTTACAAATTTCTATCAAATTGAAAATAATATTATACATTATAATGTCAAAATTCTAAGTAAAATGTCAAATAAATAATTAAAACTTATCATTCAAATATTCCTTGGTACTGTAATACGATTTACCTATTAAGAATGACCTAAGTTTTATTTTAAATTTGTGAATAATTTCAATGTCTTTTATTTCTTTTGGAAGTCTATTGTATATTTTAGGGACCATACCCAGTACACTCTTTGAGAATAAAGCTGTTTTTCGAGTATCTGCCTTTAAAAAATGTTTTCTCCGTTCACTTTTCATGTTTTCAAAAATATTAACATTTGATCTTATAAAAACACATATCTCGTATATATATAAACACGCTAAGGTCATTATTCGCAATTCAATAAAATGGGGTTTACAAGTTTGATCTTGCGATATACCCACTATAGCTCTTCTAATCTATATTTGCTATTTTACTTTTTTAAAGCTCGCGCAACTAATTGACCTTTTTTGTGTATTTTTTGCAATGAGTAGGTACCTACTCATATATTCTTAAAAGAAACATTATTAAACGGAGGTTAAAATCACAGATGTCATGAGTATGACTGCTCCGTAGCTCAGATGGCAGTGATGTGGACTGAGAAGCGTGTTCGGGTTCGATTCCATGATATCGATATTTGTTTCCGGTCTGGGTGTAACATTCGTATCTGTATAAGTTTCGGACACACTAAATACAGGTTCTTCCTAGTTAGGGGCTCTGAGTGTGATGCGTTATTACTATTACAGTAAGGAATCCAAAAAGCTCCAGCCTGTCCACGGTTCGAGCGTCATACTTCAAACGGCATCACATCGTAGTAACCTCTAGTGATCAACTTCGAGGTCTTTATCAGCAGCGGCTGCCGCACGAGCGCCCTGACCTGCCATGACTCCGTTGCATTATTATATGCCCTATTGTTTATTAAAAAATATTAAAATTAGCTTTTTATAAACAGTGGTATCTAGTGTGTCCAAAATATGATAATAACTGTAAAATTCCAAAAAAAAAATACAAATTTACTTATGTAGTGTTTGAAAATGAACCTCCTGGTTTATTTCTGCGGCAGGCTTGCGCAACTGCGCCGTGGAGCGGAGGCAGCTGTGCTGATATCGGACCAGGAAATAAATTTAAAATGTATCTTAAACATTATTTGACCTTTATAAACCGAGGCAGCAAGGTTTTGTCGATTATTTGCCAGACTAGTTGTTGTGGTGTTGCTCATTGTTTTCAATAAAATGTTTTTTCTGTTACCTTTTTATTTGTAAGTGTAAAAATTTTCGTAGTGGGTGCTTCTTCGAGCAACGCATTATTTTGTGATTTGCGTAGCAATTTTGAAATGTCATTTTTTTATTGTTTTGACATCAAAGTCCAAATATATAAGTAAAACTAATGTTTTTAGCGGATGAGGCATCACAATAACTAAAAAAAACTTACTGAGATAATCAAGGTTGAAAAATCTAAAGCCACGCAAATCACAAAACATCCCACGTAAATCAGAAGTAAAATTGTATTGATTTTATAATAGTTACTAGTGGCTGCCCCGCGGTTTTTCCCGCGCAGATTTCTAATAAACACAAAAATCCCGTTTTTTCCCGTTCCCGTGGGAATTTCGGGAAATCCTTTGTTAGTGCTCACCTACACACCCCAAGGAACCCACGTGCCAATTTTCAGCTTTCTACGCCCAATAGTTTCGGCTCTGCGTTGTCTGTCTGTCAGTCAGTCAGTCAGTCAGTCAGTCAGTCAGTCAGTCAGTCAGTCAGTCAGCCAGTCAGTCAGTCAGCCAGCCAGCCAGCCAGCCAGCCAGCCAGCCAGCCAGCCAGCCAGCCAGCCAGCCAGCCAGCCAGCCAGCCAGCCAGCCAGCCAGCCAGCCAGCCAGCCAGCCAGCCAGCCAGCCAGCCAGCCAGCCAGCCAGCCAGCCAGCCAGCCAGCCAGCCAGCCAGCCAGCCAGCCAGCCAGCCAGCCAGCCAGCCAGCCAGCCAGCCAGCCAGCCAGCCAGCCAGCCAGCCAGCCAGCCAGCCAGCCAGCCAGCCAGCCAGCCAGCCAGCCAGCCAGCCAGCCAGCCAGCCAGCCAGCCAGCCAGCCAGCCAGCCAGCCAGCCAGCCAGCCAGCCAGCCAGCCAGCCAGCCAGCCAGCCAGCCAGCCAGCCAGCCAGCCAGCCAGCCAGCCAGCCAGCCAGCCAGCCAGCCAGCCAGCCAGCCAGCCAGCCAGCCAGCCAGCCAGCCAGCCAGCCAGCCAGCCAGCCAGCCAGCCAGCCAGCCAGCCAGCCAGCCAGCCAGCCAGCCAGCCAGCCAGCCAGCCAGCCAGCCAGCCAGCCAGCCAGCCAGCCAGCCAGCCAGCCAGCCAGCCAGCCAGCCAGCCAGCCAGCCAGCCAGCCAGCCAGCCAGCCAGCCAGCCAGCCAGCCAGCCAGCCAGCCAGCCAGCCAGCCAGCCAGCCAGCCAGCCAGCCAGCCAGCCAGCCAGCCAGCCAGCCAGCCAGCCAGCCAGCCAGCCAGCCAGCCAGCCAGCCAGCCAGCCAGCCAGCCAGCCAGCCAGCCAGCCAGCCAGCCAGCCAGCCAGCCAGCCAGCCAGCCAGCCAGCCAGCCAGCCAGCCAGCCAGCCAGCCAGCCAGCCAGCCAGCCAGCCAGCCAGCCAGCCAGCCAGCCAGCCAGCCAGCCAGCCAGCCAGCCAGCCAGCCAGCCAGCCAGCCAGCCAGCCAGCCAGCCAGCCAGCCAGCCAGCCAGCCAGCCAGCCAGCCAGCCAGCCAGCCAGCCAGCCAGCCAGCCAGCCAGCCAGCCAGCCAGCCAGCCAGCCAGCCAGCCAGCCAGCCAGCCAGCCAGCCAGCCAGCCAGCCAGCCAGCCAGCCAGCCAGCCAGCCAGCCAGCCAGCCAGCCAGCCAGCCAGCCAGCCAGCCAGCCAGCCAGCCAGCCAGCCAGCCAGCCAGCCAGCCAGCCAGCCAGCCAGCCAGCCAGCCAGCCAGCCAGCCAGCCAGCCAGCCAGCCAGCCAGCCAGCCAGCCAGCCAGCCAGCCAGCCAGCCAGCCAGCCAGCCAGCCAGCCAGCCAGCCAGCCAGCCAGCCAGCCAGCCAGCCAGCCAGCCAGCCAGCCAGCCAGCCAGCCAGCCAGCCAGCCAGCCAGCCAGCCAGCCAGCCAGCCAGCCAGCCAGCCAGCCAGCCAGCCAGCCAGCCAGCCAGCCAGCCAGCCAGCCAGCCAGCCAGCCAGCCAGCCAGCCAGCCAGCCAGCCAGCCAGCCAGCCAGCCAGCCAGCCAGCCAGCCAGCCAGCCAGCCAGCCAGCCAGCCAGCCAGCCAGCCAGCCAGCCAGCCAGCCAGCCAGCCAGCCAGCCAGCCAGCCAGCCAGCCAGCCAGCCAGCCAGCCAGCCAGCCAGCCAGCCAGCCAGCCAGCCAGCCAGCCAGCCAGCCAGCCAGCCAGCCAGCCAGCCAGCCAGCCAGCCAGCCAGCCAGCCAGCCAGCCAGCCAGCCAGCCAGCCAGCCAGCCAGCCAGCCAGCCAGCCAGCCAGCCAGCCAGCCAGCCAGCCAGCCAGCCAGCCAGCCAGCCAGCCAGCCAGCCAGCCAGCCAGCCAGCCAGCCAGCCAGCCAGCCAGCCAGCCAGCCAGCCAGCCAGCCAGCCAGCCAGCCAGTCAGTCAGTCAGTCAGTTAGTCAGTCAGTAACGGAAGAGTTTTATATATATTGATTGCTTCATATTATGGAATATCGAACTACCCTCAAACGCATACAAACTATGCCCAGGGTATGTGCGAACGACATTTAGAAGATTAAAATGGTTATTTTTTAGGTAGGTTACATGTGAATAGGTAGGTAAGACTTAAAACAGTATTATGAGTTCAGCCTATCATTTTTTTTCTAAAATTGGATGAACATCATAAAAAAATACTTTATTAGCATTTTTTCAGGGATGTCCTTAAAGATTTAAATTTAACACCATCCGTTAAAAGTTTTTCATCATAGTACTTTAATCTCTCTCTTTAGCAATTTTTCTTCTATTTATCTTTCCTCTCCTGAAAATGGCATTCTTATTCTAAAATATAACTTATTTCTATGTAAATATTAGTATTTTTCATACTTGCGTACTAATAATCATGTTTTAAGGTTTAACTTAGATTTTATTATTTAAGTATATCTATTATCGACGACCCGGGTAGCTGCTTCCGCGGCTGAAAATGCCGCTAAGCACAAGCACTCGAAGTACATAGCTCTGGAAAAAGATTATATTTTTATCCCAGTAGCTTTTGAGACTTCGGGTGTTTGGGCATCGGAGGCTGCCTTTATCCAAAAAATAGGACGTCGCCTGATAGACCGCGGGTTGGACCGTCGCTCTGGCTCTTTTCTGCTGCAGAGGCTCTCAATCGCCATACAGCGTGGCAACGCCGCTAGCGTTATGGGAGCCTTCGAGCAGGGAGCTCTGAGTGGCGGTCTCTTCAATTAGGTATTAATTATTTTATTTTTTTTAATTTAGTTTTCATGTGTATATAGTATATTTCTAGACCTAAGTTTTTTACAGAATGTTTAAACAATTAATTATATGTTGAATAAATGACCATTTCCAGTATATCTTACATTCAATATTGGTACGTACACTATTAAGTAATGATAAGTATGTAAAACTATAGTAAAAATTTAAATAATATCAATTTCGTGACCAAACACTTGATTTGCGTGGTAAAAATTGCCACGTAAACCACGCAAATCACAACCACCAAAATCAGAATAAAACCTTTATGATTTTTTTTAATCAAACCTTTTGATTAAATAAACTGTGAGTTAAATAAAAGTTATGTTACCGTATGTGTGTTTGCTACAATATTAAATTAAATGAATAAGTCCATAAATATCGCTGGAAATCGAACCACGCAAATGAAAGATTTCAGAAACCAAACCCACGCAACGTTGTTTTTGCCCATTTTTCTGAAACTTGATGGCTCATCACACATCACACTGAGCTAGATCGCCGGAGTGTGGCTAGATATAAATTGTATTAGGATCACATAAGACAGGGTTGCGAAACAAGGGACGTACGAGTGATTGAACGTTGATCCACGCAAATCAGAGGCAACCCCAAGACAAGTACAAATCTTTTTTTTTTCTGAAAAAGGTATACTTATATAATCATGTCAACATTTTTTATCGCAGTGTCAACTATGTAGGACTTAACGTTAATTTTTTTGGAATTTAGAATCTATTAGTTTAATAGATAAAATTATCTGAGTTGCCAAATCTGGGTTAGGGACACACCACGCAAATGGAAGAATGGGGGTTTGTAATTTTTTTTAAAGCATTAAATACTTGAATTCATGGAAAATCAGTGATGTCCCAGCTAAAGGAGGTTAAAAACATTGCCTGAAAAAAAATATTGCATTCTTACTCAACGAATTATATTTTTTTTTTGCGATGCCGCCTAAAAAACGTGTCCTGAAGAATGACCCGTAACCAATCGTTATATAAAAATTTGTAGCTGTTCGATGTGCAATTACTTGACTTTTGGTCGTTCTGTACGGTACGGAGCAGGTTGCTGCCTATTAGTTATTCTGCGGTACTACATATAAGAACAAAAAAAACAGAAAAAAACTTTAAAATTATTGTAAGTTAACGCACATGCAATAACAATTGCCCGAGGCTACATAAATAGATACCTACTTAGTTTATAATATACTACAAGGTAAATATTATAATGCCAGTGTTTTAAACATTATGAAAAATGTATATACATATACAATACATACCTTACCTCTAGGTACAACGTTTTTTCTTAATACGAGATAAAACTTTGTTCACAATCATGATTATAAGCCATTATAATAATAACCAAAATAAAAACTCCCCGATCGACTAAACTAACACTCAATCAAGATCAACTAAACTAGAACTCCAGCTTATCATTTACAAAAGTTCATGGTTAACTTACCATATACTTTCAATATCATTGAACACGGTACTAAATTTAAAATCAATAGGACTAAGGAAGGTAGGTAGTTAGATCATCTCATCCACTATTTAAGAGCTGATCATTAGGGATTGCAATGCCGCAAAACGGGATCCCGCAATCCCGCGGGATCCCGCATCTTTTATTCATCTGCGGGCCCCCGCACCTTCAAAGCGCGGATCCGCGGATCCCGCAAATTACAAATTTAGCGCTAAGTGAGCTTTGAGTCCTATGGTCCCAGAGACTAATGTCGTTTGCCTATGAATATATGCTGAGGGTTTAGTATACTAGCGTAGTAGCCGTGGGTGGGAGCGTTTTCAGTATCGTGATATATTTACAGATCTGATAGAAAAGGAGGTTTGGAGATAATGCAATAAATTAAATTTACTTCTTTCCAAAAGTTATGACCATAAATTGATATCATAGTCAAAGCATCTAATAGAAAGTAATGATTTTATTGAATTTAATATTTACAAAAAAAAATCTCACTGCTGTTACCTAGTAGTTAGGGTTACATTTAACAAAACTATAACTAAGCTCAATATTTGAAGATGTATCTATAAAACAAATGCTTAACAAATTGATTACTAATACTAACTCTTATTAAAAAAAAAATTGGTTGCTGAATGTGAGAAATTAGTGCTTTTTTAAATAATTTCAAAGATATCAATCCCGCGGGATTGAAACAGTTGCAGGGATTGCAATCCCTACTGATCATATTCAAATGGCTGATCAGGTCCTGTTTACCATAGCTTAATTACTTGCAATATCATTGAGGTAACATAACATCAAATTTCGAATCGATCATACATAGGAAGCTAGTTAGATCTCCTCGTTCACTATTTAAGAGCCGATCTTCTTCAAACGCCTGGTCTGGTCATGGTACCTTAGCATATAGCTTCAATAGCATTGATGTAACATGGTATGGTGATTTCGAATCGATCGGATATAGAAGCATAGAAGAGAGCTTATGATTTTCAAAAGGCTGAACAGATTTTCATGAAACATGGCTAAAAATTAGACACAAAAAAAAACTAAACGAAAATCGGTTCATCTGTTTGGGCGCTACGATGCACACACGACACACGCTAAACTAATAACACCCTCTGTTTTTTCGTCGGGGCTTAAAAATTGGTGTTAAATTTAGCTGTAATTAGGTATACTGAGCAGAATATCCAAAAATCGTAAAAAAAAGGAAATTAGTATCTACGCAAAATAATGTCGTGGAATAAAATCCGTGACTGGAAAAAAAAGTTTAATTTTACATTATGAATAAATACATACTATATCGTAAGTAGAGTATGTTGGTACCCTATCTTCACAACACTGTAAAAACATTGCGAAAGAGAGTAGAATAATCTGTCAGAGGTACGTTATACTATTTCTTATATTGTATGATGTGGTGGTGAGCTTGTTTGGCGACAACCGTGGTGATCTGCCCGGCGGCCTGACGCGGCAGGGAGCAGTCTGGGTCGCGTGACATGTCTTCGTACAGTGTTCTGCTAATAGGGCTAGTATGTCCTTCTCTGGACAGTTGATTTGACATTCGTTAGACTGGAGCCGCAGAGGAGCTCGCCTGAACTACCTTGCCTCGCCCCTGAGCCTGAGCCACCCAGCTCGCAGTGTAGGATGCTATGAGCTATGATGTATGGCTGGGATTCGTTTAATAGACTGATCCACCTGGTATGCTATGATTTTGTGAATAAATGTATTTTACTTTGACTACATCTCCTAGAGATAATTTCATTGAGTTTTAGTTTGTGGGTTGCAGTACTGGAATATGTTGGTTATGCTTGAGAAACTATACTACTTATGTATTATTTTAAGTATCTGACTGAGCCCTTTCGTGATAAATAAAATTCTTGTATAAAATTTTAAAAGGATTAAAATAAAATAGACTCTATATTTTGTTAAAAAAAAGAAATAGTTAAGTAAAGCTTTATGCACTCAGTTTACAAACTGCAGATATTACGATAGATACAAAATATTATTATTATTGCATGTGGCAAGTGCTACAACGCGCTAGCGCTACTCGCTACGCGCAACATGTATGTTATTTAAATTATTAATAATTTAATATTTAACAAAGTTAATAATAGAAAATAAAAAATATAATTATCGACTTAAAATATAGTTTTTTGTACTTATTGGTTGTTTTGTGCTCGTTACTTTATAATACCGGTTTAATGTTTTTCGAATCGAAATCGTATAATTATTTTACATGCTTACATGCTTATACCACGGAGAATAATCATAAACCCATTCAATTTGTTTGTATCCTGAATTTATTAATGTATTTTTGTATATTACTTGAATGCTATAAAGTGTTTTCTAGTCTATTCTATTCTAAAACCTAAAGATTCTATCAAGTAAGGTAAGTACTTTATGTTGTACACCGTAGTCCTTTTATTTTTTTTAAGTTTCTTACTATAAGAATAACTCTCCAACAGAAACTTTTACTATAACTTTATTTCAAATCACACTAAGTATAAGGTGTACACTTTTTAAATACCGATATACAGTTGGACATAGATTCGCCCCTTAACGTGGTTCAGTCTGGAATGATCGTGCGCCCGAGTGTTGCCCGCTTAAATAGGTAACGTCGGCGCTGCCAACGCAACAGTGCTACCAATACAACAGTGTTGCCAACACGTCAGCGCTGCCAACACAGTGTTGCTGTTGTACAAAAACTTAAATAATCAGAGTAACAATTTCGGAAATCATGACATTCGGCCATACGACAAACGTGCAGACTCCCGGCGCACGTTATTTACACATTTAACTTATACAATACAATAGGATAAAACAACCAAACAAAACCTGCATTACACAGGTATTTTATAATTTTAAATCATTAGCGAATACACAAAATCATTAATTCTATGAATTAAAACTAATCTTAAGACACTAATTATAGTAAAATTCAGATTCTTAAATACTGACAACTTGTCCGCTCTACACAAATCATGACATTCTGTATTTGTTTCATTACCTACGTTTACCGAATATAGAAATTATTGTTTATTTACGTTTACCAATTGGCAAACAATTTATGTAAATACTTATGTAAATACACACACATATCTTCTATTATGTAAAAAGAAGATAAAAACAAAATGTATTCATTTAAAAATTAAAAATAAATTTTATAACATAAATTGGAATAAGTACAAGAGGACAACAATCATAAATATACATAATACCTTGATAAACCACTTACTTTTCATTATTGTTATCCATATTTCTATGATTATTCTTAACAATTATCTAATCAATTTTTATTTTATTTTTTTAAACTACATTAAACAAATAAATTTTACTTTAACAATGTGGTCGTAAAATCTAAAAAATGTACACGTGATGAGTTACAACAAGAATATTTAATATACTTAATTATTGTCACCAACATACATTATCTATACATATATTTACTCTGTTTAGGTTCTTTTAACTGGCAGAGTAGTTTAAATTAGATTAGATTCATTTATTTCACACTATCATATTCATATTAAATACAAAGTTGTATTATAAAATGTCAAAGTATAAGAATAACTCTCCAACAGAAACTTTTACTATAACTTTATTTCAAATCACACTAAGTATAAGGTGTACACTTTTTAAATACCGATATACAGTTGGACATAGATTCGCCCCTTAACGTGGTTCAGTCTGGAATGATCGTGCGCCCGAGTGTTGCCCGCTTAAATAGGTAACGTCGGCGCTGCCAACGCAACAGTGCTACCAATACAACAGTGTTGCCAACACGTCAGCGCTGCCAACACAGTGTTGCTGTTGTACAAAAACTTAAATAATCAGAGTAACAATTTCGGAAATCATGACATTACACCTTATATTTATAGGAACTTACCTCAAATTCTATGAAAAGTTCTACTTTCCACGGACAAAATAAAATGGAACGATGCGCAAATCATGTTTTTTAAAATAAGTAGGTTTAATCAAGTTTCAGTTAAAATAAGTAGGTTTAAGGTACTTAGTACTAGTACATAATATAAGTAGGTATATAAAATTAAAAACAGAAGTTTCCGTACATAAATATAGAGACACCTAGTGATCAACGGCCTCAGTTTGAAGCGAGTGGAGTCAGTAGTGTAAACTGATAAACCTTTTGAGTAACTCTGGACGGGATTCAAAGCTGCACCGCCAGGCGGCGCTGCGGCTCCCCCTGTTCTGATAATCTTCCTGGTTTGTTTCTGCTGGTATTACACTGGCTTGCCTGGCATCAATGTTGTATTAAATGTGTATTGTGATCTTGTTAAATCTCTCACAGAAATATTTATTTATGAGTTAAAAAGTTCAATGTTTTGAAAATTACTGTGTTCACTAAACAGTTTAATACTTATGGAACCACTGTAAACATGGATCGAAGTGACATTAAGTTATTAATTGTACAGAATAGGTACTATTGTGAAGATGATGTTTAGATTTTGCCGGCATAATAAGGTAAGTGGTTGTCGTTGTATTAAATTTTTACAATGTTATGTAATATTTGTTTAAAAAAATAGAGTTACTGAAGTCACAAAATCAGAATTTAGATAAATGCAAGATCAAGAAGCGTAGGACAGGAAACAGGTGAACGACCCCTTTATTTGTGTTTGTCCGTCGGTGCACGCCCGTCGCTAGGGCGCGGCGCGGCCGGCCCGGTGCATTCCGGCCCCGGCCGCCTCTGCGCCGCCCCGGCCGCCTCTGCTAACTGCTGGCTGCAGTCATATTGTACTATTGTCATTTGTCGTCACTATCTTTACTTACGCATTTTTCATAATGTGTCCATAGGCAGACCGTAGGTAGACGCACAAAAATTAAGAAGAGTCACACACTCTAGTAAGATAAGTTTATCTTTGTGATCGTGAAGAAACTTAAAATTACCTATTACTCGATCAATCCCTATAAATAACGATTTAGTTAAAACCAAGAGGTAAATGTTGCGCAGACTAGTCGATTATGATCGAAAGCGCAGTCCTAAAAATTACCTGCATTTTATTTGTTTCCATGTTTACTGATTTTTTTAAATTATTAATATTTTTGTTCTTCTAGGGCTCTACTATGACCGCGAACGGTTCATGTTTTAATCATCGATAGCAAAAAAAATTAGTACATGGGTAGGTAGGTACAAAAACTAAACACAGTTGGAGTTCGTTCGGTTTTTGGTAATCAAACGTTATATTAGGTACCTATAGATATAAATAAGTAGTATATGAGGTACCTATTAGATATAAATAACAGTAACATAGTTTTTATTTACCTCCTTTTACTAATAAAAGGAACTCTAGTTTTTTGGTTAGGTTTCTTGTTTTTGTGTATTTTGTACAATAAAGCAATCATTAGTTCGTTGTGACCCAATCGCAGATGCACAGCTGAAGATGTCCTCGCCGCACTCCTCGGGCGGCGTGATCCGCAGCACGCGCGGGTACCTCGGCCACTCGCACTCCTCCTCACCGGAGGGGACGGCTCCCTCTTCGCCGCTTTCTGCTGACGATGAAACCTCCAACTCCAGCCGGTACGTCTTATGATAACTTTAAGATATTCGTTAGGGCACTTACACCAAAAACATGCACCTAACTGCAATAAGAAGGCGTTGGGAATGATCAAGAAAATAAGGGTAAGACGGTATGTAAATGTTATTTAACTTCGATTAATAAAAACAGCAGCAGTCCATATTGAAGGCCGCATTCCTAGGTACAGGTACAGTGGTTCGCCGCGCCTCAATATTGTGTACTTGACGTGAGTAACTTGACAGATATAGGTTACTTTTTAAATTTGGAATGTACCTAGGCTTTTTTCAGGATGCACTAAGAAAATAATTTTCATAATTTCTATAGGTGCCTGTTTTCTTGTGTACTTTTTATTTTCATTGGAATAATTAACTAAGTAGTTCTCATGCTGCGGCGGGAGCTATAAGACGTCGTTTGATGATATTTCATCGTAAACTTTATGAGGGAAACTTGTTACATATTTTCCGGCCAAGAATTTGCTTTTTAAGATATTCTATCTTAATTTGGATGAAAATGAACGAGGTAATAATTATGGTTCTAATTTAAAATAAAAAGTGAAAAAATTACTTACAAAAGCCTACCTCAATCCTTAATTTCGTCACCGATTTGTTTATCAATAGCAAAGTATATATTTTATGACACGGCTAGTGTATAGGTGGGTGGATTAGCTGGTTCATCTTAGACGATATTCGAATCTATTGAAATTTACTTGGAAACGTCAAGCATAAAACTGTATTAGATTTATGTGAAGGGAGCAGAACAGGCTCTCAGTGAGATGGCGGCACGCGAGCCTTATCCTGTCAGTATCCATACTTTTTTATATTTTACTGAAAGCAACTGTTTCGTGTGTAATGCAATCACTCGTAAACTACTTTACGGATATCGTTGACAATTACTCAGAAACTAAAAACCACGAAAAGACATAGGAAACTTTTTAACCCAAAAATCCCACGGAAAATCCTGACTGAATGGGTAAAGTATATATTCGTTTGACACAAAGTGCCTACCACAACGTAAATACTGTCAGTAACCTGTCTTGATGCAATCGTTATGTAACAGTAGTTTAGTATACAATAACAGGCACTTAAGTAATTTACTAGTTTTATCTCACTTTTATAATGGTTTCTAATGCTTTTATGAAATAATTAAAAAGAAATTGAGATGAAAATTGGACTTGCTCATCAAATCTAGTCCACCTCGCAAGCTTGTGATTTGTCTGTGAAAAATGTGTGAAAAATGAAAATCTTGATCGGCACAACTCTAATAAGATCGGAAGTAAAGTTTCCTTTCCACACCGGGAATCAAAGTTAGGCGAGCCGATCACCGGTACTAGTTGAATATTTAGTGGGAGGAGTTCGCGGAGTACCTAGTTGTTTGTTAATCAGTGAATCTTCTAAGTGAGCAGATAGGGAGTGCACATTGCACCGGGAGGGATTTGCAGTTTGTTTATAGTGCGTCGTAATAGTGCTGCTTGCGGTGGGGCCGAGCGGGGTGGCCGTCACTCAGTCAGCCCGCGAAGCGTCCACCGATGCACGCGTGCACTTCCCTTGTTGCGCAATTAACCGTTACGTACCTCGAGTTGCACCTGTCAGCTTAGAGCGATGTCGGGCGACTGGCCCCTGATGGACTCCGAGTGGCCCGGCGGCTCGCCCGCGGCCCCGGGCTGCCGGCCCGCGCGCCCCTACAACCCGGCCGGCCGTTGCGCACCATGCTACCCCTACCAGAGCTTCTACCAGGAAGACCAGCTGGGCCGGAACTTTTTCCCTCAGCAAATGCAGCATCAGGCGTCCTGTCTACAGATGGAAGCGTTCTATCGCCAACAGCAGCCGCAGACTTCTTCTTTTCAATTACAACAGCTAGGACCGGAGCTCCCGACACTGCCGCAGCCCCAACAGTCGTACTTTGGCCAGATGCCGCACACCATCGTGCAGCCGTCTCCGCAGCTGTCTCCTCCACAGCTCGCGTCGCCGCCGCACCCGCTGTCGCCGACTTTCAGCGGACCTCAGGACCAGGCCGTCCCGAGAGGGTACGTATTATCAGCTCAGCAAGCGGGGTACATGCCAATTTTATATAAGAGAGATGCTGCACTTGTGCGAAATTAATTTTTTTTAAACACCTAGGTAAGCTACTTAGCTGCGTTGCGATACTGTCATTGAATAGACAATATGTTATAACAAGTACCTAATACAAGTAAAGTGTATGCCGGGCCACGCGACCCGCGATATGGTTTTCTAGTTTTTTTAAATATGTGTTCTTTTGAATAATAAAAAAATATATATATATTAAGATTTATTGAGCCGTTTCGGAGATAAGTGTCTTTGACAGACGGACGGATGGACGGACGGAATAGTCATATTAAAAAGGTCCCCGGAACCTTAAAAAGGGTTTTTAATTTTTCATGAAACCTATTATAGCATGTAATATTCTAGCGCTTAAAAAATAAATAAATTAAGCATCTATTTAGTTGGTCGGGTGCAAGATTACTTTTACGCACAGAGGATTCCGTATGGCAGCAAATGGATAAAATTGCCTTTAAACTTTGATTTCACTTGTTGTCAACTATATCTTCTATACCAATAATAATAAGCCAAAAAAAGAGGAAAGATTTATTTGTTTGTAACGAATAGGCTCCGGAAATAATAAACCCTAACCGATTTGAAAACATATAGTCTATACAGCCAAGTCTTCAGTCGTTTATTTCTTAATTACAAGTCTTCTGTACTTTATATTATCGTTTTTCTCACTTCACTATGTAGACAGTTCTCCATAATCTTAGGAAATTGAGAAACAAAATCCCGACATTTTCTTCTCGTTTCGCGTCAAAAAGCCTGATAGTTGGTTGGAGGCATTAGCGGCGGTTTCCTTTCTCTGAGGGTGGCATGATGGCTCAAATAAGGACTTCCATGCATGGTGGTTTGTTGTGGTTTGTTTTTTTATTCGCCCATTCTGGGCTGTTAAAAGAACATAGTCTATAGAGCCAAGTCTTAAGTAGTATGTTCATTCTAAGGCGTAACAAAGTTCGCCGGGTCGACTAGTAACACATACATACTTATTGCTAAAAGCGATTTGGACCTATAGCATGCAAATTCAATTTGTTTGTACCCTGAATTTATTAATGTACTTTTGTAACTTACTTTGTAGTACTAGTGTACTCGTGTTTGCTATTCTATTCTATGAATAACACCTATTTTACTTACTAAGATATACTTAAATTTATGAACTGATAAAGAAAAAAATTAGGAACCTTTTTAAGTATGAAAATTACTCTTTTCAGTTTTCTAGTATTAATGGCGCACATTGAGACAAATTACTATAGTCATAATAATTTATTTTTACAAAAAAGGAACCCGCCTTCAATAAACTGACACACACATAAACTGAGAACTTCCTCTTTTCCGAAGTCGGTTAAATTCGGTACTAAAACCTCCTGAATGTAACGAATATTTTTCTGAAAACCGCATCAAAATTGGTACAGCCGAACTCGAGATAATCGCGGACAACATACATACATACATACATACATACAGGTCAAACTGATAACCTCCTTTTTTGAAATCGGTTAATAAATAGACGCGGAGTTCACAAATTGACCCTAAAAAAATTGTTACTTCCATTGTTTTAAATTTATTTTCAGGCCAGCCTGTAAGTAGTACCGATTCTTACGCCTGAATGCTTGAAAATCATTAACATTAGGTACCATGTTTGTTATAATCATGGCAAACCTCTACCGTTATTTTCGTTTCCATTGCGTTAATGTGAGATATTTAAAAGTAGAATCTTTTTCTAAGCTTTGTAGACAAAATAACTGTTTAAAAAGTGCGAAAAAACTAAAACTTCTGAAAAAAAAGTACTATTTTTATATAATTATTTATTTTCATTTAAGCAAGCGAGCAAGCAATTTGTATTACAAACAAAACAAAAATGATTTTCAAGTACAGACTTGGAAGAAGGTCGAGTGAGCTTTTTTAGATATACATTGTTATTTTTGCGCGGAATGCCTACAGGATCTGCGAGCGGTGAATGCGTGCAAAGTGCAACTACCGCGCAAGTGATGTGTGCTAGCAATGTGTTTCCTTCTCCGCTCCACATTCTCTAGCACACAAAATATTAATGTTGTTAATCCCCTAAATTTAGTCAGACTTATACTTAAACAATGCAATTAATAAATCAAACACGAAAAGTATTTCTTGATTATAAATTTTATTATTAGGAAAATCTCGATAAACTTTACTTTGTAACAAATTTGTGAGCTAACGCCGGTATGTTTATTGTAAACATCATGAACCTAATTACTAATATTTAGTGATTTAGTTTATGGAAACGTTTACAGGCGCTGATGTTATCGTTTAACCAACTTAATAAACACGGATGCAGTAAGGTCATAGAGATGTGTCTAAAACGGTCAATATATAATTTTATTTATTACTTTTGCAATGGCAAATACCTACCACGCAATATTTATATGAATGATGCGACACACCGCCACAGGATCCGCGGCGGCGGTGGCGGCGCGGTGGCGAGTGCCGCCCGCACACTGACCATATTAATGCAGTTTGACCACTTTTTATGACTCAGCTCACCACGGAAATTTGAACCCTTAAGAACTTTTAGCACCATTAGATTAGCAGCTTCGTAATTCATAACTTGTACATCATATTAAAACTTAAGGTGCTGTCCCCGTTTCGATAGGAACATTATGTACCTACAAATGTAGAGCAAGTTAATGTATAATAGCAGATTTTCAAGACACTAATTATGAGGTTAAGTTAAAGATAAAATTAAAAAGAAAGGGTGTCAATTATTCTTTTTGATGACAGTGAAATCATACAGTCAGGCACGCAGGTTGTTAGTTTGTTGCGGAGGATGAAGTTATCCAGGTCATAATTCGATGCATGTTGTGGGAGTTGTGGGGCTGGCGGGAAATTGAGACGGACCCAATTAAACTTTCACTGGGAACAGAAACGCTACATGTATTTATTGTCTCTTCGTTAAAACTTACATATTTT
Source organism: Euspilapteryx auroguttella (assembly GCA_951802225.1). NCBI lineage: Eukaryota > Metazoa > Arthropoda > Insecta > Lepidoptera > Gracillariidae > Euspilapteryx > Euspilapteryx auroguttella. Next base: position 15,740,380 of record OX637641.1, on the reverse strand, counting down.
TTTAATAGCTAGTCGACCCGGAAAACTACGTACCGCAAAAACCTATTACTATGTTGTGCATACTTATAAACCTTCCTCTTGAATCACTATATCTATTTAAAAAAACGCATCAAAATCCGATGCATAGTTTAAAGATTTAAGTATACATAGGACAGACGCGGGAAGCGACTTTGTTTTATACTATGTATTGATTAAATAGTATTCCCTCGACTTCCACGTTTAACGAAAAAACGGACAAGTGCTTGTCGGGCGCCGCGTAATTTATTTATAGGTGTAGTAGTCGTCCAATTTGATCATTATATTATATACCGATAGGTACAGGTAGTTTAGCACCTATTTATTTATTTATGAAAGATCATTTCGATGATTATTTCCTTAGGTTTAGATTTGTAAATCCTTTAAATATGTTTCAGGCACCCTAGATGCTAGGATATTACTGAGTTTTTATTAAAATTTAATCTCAAAAAATAAATCGTGTTAACTTTACAGATTTTTATACTTTTGTCATTTCTAAGTCTCAATAAGATAATTTACGATAAGTGTGTGCGAATCAACAGGTTTTAATTGCAGAAACACTTTACCATTATTCATATCATATAGGTTCATATATTTATATAGCTAGTTTAATTGGCCGTAATATCCCAACTACTCTTATGTTAAAAATAAATGAAACCAAGATTTCCCCGGTTTGAAGTTATAATATATCAGTTTCCATAAAACCTTACGGTCTATAAAGATATAAATTCCTCTATTAAAATGGATATCATGTTGTTTTCCTTTCATTTACAGCACTGAGCACAAACAGTCACGTCTGAAACTTCTTTTCTCGTTTGAGAGGTTCACATTGTTTGTAACATTCCTGACTCACAAAATAATTTTTTTAGCGCAAGACAACAGTAATATATCAGCTATACAATACAGGGTCTAGAACAGGGTTATTCCGATAGTCTCCAAATCTTTTCACTCCATACAACGTTTTTAGTAGTCTCCAAAACCTATTTTTTGTTAGGTAAAAAAAATAATTCATAAGCCCAACTTCCTTTAGTCTCCACGTCATTTTCATTATTTAGAGAAGCAACTAACATAACTTTAGGAATTTTAATAAAATATTGTTTTTGATATAATAAAGCAGTTTATATCGGTGTTATATTCTTAAATTTACATCTAGTTAATGTGTTTACGTGTTAGAGAAAGAAATGCAATAATACATAATTACTTTTTATACTAAATGTTATAATTTACATCTTAGTTTTTATGGATACTTAACTGCCAAGTCTGTAATTTTTTTATTATTTTGTCTTTAGCTTTTATTATTTATTATAGGAGAAGTTTTGATAACTTATGACAGAATTTAAATTGTTAGCTTCTCAAGAAATTGTGATCATGTTGGAGATCCACACATTGCATAAAATACCTTGATGTATAGGTAGGTAAAACTTAACACTTCTTAACTTGTTCTAAATAAAATTGCGATTGGAAAGATTTGATTGTTTGTTTATTTGCCTAACCATTAGGACCCTACATTATACCTGATGAACATGGGCGCTTTTTCATTAAAAACGTTAATTACTGGTTGATTTACTACTCAAGATTTTGGTGCCATTATTTCTGATCGCACCCTTACTCAAGTTGACATACTCAAGGAAATTGATTTTACATACTAAATAATTAGTCCAATGATCCCCGTTCCCATGGGAATTTAGTTAATTCTGTTCTTTCCACACTTTTTCATTCTTACTAAAATAGTCCTGTAATTCCCGTTCCCGGGGGGAATTTGTAAATTTCTTTTTTTAACATTCTTCATTCACTGAGGAACCTGTACACCAAATTTCACGTCGATACACACAGTGATGTCGATTTTTCATACCAACTAAAAAGTCCCGTAATTCCCGTTCCTGAGAGAATTTCGGGAAATCCTTTCTTAGCGGATGCTTACGTCATAACATCTACCTGCATGCCAAATTTCAGCCCGATCCGTCCTGTCAGTCCAGTCAGCCAGTCAGTCACCTTTGAGTTATAAATATTTAGAAGATAACATTTTGTACTATTGTTATTTTGTATTGCAGTAACTACCATGGTACAATAATAATAATAATGTTTGTGACGTATGCTTGTGTCACTCTATGGGAAAAGATGAGCTGATTTTTAGACTACTTCAAGCATCTTCAAAATTTGCTGTGTCTGCTAGTGTTAAATAAAATTATATTTCAAATTGATTTATCGAAATAAAAATAAAACATACTCCTATCATTATGTAGTCTATAGTATATTCACTGCAAGGTAAAAAAATAATAGCATCTAATAGCTTGTTTACTGACTTCTCTATTTTTTATCTCTCCGCTATTAGCCGGTAATTTATCACAGCTAACAATCTCCTTATATTATCTATTGTTAAGGCTTGACAATCAAAACAGAGTACTTAATCGATACTGAAAAGATCATGATTGCATTTTGCAACTTTATTTTCTTCGTATAATAATGTTTTTTTTGACACTGGATAAGTTATTACAAAGTAGTTACTTCATTTTGTTCAGAGTTGTATAAATTTACAATTAAGTTGACTGTATAGCAACGAAAGAATATTTAAAGAAACTCATGCTGTCGCCCCCGAACCGCAACCGTGCGATAGAGAGAGGGCTAATTTTTTAATTAAGCAAAAACAAACTAAGTATTCCACAGAACAGACTAAAACGGACAAACAAATGCTTTATAGGAAACGAAGTAAGATTTTATAACAAGATCCCAGAAGAGATTTTGATCCTGAATGATAATGAGTTTAAAACTCGTATCAAAAAAGGTTTGATTAAGAAAGCTTATTACAATGTTGATGATTATGAAAACGACAAAGACGCATGGAAGTAGTCTAGCTCTGCACGATATTTTCATTATTTCATGTATGTACTTTAAATCTTATTAATTTATGTTCTTTGTATTGTAAATTGAATTGTAATGTCACATATATAAGAACAAAAAAAAAAAAGAAGAGAGAAATTGTAAAGTAGAGTTTGTTACCCCTTTCTTCTCTACGCTGTAAATTCATTGCGAAAGGGAGTAGAATCATTTGACAGAGGAGGGCTCGTTTGGGGGCGTCTCCAGGCGACCATTGTCGTAAGGCAAGGCAAACATTGTTTGCCTGAGCCAATTAGTGGGCACCCTGAACTACCTCGCCTCTATCAGTATAGGATACTTTACGAAATAAGGTATCAATATTAATTAGATTAGTCTAATTGACTTTCAATAAGCGATATCTTGTATCCTGTATTGAATAAATCATTTTTTACTTTTTTTACTTTTTACTTTAATGAAAATTGCGTTGAAGGAGAAAACGTTTTTAACTACCTTTTAGCAAATCACGATGATTTTGATGTCTAACGCTTAAATAATCTTATTTTATACGTTTTTCTAGTCTATACTAAAACTATATACTGATTGATAAATACTTATTACTTACCTAGTGGAAAAACGTTTTTTCTTTTTGTATGGACGCGTTCGGGGTAAACTATAGTCCTTATTTTATTATTTATTAAGGTGCAATCTACATTAAATCGAATGCCTTGCATTTTGAAATTAGTATGGCTGAGGTCTAAGAAATTTAGAGCAAGATTCACTGTGCGTATGTACTATGCAATGTCATGAAAATTAAGCTGTGCGATACTAAGTTTTCACCTAAGATATAATAGTTTTATGTAATCTATTAGGGGTTGGTTTCATTTTAAACCTAAAATAGGTTACAGAGAAAAAAGGAAAATGTTATGATATTCCGACCGTGGCACAAATATTAAATATATAAGTAGGTAAGTATAGTTAATAATGATAAATAGGTAAACAAGAATATATAAGTAAGTGAATAAATGATGCGAAATGCTATGCGACACTGTCACTGGAGTTGTTTTTGTGTGAGCGCAAGACAAAACAGCTCCGCTGAACTGCCCATTTCACGAATCTTGGCGATCAGAGTAGATAAAGCGCAATCGAGAGTGTTTTTACCCGACTGCGTCTATATTTAATCTTGGCACCCTGTCTCAAACAGATCGGGGACGCACTTAGCACCACACAAGTTTGGTCACGGAAATTGCCTTTTTTTAAACTTGTACATAATAACTATTTTTTTTATTTGTGAATGTAGGACCTATAACGAATAGAAATCAAATGAAATCAGTCTTATAGAGTTCTTACGTAATTGACAAACAATTTAATATTTTAGTGTGATTTTGTTCTCGTATCCTGTAGCCTCGGGTACACGGAACGTCACTTTCCCTGATTGTGTCACGCGAGTGCAATATTGCCTGATTAATTTGTAAGCACTGCGAATTCAGTTCAAAATTTTGCGAAATTCTAAATGATAGTTATAAATATTTATTTCAGCAAGCAATACACAGGCACATAAATAGACAATTTAACTTATTTAAACACAGTGTAAGGGACAGTGGCGTATATCACTACCGAAATAGGCTCCGACTCAGCATAATGTCACAAAGAATCTGTGACGCTGGTATTCTGCCGGTACCTTCCGAGAGAGGGTAACAAAATTCTTAAATATAATTGTTTATCAGTTGTCTTAGGGCTTTGGCTATAACGAATTCATATATTCACAGAATACATTAAGTAATGTTTCCAAAGGATTTTTGAAATCCAGTTTATATATTGTAGCAATGTGGTTGTTCTTCTCTGCGAAACGTATTTTTTTGCATCACGAAAAATATAATTTAATAGAGGTGTGCTCGATATGGGAAATCATTCACGTTCTAGCGGTGATTTTTTTTGACGAGGGAAACTCGTTAGGGTTCTCACTCTGGCACGGAGGAGCGACGAAGTTATGTCTGCAAGCTACCTGTTATCCGGCCTGACTGACGTATTCATCCCGTCATGCCACGGACGCGGTTTTTGTAAATAGAAATAAACAACCTTTTTCACTGGTCGTCTATACCAATATTATAAAGAGGAAAGATTTGTTTGTTTGTTTGTTTGTAACGAATAGGCTCCGGAAATACTGAACCGATTCGAAAAATTCTTTCACTGGTAGGAAGCTACACTATCCGCGAGTGTCATAATATTAGATTTTCAAAAAAATTTGGGATCCTTACTTAAACTCAAATAATGTAACCCAAGGTGCAATATTTTTTCCATTGTTTAAATATTTTGACAGGTGGTTTGTAGTTGTTTGTACTTTTATTCGCCCATTCTGGGCAGTCAAGAGAACATAGTCTATAGAGCCAAGTCTTTTGTAGTATCTTATATTCCATGGCATAACGAAGTTAGCCGGGACAGCTCGTTCGTTAAAAGAGAATATTATTCCCGCGCGAATACATCATAGAACTTTGTAACAAACCCTTCAGTAGCCCTAAAATTTAATTAACCGAACGCGAAGCAAAGCGTCTTCGTTTCAGCTTGGACAATTAGGGTAACATGCCCTATTACGGCGCGTTTTGACGACATTTTAAAGTAGGGTAAGAAATTAAGCATTTCTAAATATTTTAGCAGATATTTGAATTTTTTTTGACACTCATGATAATTATATTTTCAATTTCAGTCGTCGTTTTATTTATTCTAGAGTGATAATTAATTTTAAATAAATATTTTTTCTGACAATTCGGAATTCCTATTACGGTGGAAAAAAAAGTTGGAAGCCCATTACGGCGGTAAGCACTGCCAATTACGGAGTATGGGATGCCAACACACGCACGATGAAACATTTTCATCTCAGCTCACGGTTCCGTGCAATCAGAAAATGGTATGCAATGGCTGTAATTGTTACTGGCACTGTACATAAATACAGGTTCTTCCTAGTAAGAGGCTATTTTGATAATATTTTGTGTATCAACTATTAAATAAATGGCCTGGCGCTTAGAAGTTTCCAGTAATATAATTAGTTTAGGAAACACGAATAATGAATATTTGGCTGTATGGGCTATTATGTTCCTTTACCTGACCTGAAAGGGCGAATAACAAAACAACAATCAATCAATCAATCTACGGCATCGTAACGTTCTCCCATCTCTCTGCACAACGGAACGGAATGAATTAAATATGGGGACGATTTTATTTTTTATAAGCCGCGCTGATTAAGAAACGATTTGAAAATGGCGGCTGAACGAATGCTTACTCGCGTATATTAGTATGAGGGAAGAGTTGAAAAGCGAGACACCCCATACAACGGCCGCCATTTTGAGATCGTTTCTTTATGTGCGCAGGTAATACTCATAAAAGCGTAATTGGTGTAAATTTAGCTAGCTTCTAAACATAATTTTTAATATTTGTTGTTAATCTACATTAAGTGAAGTTACAAATGATCATTATTTAATGTCTGTTGACCAGGTCAATATCTCAGTAGAGGCTCGACAAAAGTTTGTTCAAAAAAAGAAGATTTTAGCACAATTTTTGAATTTTTCTCTAATTTTCCATAATTTTTTGAAGTTTTTAATATTTCTTAGTATTCTTTTGACGACAAATAAAATATTGTAAAATTTTTTCATTAAAATTAATCGAGCCGTTTCGGAAATTAGTGCCTTTGGCAGTCAGACAGACGGACGGATGGAAAAGACATATTAATAAGGTCCCGGGACGTGTACCCGAAACCTTAATCAATAAACTGATACAAACCTAAACTAAGAACTTCCTCTTTTCTAAAATCGGTTAAAAATAAGTACTAAAACTCTTCTTCTGAATTTAAAAAATACTTTTGTGAAAATTGGTTTTCACAAAATCGAAATAATCGCGGACAAACATGCATACAAACATACATACAGGTTGAATTGATAACATCCTTGACCTTTTTTTTTTTTCTTTATAAAACTTTAATTTGGAAAAGGCCCGGACGAGGGTTTTAATAATCCTACTAATATTATAAACAACAAAGTTTGTAATAAAGGATGTCTGTAACTCTTTCACGTAAAAACTACGAAATAGATTTTAATGAAATCTTACAAATAAAACATATTTGAAGGAAAATTTAACTGGCAAAGCAGCAGAGTGCAGTCAGTGAAGGTTTAGTTAAACGGTAAAAAAATATGGAAAATGGATTTCTGACCAAGAAGAGAAAGTTGAAAAAAAAAAGAAAATTTTTTTTTACAACAACGTTGACACAAACATGCAAAAATGGAACACAAAAAAAAACCACAACAAAACAGTAAATCAAAATACAATCAATATATATAAAACTCTTCCGTTACTGACTGACTGACAGACAACGCAGAGCCGAAACTACTCTAGCAGCCTCTAGTAATAAATAAAACAATCAACGAATCATAATCAGTTTTGTATGGTGTGTCAAAGTTGCGGTAAAATCTAGTATTAAATTATTATATTGATACGATAAAACTAACCTTAGTATACATTTTTCTGTAAGTTTTTTAATTATTTACTTACCCTATAAAGTGAATTTTAGTTATTTGACGTATGTCAATTTAGACAGGATGTCACGTATTTACCATACAACAAACCAAATAAGTAGACCTGCAGTAAAGCTTTTTAAAATGTACGGTATCTTTATGAATAATACGGTTAAATTATTAGCTCTGTAATTTTCATACACCGTGTTAGGATTCCTTACAGCCTAATACGGTAGGTACTAAAATATCTAATGAGTTTTTATATCCTAATTCTGAAATATAATGTTAAGATATTTCGGTAATGTAAGTTATTACTTACACATAAGAGCACTCTGACTTTACCATAAAACTCTCAAATCGTTAGTAATCGTTGTATTAGACTATTTTTCTTCATTAAAACTCATACTTTAGGTTTCACAGTATTCTAACAGACTTAAATTTAACTGTCAACTTTAAGCATCAAAAACAAGGATTCTAGTTAAAAAACATGAACCTCCAAAATTGGTTTTATACTTGAGAACTAATGAAAATTACACTTAAATAACGAAATGTTCATAAATTATATTTATTATACCACTAAATTTAAAAATTACCGACACTGCGTTTTTCCTATTACCGATGGTACCCTCCGTAATAGGCGGAACCCTCAAATAGCCTTCCTAACACGGCGGACTTTTGTTTACTCATATTTACTTGTTTTATTTGATTTTAAACGGAAATCAACTTGATTAACTAAGACTTCTTGAATGTAAAAAGTATTCGAATATAGTAACATAATCTTTAAGTGTTTGTTTGAACTAAAAACGAAGTCTGAAAATTCAATGTTCTACCGCGAGTCAGTCTGCGTTTGTATGAAACAGCTTCTCGCTTCGCTGACGTTACACAAAATAATTAATTTAAGTAATTTTAAACGATTTTAAACGCACGTGTGCTGGGTAATAAGTTACGTGTTAGTTTCGCTTGGACACTATGTAGTCACTTTTACCATACACAGTCACAACGAATCATAAATTGAAAAAGATAAAATAGAGCCGTAATAGGACGTGATTTTGACTACCGCGGTAATAGGACGTTTTACCCTAACTTCGTATTTTTGTATGATGTTTTCTACAGGTTACAACGTTTCTCATGAAGTTTTGTACATATAATTGTTGAATTATTAGTTTTATTACCGGATTTTAAATCAAATTTTTCAAACTTCGTACTTGAACTTGTTTCAATTAGTTTTAGTAATTATATTTCGTGGTTTCATTTTCGATATAAATCATTTCACTAGGTAGTCCTTTCACCTACAAGGCAACATTCGCACGTTCTTACAAATAACTATTAGTCGATCGATTTAATCGATATCGATTACTCGATTAATTTGAAATTTACCCATGCTCCCATCCCTACCACTCTACGCGCCCATCACTAGCAGCGTCCGCCAAGCCTGTCATTCTTTTTCCGTGCGAGGCAACGAAAGCACGCGTTCGGATCTTGTTCGCAAAAAATTAATTTTTCAAGATACCGAAAAGATCCTACGAATATTTAACAAAAAATTAAGTGAGTTACTTAAACTTTGATGGATTTCATTATCCTCATACTATAAATCGAGAGACAATGTCTAATGTTACGGTAAGTTCATCTGCTTACCTACCTTCAAAAAAAAAAAAAAATATTTAGACAGAAATTTCGAATTGAAATTCTGCTTAAACTTACATTTTCAAAGTGTAAAAGAAATATTTTTGCAAAGCCATAGATTCGAACAAGAACCAGGCTGCCATACTGCCATAGATTCCAATAGGAACGCGGCAAAATTTAAAACTGTACATCAATTTTTATCATTAAATTAATTTTTTTTGCAAAGCCATAGATTCAAATATGAACCAGGCTACCATACTGCCATAGATTCCAATAGGAACGCGGCAAAATGCAAAAATAATCATAATTTTTTATGTAAGTATAAAAATATAAAAAGCATAATTTTCTTTTTTCTTCTTATTCCAGTAGGCGTAACGCCTTTACAATTTAAGGAATGTGCCCAGAGCAAATATCATTCTAATATGAGGATATATTTCTAGCCGAAACTATTCCCTACAACCCATGATCAGGTCTAAATGAGACTGAATCACCAAAAATCATGATGGTGACATACCAAGTGCCAATTGCCACCACTGCCCCAACAGTGATCACTTTCAATACCGTCACCAAAAACAGGTCCAAGCACAAGCAATAACTTCCTTATTGGAACTAGTAGCGGTTACACCAACCAATTGAACTCGGACCCTGAGGCAAAGTTTAAATTTCCGGATCTGGACCCATAAATTTTATTAACCCTGGGCGAAGCCCTGGATGATGAACTAAAGTTGTGTGATTGAATCTACGATAATCTCTCTCAAATGGCTAGAGAAGTCAAGGAAAAAATCCTTCAGCAATATACTATACCTAGCAACTACATATTGGTTCAAGCTTCAAAGCTAAATACTAAAATACTCTCATCTCAACTTGGACTGACTTCACATCACATCGGGGAGTAGGGCCATGGCCATTCTCCTAACTCAAGATATAAAATAGAGACAAGCTCGCATTTAAAAGACCGCACCAGGTCTATCAAGACGTTTTTGAATATCTTTCAGTACAGAAAACGAGAGAAATACTGTTGCTTACACAACACAGCCGCCTCTACGAGCTCCACGGGCACAGCTTGGCCGCAGTTTCAGGAAAACTCAGGCCCTCCTCGCTTTGCGAAAAACAAGGGGGGGGGCGTGCCAGGGCCAGAGTACGAAGATACCACTCGTCAAGTTCCAAATTACAACGACCCAATACCGACGCAGTCGTACGTTTAGAGAACGACCCATCGGGCCACGTGCTCAACCACCATTCTGGCAGAATTCAGTACAATATTTTTAAAATGTGTTGGTTGTATTGTATATCACAAACAATAAAGGTATCCTTAATTGGATTTGTAACAGAATAATTAAATCTTTTTCTAATTTTCCACTTGAGCAATAATATGTTCCTGTTGTAACATGGTTAGCACAGTAACAACAAAAAATGTCAATCGCAACTAATAATTTGCTAGAAATCGTATCTAAAACCTTTTTGACACCAATTCAAATGGAGGTAAGAGATTTCATTTTAACCTAAAACTGTAATAAATTTGTAAGTAACTAAACTTCATTTCGAAATGGCAGAACAGCATGCAAGCTATTATTACATGGCATCTATTGACCTAAAATGTCTCGTAACTTTTTATTTCTGTCGCTTAAAACTATCGTAAGTACCTACTTACCCACGTTTCCTGTTTAAGGATGTGAACACACAGAATCTTGTTATCCACCTATGATTTCAACCCAATGCCTTATCTTATTGGCTCACGATAGCGCCTAGAACTTTTACTAAGATTAAAGAAGGGGTCGTAGGTCACTTGCGTTCATTTGGTCAAAAATTGGTAAATTTTTGTAAGTGACGATATCCTTTACATAGACCGTAGTTACATGGAATATTTAAATAAAGTTAGGTTTACACTCTAATCACTCGAGTGCTTGGGCTTTATTAAAAACTATGAAAATAGTAGCTTATAGCCACAAAATAATTACAAATTTTCAGGATTTAAGTAAGTAGATGACTTAAATTTGACTTTATCACTTACAAGCCATAAACGTAATAAAATAATAGAATTGGTTCTGAAGTGTTCTCAACTACCACCTGTTACAATCAGATAATTTTCACAAATGATTGGCATCCTAATGTCCGCTAGCGCAGCATTTTACAAAAGGCTGGTTGAAACCAAAAATACTTGAAAGGCAAAGGTACAGGTACCTTCTACCTACCTTCTATTCAGAGAATACTATGATAATTATTTTACAGGACCTGAATTGATGAGAAAATAATATTAAAAGCTTTTAAAATTTCATTTAAACACAAAAATATGATTCATAAGTTAACACGGACTCGAGTCGTAAAGTCGTAACTCAAACTTACTATAGTATTTATATGTCGTATTATTAGCAATATACTAAGCCTTAGATGCCCCGAAACTTAAACAATTTGTTAATTTTTATTATGGGTAGATAACATATTAGCATTAGCTATCAGCTACATTACGACACGAAGTTGCATACAATTTCCTAATTTCAATTAACTTACCAGATATATTTGGCCTTGGTTCGAGAAGCGAAAAATCTAGCTATTAGCATCCTATATTACACGAAATATAATTTAGAGGCAGATCGAAGATTTAATTTAATGATGCTTTTCAAACATTCTAGCGCAAAACTTAAGAAATACTTTTCTTTGAAACAAGACCCAGATGCTACAAAGGGGCAGATGCATATTTTTTCTATGCCGATCCTTCATTTTTCGTTTTTCTTAACGGCCTACAAAAAATTACTGAGGACGAAACGACCAGTATTCTAGTATTCCCTTCTAGTACTTCTAGACCTGCCTGTTATCCTCCATTGATTGATATAGTTATTTCGTAATAATCTCTTGAGGGCGTGACGAAAACCTATGTTGTCTACTAACAGGAACCGTCACCCTCTCCTACTCACGCTTACCCTGAGTGCCGCAGTATGCTCGAGCAGGCAATGCCAGGTCTCATTATCCCCTCAACAGCATCTCATCAGCATCTTATACTAGCTTCACTTTCTAATATTACTATTCAACAATATCAATATAATGTTATTCAATACTATGATTAAATTAGATTCTTTCGAATGTTCTGTTTTTAGTGTAATTACTTTTCCCTCCGACGTCTTCGAAAAAGACGCATCACAGGATTCACAGGGCATCATCATAAGAGCCACCGCGCCTTCCTTAAAGATGTTATAAACTAATACCCAATCCACCAAAGTACACAGGTACTTGGTAAGTATCCACAATTGGTTCTCAAAAATCTCTAAAAATGTATACCAAACAAGAATGAACTTATCCTAGACAAAAGTAGCTTTACTAACATAATCTACAGCCTACAGCACACATGGTTGAAAGTCTTTTTCTAAATAACAGATTATTATAAATAAAAATAGCAATGGCATTAGAATCATAAAGTAAATGAAAATTTTATCAAAACTATAGGCGCTAAATGCAATCAAAAGCTATCAACCATTGTTAGTTTTACTTTATCTTACGGTGAATCCGTCTATATATAAGACGGTTATATAACCTTAACTAAATAAATCAGACCTAAATAAGCCAATCACCTCTTAATAACTGTGAAGCGTAACGTCCTCACAGGAACACAACAGCATAGTCAATAAGCATGTGGATCAGGCAGATCCTTGCGGTGTACGGCACACGCAGCAGCACGCGACACGCCGCCGCCACATCGGCTGCTCATGCTACCGGCGTCAATCTTGATCAGATCAAAAGACGGCCGCCTGGACCTCTACCTCTAACAAGTTTGCTAAACTTATCAATGTCCTATGATGATTGATTATCAATTTTTTATCAAATCTCTGACCAAATTAGTTCATTAAAAAATATACAATAACCCTCTTATTCATAAAAAGTTAAAGAGCATTTTAGTTTTTTGACGTATGTCAATTTAGACTGGATGTCACGTATTTAACATAAAACAAACCAGAGAAGTAGACCTCCAGTAACGCTACTTAAAATCTACTGTATCTTTATGAATAAGACGGTAAGTATATAAGTATGTTATAAATAATGTATCTGAGTACCTACCTACCAAGTACTTACCTAAGTAACTACGCAATGTTAAACTTTGAAGTACTCTATAAACTAACTATAATGATTACTTTTATATGTTAAAATATAGTGTTTTTAACTAATAAGATGAGTAATATTATTTAATAATTGTAAGTACCTATACTAAGAGTTCAAATAAAACTAGCCAAAATTACATCTTTTTAATTAATATTGTTTCATTATCATGAAAAAATATAGACAAAACAATGTCTCTAAACATCTACCTAGTGAAATGATTTATATCGAAAATGAAACCACGAAATATAATATATGATCAAACGAACTTCTCAAGTGAAGTTCGATCAATATTATATGAGTGGTTTCATTTGAAGATATAAATCACCCTCCCTACCCAAATCCCGAGTTTTGTCAAAAAAGTCAATAAACGACGTAATTTATGCCAGAAAACTATCTCTAAAAAGAATGACAGGCTTGGCGGACGCTGCTAGTGATGGGCGCGTAGAGTGGTAGGGATGGGAGCATGGGTAAATTTCAAATTAATCGAGTAATCGATATCGATTAAATCGATCGACTAATAGTTATTTGTAAGAACGTGCGAATGTTGCCTTGTAGGTGAAAGGACTACCTAGTGAAATGATTTATATCTTCAAATGAAACCACTCATATAATATTGATCGAACTTCACTTGAGAAGTTCGTTTGATCATATAATATTCGTCTTTTTATTAAATCATTGGGCGCGGAAAACTCAATCAGCATAGCAATGAATCTATCGACTCCAAATGAAAATACATAACACCGCCACCTGCTCAGATAAGGCACTCCGTGCTTTGCTTATTCTCCTATATACATAATTATTTTATTAATAAGTAATGTAATTAATGACTGAGGCCCTAATTAAGTAGTTTGCTCTAATGAAATTTTTTTTTGAAAAAAATGAAAAAAGTATTGGACCATGGGCTTTCAGAAAAGATGCCTATGCCCAGCAGCAACTATAAACTGGATGATCATGATGGTGATGAATTACTGTTGTCAGTAAGTTGCCGGAGTGCAGCGGACAACCATTGAAGAAAGCTATTTGTAGAAGTGCGATTTTTCCATCAATTTAGTTAGAAGGTCGTTGAGAGTACCTACACATCTGCAGTAATGCTTATGAATTTTTTATACCACCCAACACTGGCAATAATTATGGCTAAACTGTAAATATGATTTGTTCAGATTTACATTTCCGAGCTACAATAGTTAAAGTGGAAGGTCTATTCGTCTACCATACTCACTAGACCTTGTGCCTACCAACTATTATTTTTGCCAAATTGAATACCGTTCTAATTTTTTTTTAGGTAGCACCAGTAATAAAGTTCAGTTACGGAACTCTAAAAAATGCAAATACGGATCAGTAGCCAGATTACTATGGGGATAGGGAATGCTAATGTTGACAATTTCAATCTGATGCTTGCTAATTGCTAACAGAGGGCGTGCTAACGTAATCGAAAGCACCGCGCGCTGGATCATGTCACGTTTCTGTACCTTGCACTAATCCACATATTTAAATTTTGTGGATTCAAATACGGACAAATATGTAGGATGAAATTGCTCCTTCCAATCATATAATTTAATATTAAAAAAATTGTGACAATGCAATGCAATAAAGTTTCTGTTTATTTATTTATCGAACCATTTTATTAAAAATTCATATTTAAACCTCACCGCGTCGTGCGCACATAAACTGTGCAATGTTTGTACGCGTTTTGGGTAGGTTAAAATTTGACGGGTAGGTTAATTTTCATGTTACTGTAACTCTTTTGCTCGCAGAATGGCTTTCTATCATAAAATTTTGATTTTCCGTTTCGTTTTATTTTAAATGTGGTACCTTGTTCGTATTATGTGATCAGTAGTATAATGAATCGTGGTTCGTTAGTCTCGCTAAAACTAAAGAACGGCTAGGCCGATTGAGATGATGTGTCAGATTGATGAAATCTAAAACTATTATTTATTAACAAAGTATATACACCGTTACATGTCGCAAACACCAGGGAAGGTTTAAAAGGTTGAAAAAAAAATGGAGGGGAAGTAAGTAAAAACAACAATATAATTTTTCCATATAAAATTGTAAGGCAGCAACAGCTAGTTTGATTAAAAATTACATTATGATGTTGGCAGGACCAAGTCAAGGATCTTATCATAATTTCCATTATGCTCTGCTCGCACTATCAAACAGTAGTGCATGTGTTTTGCCACTTGTTTATCATTAATTCATATACCTACATAATAAATACACGTCGCACATAAGTGTAATTTAAAACAAAGTACCAACATTGAAAATTATTAAGATAACGTTACGCACATACTTTGTAAGTATAGCAGTTGCTAGCGTCGTTGATTATCAGTAAATATAATTATTATACCTAACCTCATGATAACTTAATGTGCAGACACTGTTCACTATGTTTTATTTGATGTAAACACAGTTAATTAGCAGAAGAGAAATTGGTTTTCCGTACTAAGAACGGAAATCTATCTACTTTTATATACCTAATATAAAAATAAATCGTGGTTCGTAAGTCTCGCTAAATCTCGGAAACGGCCTGGCCTGTAAAGCTGATTTTGGTTTTGAAATATTTGTCGTAGCCCAGAAAAGGTTTAAAATGTTAGAAAATATATGGAATAATTTTGAGTAGGTTACAAAAAGTAATATTTTTTCCCCCATAATTAATCGTTTAGCAAAAAAACGTAACCAACAGCGTCGTGTGCCTACTGGTAGGCGTTGATTAGGCTGTTGCGACTCCGCAGGGCAGTTGGGTGGCTGACAGTTTTGGATGTTCATGATAATTTATCACTGATAATGCAAACCGAATAGGAGCATAAGATCAACCGACAGCTATAATAACTAATATGTTATCATTATTTGATAATATGATGTTTACTTCAAATGCTCTGAACACTGCTCGCTGTGTGCGCCGGGCGGTAGTAGGTCACAATATATTATACTTTAAATTATATTTTAAACATTTTAAAAATATGCCCATTTGTGAATCCTTATTTAGCAGGGAAAAAGTAGGAGCAGAAAGAACGGCATAGAAATGAGACGTATATATTTTAGACTGATTGTAAAATGAAACCCTATTACTGAGTTTAAAATTAAGACGTATGTCCCAAGGTGGTCCCAAGGCTTAGCGGCCTATAGAGAGAAAGACATTGCAAACATTAACAACAAATATACATTTTAAATACGTACCCAATAAGTATAACTTGATTAACAACTAGACCAGCCTACGTAGCATGAGGGTCCATTTGTCGAGTCGTTCTGTCACTTTTGATCGCTTTTGACATTTAAATGCGAGAAAATGTATGCAGACAATCGACAAAAGTGACAGATAGATACGACAAAGTCGACAAATTTTCGTCATGTTACCACTGCTGTTGACTATTTATTTTCCAATGAAATCCGTCAAAAGTAAATTATCTGGAGAACATCCGTCGTCGACGCATTCAAACATACAGTACTAATGAAATAGTTACTATCCACTTTAGGGATTAATCTAGCTGAACTTTCTGCATATTCATCGAATGGGTACTTAGTACTTACTTCTAATATTAATCCTATTAAAATCGTGACTTTGTTGCTAGCCATACGAATCACAATCTCGCTGTATTAATGAACTATAAAATATGTTTTTGTTTAAGTTTTAAGCTTACTGTTTAGTTTTCCTTGTTTATTGACTGAGTTACAGTTTCTATTTATATTATGTAATGGTTAAAATAAGGTTCACATTACGTGAGTTTGTTACCATATGAAAAAATATTCATAATTATTATTTAGTTTAATTTCAGGCACGAGGAGAGGAGAGGCACGAAATTTTTATATAACCTCCAAACGCTTTTTTAAGTTAGGATAAAACTCTCCAAATTCTAAAACACAATGAAGTCGGTTCAGTGGCCTTGCCGTTTAGCGTAAATTTACCAATTGTACTGTATCTAAAAAACAAGAAAATAGAAAAAAAAACTGAACATGGGATCCCTAATAATGTACAAATACAATTATTTATATAATTTTACTTCAATTACAACTCTGTTTTCTACCTATTAAAATCAATCGTTGTTATCGTTTGTCTCGCTGAGATTCGAGAACCGATTTAGGTAGTTGAATTTTGATTTGAAAGGTTTAATTTGTTGAAAAATATGGCAAAATAGCAAGTAAGAAATTTAATACCACAATTTCATTTTCCCATACAACTGTTCTACAATAAGCGATACGTAGATCGCTGGTCAGCTAGTGTCTTCATAGGTATTATTTGCATCTCAAAGTATTGTGTTTTGCCAAGTAAATACTAAGACCTGAGCCTTTTCGAATTGTTCTCAGACTGGACATTCACAATCAGTATTTGGAAGCTACTCGGTCGAGTAAGATACTCGGACAAGCAGTTCCAGAGTACTGATTATCCTGGCTCGAGCCGTCTTATACTCCGTTAAGCATATGCTTTACTGTCACGAAGTCGGACCTTGACTATCAATTTAGAGCGGAGAGCGAATTGAAGTTACATTTTGATTTAAATCCTTTAAAGTGAGAGTTCGAGCTGCGACACGACTGTGAATGTCAGCCCTTTGTAGAGCTAAGTAACACAGCCCAAATAATAAGGTAATCTGTTGATTATTGACAGAGAGAACCCGCGCGAGATCCGCAATAAGGCAGAGAAGCAGCGGCGCGACAAACTGAACCAGTCGATCTCGGAGCTGGCGGCGCTGGTGCCGCCCGTGCTGGCCGCCAGCCGCAAGATCGACAAGACCGGCGTGCTGCGCCTCACCGCGCACTACCTTCGCGCTCATCAGTATGGTTAGTCTACTATATAAAAATTTATCGTGGTTCGTTGAAACTCTAAAAACGGCCGGGCCGCTTAAGCTAAATTTGGTTTAAAAATGTTTGTATTAGTCCAGAGAAGAAGGTGAGAAAATATTGAAAAATAGAGGGGAAGTTAGTAAAACAGGAATTCATTTATCCATCTAAAATCGCAAGGCGCGTTATGAAGTTCGCCGGGATAGCTAGTATGTATTAGTAATAACGCATCACGCTAAGAGGCCCAAATTACGAATAACCTTTATCAAGATGCGATTATGATGATAAGAATCTCAAGAACTCCTCGAACCAAATTTAATTTGTCACGTGATGTATTACAAGTTTGTATCAATGCTCAAATAATATGGCACGCTTCCCAAATCACAGTTACTACAGTGTCGATATAATAATTGTTTACAATTGATAACACATGCGAAGGTAGCGAGCGACATTGTATTCGCTGAATTCCTATTTATTTCAGTTTCTGTAACGCAGCCACACAGAGGCAGAGCAATATATATTGTGACGTTCATTTGTGTGTATAAGTATGGAATGTCGTCCTACCTCGGGGTTCCGGGAGTATCTGGCAAGGGCGATCGTATTGTTATGGTATTATGAATACTGATGTTGGTTTAAAAGTAAAAGTGTTTGTGTTTGTTACCGCGCTGAAAAGAAATCAGTAGAAAATATATTGTTTTGTTAAATAAGTAACACCAATTTATTAGCTATCTCAAAGTCATTACATCGAATTTTATTATACTTAACATTTCAAATTTAAGATCCGCAGTACGCATCGCAGTGATTTTACTGGTTTCAGGACCCTATTCTGTCGGACCCTCGTCAATGTACAATGCAATTACTCTGACCAAATTAATCAAACATAGTTCAATTACATGTACCTTAAACTAACATCTAGGTGGGGTTGCCTGGAATAAATCGCTTTTAGCGATAAGGTCATCCGTCTTATGCAAATTCAAATATTCTATTTTTTTTAACCAGTTATTTTACTTCTTTTGTATCTTACTTTGTGTGCAATAAAGTGTTTTTTACTTTACTTACTTACTTACTAGGTTAATGTTATATCTGAAGTGTATTTTATCACGTGAGTTTTTTTTTTTTCAATTTAGCTGGCGATGTACAGCGAGAAAAGACAGAAGCTTGGATGAGAAAGACGAATGGCCGCAGCCGACAGAGAGTACTTAACAAAACTGTTTTTATACTCTGACGATGCTTTTAAGTATTACACTTAATAATTTATTTTTCATCAAGTCCCGTTTAAATCGATCGGTACCCATAAATCACCCCTTTACCCTTTTTAATACCTAGACATAACATAAACTCGGCTTTGATGACCACAAACATAATTATATGAAAAAAAAACTTCAAACATTTTTTTTATTTCTCGCTCCTTTTATGATAGAATAGAATAGAAACACTTTATTGCATACAAAGCAAGACACAAAAAGTACAATGGTTAAATTAAGGGTGCAGACAATTTAAATTAGATATTATGTACATATTTTGTGGAATGCTGGAGTACGGTATTCCTGGCTTCTCTATGAATAGCAAATTAATTCTCAAGGGCCCTACATAGAGCTCGCAGGCACGCCCATCCTTGAAAACAAAAACAATGTAATTGGATTTTAAGTAAATTTACAAAACATTCTTCTCAATTCAAGTACTGTTTTAGTAACAACATTGCATAAAGCTTTCAAATAAAGCGGATACGAAACGAAAATAGGATAATACCTTGATAATACAAATAAAGAGGTTTGAGAATTAGATACTTTAAAATGGTACTAAAACCACCAATGACCTCCTCCTATCCCAACGCCTAACGGCGAATATAGACACATAAGGACGATACCTATATGGTCATTTGTCGCGGGAATTGGCTTAGTGTGGTAAAGCAGCTGCGCTGATTACTAATCCACTCTCTAGCCTCGAGATCCCTAGCCTCAATAAGACGGCTGACCACAGCCACGTGGTAGCAAATCACCATGCTGCTGAAATACTGAGTTGAATGCTAGGAATCCTAAATATAATAACAGTGCTCTGCTTGGGTCGGTTTTAAAACAAATAAATTTTACTATATAGAAATCTTACTAGATAATAATATGTGTAATTTTTACCATCTTTTTGCATGCACCACATGAAATCAATCAATATTTGAATCTTGAACGTTAATAATGAAAAAACACAGTATTTAATTTTAAAATACATTTTTTTATTAAGATAACTAAAATATTATATTAGAGGATATAAATAAATATGTATGAAACAGTATTATTTTATTTGTGTTTTAATAAGTACATAGTTAATATTGCAGCTGTTACACACTGCACAGTTTCCTTACGATGCATGACTTATCAATGACGCAGTTCCAGGCACCGATCTAGTTTTCTTGAATTTGCAAACACTTTTCTTGTCACCCTGCATTCCGATCTGCCATTTTATTAATACTATGGAATGTTATAGTCGTGCTATTAGCTGGTGTAGGTATAGAGTGGAGTTGTGGTGTGACTCGGTCCCGTCTGGCGCGATTGCACTTTGTTATTGTCTTGCGTTTTTACGCGATACTGCATTTAACGGAGAGATGACAGTCATCATATCTCTACATTGTAACGGGTATAGCATGCCATGGCTGGCTCAAATGCAGCGTAATCGGAAACAATACAAACAAAGTTTACGACGAAAAGGAAGTAGGCACCTTAAAAAACGTAAGAAACATATAAAAGGGCGTACATTATGCCTTTTTTAATAAGGATGGAGTGCAACGCTGTACTCTGCTAAGACCGGAGACAGCACTGTTAGTACATAGAGATAGCTCGGTGAGCTAGCGCCAAAACTATTGTCACGTGGTGCTAGTGCACCAGCGAGGCTAGCTTCAGCCAGTCCCAGCTTCGACTGCGGCTTTTAGAGCTCAGATTGACCTCCAACTAAAATTAACAATTGTTTTGTTCGCAGTGTTCGGCGATACGATTGGCAAGACAGATCGCGATGTCACCCCCGACTCGGCCTCCGCCCTACTCCGCCTACTCAAAGGATTTCTCATCACTGTTACGTACAAGGGTCTTGTGGTTGTCGTCTCGCAGAATGTACAGGAGTACCTTGGATATACCGAGGTTCGTTTTCTTGGTATAAACGTTAATAAGTCAGAGGAAGTGAGCAACTGTAGTAACGTATAGTATATAAAGTGTAATTGCAGACTTGCATCTCTCATTAATGTGGACAAAGCGAATAGTTTAAGTAGTACAGAGTCGGGAATCTGAATCTGTAAACTGAGCTGATACGTTGAAATTCCAAACTGTTTACATTCCACTAGGTAAGTATATGATATTTGTTTGCTCACAATTAAGGGATGTAAAGAAATCGGATTCTTACGTTTACCAATACCTGCATAGGGAGAAGCGGCAAGGACCAAATATTATATACTTTAGGATATACCTAATCGGGTTATAAGTCTGTCTCATAAGCTCATGGGAATTAAAAATCGCGAAGGGCTAGAATAAGTTGATGGTGGTAGATTGTACAGAAAACAAACATCGATATCCATTAAAAAAAAATTCCTAGCTCGTTACCAAACGTGGACCATGGATCTTTCACGAATTAATCATTTTAGGTACCTATAACTTTTTACAATAAGTTTGTATTTTTTAAAGACATGGGCTAATTAAATGAACCGTAACGACATTTATTCTGTTTATTTTATAATACATACCTACCTACAACCTACATGACGTGGCAATTTTTTAACCGTCGAGCAGCTAGATCTCCTGGGTCAGAACATAATGACGATCGTGCACGAGGAGGACCGGCGGCTGCTGCTGCAGCAGCTGACGCCGCGGCCCAGCCTGCTGGGGCCGAGCGGCGAGCTGCTGGTGCCCGACGACCCGGCTGCTAAACAGGAGATCAATGACGCCCTCACCAAGGACCGGAAGAGTTTTAACGTCAGGTAATTTATAAATATTTTTTATGGCCTGAAAGGCTGTGAAAATGGGTTCCTCAATGACTTTCGACAAAAAGTTACGGACCCGTTCCTCACTTGACTTGTTTAGTTTTTTGAAACTCGATACTGACCATATTTGTGAGCGTATTCCCTAGTTAAGGTATGTTCTTGTATTTTTTATTATTTTTTATTAAATCACCCTGCGTCAATAAAACACGCGGTACGTTTATTTTTTTATGTTCAATATTTAAATGCGTCTCTATTCCAATACACAAGTGAGAATTTGGCTCTTAATCTTTTGGAATTATACTTGAGGAACTACATATGTTCCAGGTTCAAGAAGTTGACCCAGCGTTCAGAGCCGGCGAAGTACTTGATGTGCCACGTGGAGGGCACCCTACGCAAGTCCGACCGCGCTTGCAGGGGCTACACGCGATGCTGCCAAATGGTGCGGCGCGCGCGCGCCCGCGGCGACAACCCTTGCTCGAGTGGCAACGATGTGGTCAGTCTCTTTTTCTTCTTTCTCAATCTAAGGTAGGACTAAAGAGCAATGACGCCATCCTTAAATGTTGTTTGTTATACCCAGGTGTTCATTGGAACAGTCCGGCCCACAATCGAGACGTTCCTCACAGAGCACGAACTGGAATCGTTCCGCATGGAGTATAGGACGCGGCACTCGGTCGACGGAGAGATCATACAGTGCGAGCAGAAGATCTCCCTTGTCGCCGGCTACATGACGCACGAGGTGCAGGGTGTTAACGCCATGAACTTCATGCATCGGGACGACGTGCGCTGGGTCATTATAGCACTGAGAGAAAGTAAGTATTTGCCAGCCGGATCTTCATTTTCTGCCCCCTCTGCCCACTTATTGGAATTTCACCTTTTTCTATAGGTAATTATTTTAGCTACCTACCATTAAGAGCCACAGCACAGCTAAAGTAGCGCCACCCGAGAAAAAAATAAATATCTTCTAAACTAAGGCAAATATCAAAAATGTGAAACAGTATTCCCCTAGATAATTCAGCCTAGTATTTTTAGGGCAGTGTTGTATAGCTTTTAGGTTATAAACTACAGAAAGCTACTGATTGTTGCCAAAAATGGCCGTTCTTAGCAACAATCAGTAGCTTTCTGTGGTCTTTAATTTAAAATGTTATAGAAAACTCATATTCCGTGCGTGTGTTTAATTTTAAGTAAATATGAGTTGAAGAGTGATCCTTTCGTCTGTAAAGCCCCCCTGCCCCTAGTCCGATCCGGTATCTGGATTTGCGACGATTAAATTTGATTTTTAATCTGGATTGGATATGGATATGGATGGCTGGATGGTAGGTTGGGTACCATCATTTTCTATGTTAGTAGGAAGTTAACCCAGATAAATGTTATTTTGATCTGATAACTTATAAATTTAGGCTCCGTAGCGCGTTGTGCCTTTGATTAGGGCACGGAAGTTTGTGGGTTCGATCCCCGCAGAAAACACCACATATTGACTTCTTACAAAAATCACGTTGTGTCTGTTTTCGGTTGGATAGGACATTGCAGGCTTGAATCACCTGATTGTCAGAAAAGTAAGATTAATACGTGCTTCGGAAGGCACGTTCGGCCGTTGGTCCCGGCCGCAGGTAGTGGTCGTTATAACCGCGGTGACAAGCTGGCCCCTTGTCACGTTGGTAATAAAGCATAAACTCGATAAACGTGGGTTCGGCTCTTGAGCTGGTGCCTCTGCCTAACCCTTCGGGGAATAAAAGGCGTAGGATTATGTTATGTTTACTTATCATTTTACAATAAGTAATAAATTTACCTGTCCTATATCGAAATAACCTTCAATCTATTAGACCTCTCTGCTGCTGTTGTCTTTTTAAAATAGGTTCGTCTTTTTAATTCGTATTGCTCTAAGGTACCTTGTAATTACCTATTTTAAGATACACTTGTTTTGCTACCGGGTTGTTTACTAGATGAGGGAGGCTATCACATCACTCACCTTATCGAGAGAATATAGAGTTTCATAAATAATAATTAGCAGTAGATAAGGCGAACTTTTAACATTTCCATTGCACTGACATATGATACATAGTAGCAGATACCTACCTAATGTTTAATGATTGCGCGCATTTAATTTATGAAGCTGACAAAACCGCATTTTGTTTGTGTTCTGAAATATTCCTATTTTATTTGACCCAATCAATCGAGTTAATTAGTTAACAATAATTTGATAATTATACGATTTATGTAGCTGCTACCGTTATAAAGGATATTCTATCGTTTATCTACGGTTTTTTTTTTGATCTGCCTTTTTGCTAGAGCTAGATTCTAGAAAATGAAAAGTATTTGTGGCCTTATTAGAGCCTCTGATGTTTTAAAATCTCCAACACATTTTTACCGAAAGTTGTTTGTTTTTATTTTATTAACTTTATGGATTTACAGTGTACGATCAACGGCGTCTATACGGCGAGTCGTGCTACCGACTTATGACAAAGAACGGGGAGTTCATCTACATAAGGACCCGAGGCCGGCTGGAGGTGGACACGAGCTCGCAGGAGGTCACCACCTTCGTGTGCACCAACACCGTGGTGGACGAGGTGGAGGGCAGGCACCACATCAGCCTCATGAAGAAACGGTTCATGCTGGTCGTCAACAACAACCAGGAGTCGATACTCGAGGAGGAAACTTGCGTAAGGAAATTTTTGTTAAAGGTCTGCCTTGTGTTTGTCACGTGCTTTGTCAGAAAGTAAAGTCGGATTGATACGATCAAAATACATAGGTACATTATACTCAGATTGAATATTATAGGTTGCTTACTGCCTTGCCTACTATTATAGTACCTACTTAGGTAGAAAGGTAAAGATACCAAAGGCAAAACAATAAAGTACTACAAATCTACATTATTATTACTCTTACACTTTCCCCTGTATGGCATCATTAACATTATGTATTTTATATTTGCAGACAAATGAAAATCAAAAGGTTTTAGTTGAAGATCCTAGACAACTTGAGAAAGTGATAATGCACTTGGTGTCGAACCTGCCCTCGCCGGACTCGGGCGGAGAGTCGCCGCGCAGCTGCACGCCGGACGACGGCGCGGCGCGGCTCGCCATCATCCCGCCGCGCCGCGACCGCATCGTCAGCGCCATCGAGAAGATGTACGACTTGGTCAAGAACTTCGATACCCAACCACGCGCCGAAACTAAAATAAATGAAAGGCAAACCGTGCTTCAAAATGTCGACCCGATTTTGGTCGGCACGAATGTTCCGAAGTATGGCACGTTTGAGGAAAACTTTCTACAGAATACCGAAGCAAATCACCCAATGCCGTTCATGTCAAAGATCTCAGACCAGGTATGTTTCTGTACAACTTGCCTTGATGTGAGTTATTAATGGCCTATTAACACCCTGTGTAATTCTGAACTGAATTGACTAGTATTGTTGTGATGTGAGCAGGTGTTGTCGGCGGTTCAGCTGGAAGCGGGCGAGCCGGCGGCGGCGGCCAAGCGGCGACGCGGCGAGCCCGAGCGCGCTCCCAAGAGGAAGCTGCCGCCGCCTGCCAAGCTGCAAACCGACGCCGATATGAAAATCTCCGAGGACCTATTCGAAAACAATGCCGTCGAAAATCTGTTAGATGATGGCAGTCAGTATTCTACCTTATTCATAATTAATATATTCTCCATTTAAATAACATTCAATATGTATAATTGGAGGTTCTACTGTTAATCAGAGTTACTATGACCGGAATTCAAATCCTAAAATATTCTTAAATATCAAGGATTGGACTCGCAGCTGGACAGCGCCATCAGTCTGTTCACCTCGATGAGCAACGGCGCCGAAGCGTCGGGCCAGTTTCCAGATATTTTGGTAAGTTTTTACAGGCATCAAACCTTAAAACTATAAGTAATAGGGGTTATAGGTATATAAAGGTAGCCTACACAAACAGATACACTATATTAATAATATGTAAGTGTTAGTACTTCCTCTGAGGATAAATGTGATATGATGCTGGGTAAATTTTTCACTAAATGGATGTAAAACTTAAAAAAATACATCGGGACAAGAGAAAATCGTGGAACAGCCTACGTAGCATGACGGACCATTTGTCGAAACGTTCTGCCACTTTTGATCACTTTTGACATTTAAATGCCGGAAAATGTATGGAGATGGTCGACAAAAGTGACAGATAGATATGACAAATTCGATAAATTATCCGTCATGCTACCACCGCAGAGTTCCATCACTTATTTTGTCGGTCTAATCACAATTCCATAAAGATTATTTATACCTAATAATTATTCTCTTTATAATGCTTCCATACTATTACATGTATTATAAATGAGAAAGTTACTCTCTGTGTTTGTCTGTCCCGCTTTCACGGCGAAACTACTAAACTGATTTAAATAAAATTTGCGCGCACACTATAGTTATCTATATAATAAGTTTAGTATGATTTATTGCTAAATAATTGATTAATTTGCTGTAAGTATATAATTTATTTTACTTTCATTTAGATGGGGACAGAGTTTCAAGAACTTTTCGGCACTATAGAAGCTACTTCTTCTGAGGAGCAACTTTCCGACGAGCCCGCGGATTGATAAGATTTTGCTGAAACATGACACGACGAGTCTTCTAGCAATGCTTGCAGAGTGGCAAAAGCAATATATGGCTATTAGGTACTAAACGATTTGTTCGTTAGCAGACGGCAGCGCAGGGGTCGCAGTCGCAGACGCAGTCGCAGTCGCAGTCGCAGTCGCAGTCGCAGGTCAGATAGGGACATAAGCAGTTTATAATCTGGTTTGGTCTGTTTAGCTTATAGGTATATATACTCGTACCTGAGTGTATGCACATATACATTGAATTGGGAACTAAGCTCATTCTTGTTAGTTTTTATATTCTTTGACTCATTAAATGTAATGTTGTGGTAAATTCTAGATCTCCTCTGTACTGGTAACATACATATAAATTCATAAAAATATAATATTTACATGAATTTTATAAATTTAATTAAGTTAGTTAGTACATCTGTTCTGTAGAAATATTTATGACTTCGTTATTTAGATCTGCTCTGGGTTTTAGGATAAACTTTTACTCAGTTGAATTTATTAGTTTACCTTAGTGTTACTTAACTACTTAAATGCATATTTTTCATTATGTTTACTGCATGTAATGTAATCATTCAATCAACACATGGTTTAATAACCGCCTTACTTACTTAAACTTTGAAATTCAGATCTTTTAAACGCTGGTCTACTCGAGCCTATCAGAAATCTTAAGTAGGTAGGTGGTAAGTACCTAGGTTTAATCTAGGTATATTGTTGATGTTGTTAGTTCTGATAATTGTGGGTTTTTTATGTTGTACTAAGTGTACCTATTATTATCATCAATACATAGAACAAAGTCGCTTTCCCTATGTATGCTTAAATCTTTAAAACTACGAAACGGATTTTCATTCGTTTTTTTTATAGATAGAGTGATTCAAGACGAAGGTTTATAAGTATACTAGTCGACCCGGCGAACTTCGTACCGCCTAACCTATTACTATTTTGTGAATCCTTGGTACTTATAAACCTTCCCCTTGAATCACTCTATCTATTAAAAAAATCACATCAAAATTCTTTGCGTAGTTTTATAGATTTAAGCATACATAGGGACAGACGCGGGAAGCGACTTTGTTTTATACTATGTATTGATTGATAATAAATGCACAAATAGTAATAGGTTAGGCGGTACGAAGTTCGCCGGGTCGACTTTTTAATAAGTTAAAGTAAAGTTGTTAAATTGTAAAATCTCATAAATGCCTACCTAGTTATTTAACAAAATATTTTTATAGCTATTTACTATTATAAAGAGAAGTTTATCTTAATACTAAACTTAAATAAATAATACAATATTTCCGTAAATTAACATTTCAGTACCTACCAAAGAAAATATTATATTAACCTCCTTACACGTTACGTTAAAAAAATATCGAAGAAATACTTACTGTTAAAAAACAAATTAGGTTATTTAGTTAAGCATATAATATTATTAAGAATACATTCTATTCCATATATATCCACATTATTTTTAGTTTTTTTTACTGACTAAGAATAAAGATATCTAATTACAAGAGATATGAGTGAGGATTGAGGGATCGAGGATGGAGGGTATATTCATTCCAACTTTGATAATTATGTTACGATTCTAAAATCTGTTTTATTTACCTTTATTTACATATATAATTTGGTTTTACAATTAACTAAGTTGCCGAAATTCACTGTAGCACACTGTAAGTAGTTTCTTAAAATTATAAAAAAACCTCTTTTGGGATAAATGTACCTATTAATGTAAGACTGAACAAAATTATTGAATTAAAATTTTGTTTTAAATTTAAATTTATACAGTGCTATGAAGAACTCTAAAGCTATCTACTTGGTTGTTCTAATAAATTAGGTTTTATTGTTTGTTGTGACTAAGTTTCAAGTTTCAATATTATGTTTAGAGTTTATGAAGATTATTATGTATGGACCATGTAAGACTGATATTTAAAATATAATTATTATATTTCTTTTTATACATTATTTTGAATGAATGCATATTTTGTGTAATATTTCAACTATTTTGATGACTTATTGTAGGGTTACGTTTACCAATTAGGCAGACCTCTGGAAGTAGGTACATTACATAACATGCAATATGAATTAATGTATATTTTAATGTTGATTATAATTAATAGAACATTACTTAAACAAAACAGGACGATTTGAAACACCCACCACCGACGCGCGCTACTCCGGTGATATGTCAAAAACTTTACTTACATTTAAGAAATATAAATATTGATGTGCTGTTTTTGTGTTGTAAAACTTAATAAAATGCTATAAAAATCAGTTGTTTACTGTATACGTGTGTAACGTTACTGCAGACTGCAGGAGGGGTTACGGTATTGGGCTTATGTTGATTTTGTTATTGCTACCTACTTTATTCGTAGTTGCTACTAATGGTACAGTGGCGGTCTAGGACAGCGTAACAGATTTGACTCTCAAAAGGTACGAGTTGTATTCGTCCCCTCGCACGCCTCTCAAAGGACCGGGCACCATCCCGTGATACCGAAGAGTATGAGAAACATAATATAAATAACTAGAGGCTGCCCCGCGGTTTTTCCCGCGCAGATTTCTCATAAACACAAAATTCTCGTTTTTTCCCGTTCCCGTGGGAATTTCGGGAAATCCCTTCTTAGTGCTCACCTACACTCCCTAAGGAACCTACATGCAAAATTTCAGCCCGCTACGCCCAGTAGTTTCGGCTCTGCGTTGTCTGTCAGTCAGTCAGTCAGTCAGTCAGTCAGTCAGTCCGTAACGGAAGTGTTTTATATATATTGATAATGATTTATTTCAGGCAATATTTTAAATATTTTTATATTTAAATAACCTAGTAAGTTCCTGCTCTGTTAATAAATGTATATTAATATAGTAAAGCCGGTTTAAGAATTGATAACGTTTTTAGTTCGCTGACTACTACAATAACTTCACCATAACACAAAGCTGAAAAAAAGTCGAATCATTTTATATACATATACAGTGTGTCCGGGGAAGTTATAACTTCCCCGGACACACTGTATATTGCTGGATAAAGGGTAAAAGTATTTATCGATTTATTTAATATCAACTAGCGAGAAACAACCATTGGGTTGGATACATGTCCCGCAGGGATGACTAAGAGGGGAAAAATTTAGACAGCCAAGCAATTGAAGCCGAACAAGTGGACGAGACTGACAGCCGACCGGGCCAAGTGGGAAAATAATTGAGAGGCATTCACATTTAAAGAGGGCTGCTATAAAACTAAGGAGTACCTATGCATATTGATAAACAATTAAAAGTTTTCACGCCTTTTCTAGCCTTGTGTAAATGGCCCTTAAAACTAGATCTTACCTTAAACATTGTAACACTCATAGATAAATAATATGTTACTTAATTAGAACGAACATGATAATATCATAGTATCTAGATAGATTTATACGACAGCTACAATAGCTACCGTCTACACTCATGCACCTTCAATATAGCAATTCAATTCTGAGTTCTGCCATTGGAATTGTAAAACACTCAGGTTGTGCTATATGATACACTGGCACTTAGGTTGCTCACAATATCCGCCAATCAAAGAAGTAAATATATGAATAGGAAAGTGCACTGGTGTAGACATAGCTCTACGTGATTATACAATATACATTCAAGTAATAAGGACGAGTTTTAAGAAAAAGTTCAATGAACACGGCCCTCAGCTTCTACGATGAGTAAAATATTTAGGTAGATTCGTAGTCGCTCTGGTATGAGGAGTCGACAGACTCGTTGTCGGAGCCGTTGTCGAAGATAAACAGGTGCATCTGGTGTTGCTATATTATACAAAGTAAAAAAAAGAAAATGTAAAATATTTAATGATGAATTGAGGTAAGATTTAATTAATAGTAAGTATTTCAATAAATGTGCTAATCTGTCTAAATACAAAGTAAAAGTTTTTTTTCTATAATTACAATTTAAAGGTAAAGAAAAATAGGAGAAAAGCATACAAAAAATACCTTTTTTTGTAACGGGGGGAAAAGATACAAATGAAAAATTTGGAATATTTTTCAAAAACATATTTTCTTACCTTTGGTCTGTCCACAATACTCTGAATCCAATTTTCCATACAAGATTGGAAGTGAGAGTCTTCCTGATCCGTCTGTTTACGGATAATCAGGCGAACCAGAGCTAAAATATATTCAAAAGGTTAGTAACTCAATTACATCAGATTTTGTCACAAAATACTAAGTACACTAATACTACTGAACTATTATTTCAGGAATAAGTTGAAAAGTTATAATAGTTAGGAATGTACACCAAGATTATATATAAAAGTCCTAGATAAACATAAATAAAAATTTATCTGGATATCGTTACATTTGAGTCCAAAGAATTTGGCTTCCTCCAGCAGCAAGTCGAATTGCTGGAACCCTTTAGGCACCAAGAGCTTCTTGTAGCGGAGGAAGTTCAACACATATACAAACATATCGCCATCGCGGGCCAGAAAATATGTGCCGTCCTCGTCTACGTCAATGGGTAGCTTCCCACTGAACATGAGTCCGATCCGGGACTCGGGGTAGCTGTTTCGGATAAAAAAAAAACAAAATTGTGAGTGCTGACTGAACGTCCATTAAAACAGTATTATGTATGTACATATCGTTTTTTTTTGTTACAGAACCTACCTACCTACTTAAGTTTTTAAGAAATCTATTTCTTCTTTTTATTTCATAACTAGTCGACCCGGCGAACTTCGTACCGCTTAACCTATTACTATTTTTTTGCATGTATTTTACTTATAAACCTTCCTCTTGAATCACTCTATCTTTTTAAAAAAACCGCATCAAAATCCGTTAAGTTTTTTTTAAGATTTAAGCATACATAGGGACAGACGCGGAAAGCGACTTTATTTTATAGTATGTATATATATATATATTGATAATATAACTCAAATTAAAAAAATTAAAAACTCCCGACCCAGTCAGACCCCTCATCAACTTAACTAGAACTAGAGCTTATCATCTTTAAAATGGGTTATTCCATTAGTCTTCAAAAATCATGGGTGCCTTACTATATACTTTCAATATAATTGAAGCTACACGAAACCAAATTACAAATTGATAGGACATATGGAAGGAAGTTAGTCCCGAGCTCTTATATAGAGGTAAGAGCTAATCATCTTCAAACGGCAGATCAGGTCATGGTTACGGTACCATATACTTTTAATATCATTGAAGTAACGCCGTACAAAATTTCAAATCGATAGGTTATATGGAAAGTGGTGAGATCCCTTCATCCATTACTCAAGAGCTGATCATCTTTAAACGGCAGATCACGTCATGGTTACCTTAACATATACTTTCAATATCATAGATGTAACTTGGTACCAAATTTCAACTCGATCGGACCTAAGGAAGCTAGTTAGATCCTCTCATCCATTATTCAAGAGCTGATCATCTTCAAACTGCTGATCAGGTAATGGTTACCTTTCCATATACTTTCTATATCATAGACGTAACATGGTACCAAATTTCAAATCGATCGGACATAAGGAAGCTAGTTAGATCCTCTCATCCATTACTCAAGAGCTGATCATCTTTAAACGGCAGATCACGTCATGGTTACCTTAACATATACTTTCAATATCATAGATGTAACTTGGTACCAAATTTCAAATCGATCAGACATAAAGAAGCTAGTTAGATCCTCTCAACCATTATTCAAGAGCTGATCATCTTCAAACGGCTGATCAGATCTTCATACATGGCTAAGAACACTCGGCCTGACACAAAAAAAACTAAACGAAAATTGGTTCAGCCGTTTGGGCTCTATGGATAAGGAGGTGGCGAGCAAATTTTCTAAATAATAAGCACGCTTGGCAGACGCTAATAATAGCGATAATAATACCCTAACAAACATCAAGGACCGCGTCTGCCAATATGCCCTGCGTTTTCAATTGACAAGGTTTTAAAAATGTAAAAAAAAAAAACTCTACTAAATCATTGGCACGTGTCTGCCTCTGGGACTGATGATAACAGCCATCCCGTTAACACGTAAAATCGAAGAGGCAGACATCTAGGGCTCTGACTTTTGTAGTTATTAATTTTTGAATTTATTTTTATGATATAAAAAAAATTATATATTTGCACGCTTGGCAGACATGTGTAGTTTGAATAAAAAAAATAAAAAGGACCTCGGAAAAATAGTCTGCCAACATGGTGGCCCTGCGTTTTCAATTGACAACGTTTCAAAAATGTAAAAATATGAAAAACTATACTAAATCATTTGCACATTGTCTGCCTCTGGGGCTAATGATTATATGGTCATCCTGTAAACGTATGACGGAATTAAAACTATTAGGAATCCTATTTATCAGATAAAATACACGCATTGCTTTAATTCCGTGAATTTCTAACAGTCGTACAACCTAAAAATCAGCGAGCAAAGTGTCTTCAAATGTTTTTTTTTTATCCAGGGAGTCCAAATGAATCGAATGATCACAATTAGAATCGAGAGCAAATGATTTAGTAGAGTATTTTTTTTACATTTTTGCACCTCCGTCCCATGAAAACGCAGAGCTCTAATTGTCTGCCTTTTTGATTTTATTTAGTTTCAAGATGATTGTAACCATGAACCCCAAAGGCAGACACGTGCAAATGATTTAGCATAGTTTTTTTTTTGACAAGTTCAATCCGCTGTAACGCGAAAACGCAGCGACATAGGACAAAATTTTACTGAACCAAATCAATTCGTACTGACCTAAACTAGTGCAAGTACATTACCGAAATGCTACCCACCTCCTTATCCACTACGATGCCACAGACAGATACACAGACAGACAGATACACACATGATAGGCTGGTGGGTAGCATTTCGGTAAAGTACTTGCACGGAATCCACATCGCGGTGGGTTGCAGTTCAGATCAGTACGAATTGATTTGGTTCAGTAAAATTTTGTCCTATGTCGCTGCGTTTTCGCATTACAGCGGATTGAACTTGTTAAAAAAAAAACTATGCTAAATCATTTGCACTTTCATAGTTACAATCATCTTGAAACTAAAGAAAATCGAAAAGGCAGACAATTAGGGCTCTGCATTTTCATGGGACGGAGGTGCAAAAATGTAAAAAAAAAAACTCTACTAAATCATTTGCTCTCGATTCTAATTGTGATCATTCGATTCATTTGGACTCCCTGGATTAAAAAAACCATTTGGCAGACACTTTGCTCGCTGATTTGTAGGTTGTACGACTGTTTGAAATTCACGGAATCAAAGCAATGCGGGTATTTTATCGGATAAATAGGATTCCATATAGTTTTAATTTCGTCATACGTTTACAGGATGACTATATAATCATTAGCCCCAGAGGCAGAAAATGTGCAAATGATTTAGTATAGTTTTTCTTATTTTTACATTTTTGAAACGTTGTCAATTGAAAACGCAGGGCCACCATGTTGGCAGACTATTTTTCCGAGGTCCTTTTTATTGTTTTTATTCAAACTATACACGTCTGCCAAGCATGCAATTTTTTTTTATAAAATAAAATAAATTTAAAAATTAATAACTACAAAAGACAGAGCCCTAGATGTCTGCCTCTTCGATTTTACGTGTTAACAGGATGGCTGTTATCATCAGCCCCGAGGCAGACACGTGCAAATGATTTAGTAGAGTTTTTTTTTACATTTTTGAAACATTGTCAATTGAAAACGCAGGGCTACCATATTGGCAGACGCGGTCCTTGATGTTTGTTAAGGTATTATTATCGCTATTAATAGCGTCTGTCAAGCGTGCCTATTATTTAAAAAATTTGCTCGCCACCTCCTTATCCACTCTCGGAATTTTCTTTCGGGGGTTAAAAAAAATAAAATACGGTCGATCCGTAAAGTGGGGATTCAATTCTAATCGTTAAGATTCTTACGAAGTCATGACATCACGGCTAGAAGTGTAAAAATGTCCTCCAACATTGATTCTGACGGGGATGTCCGGCACTTTCTTCTCGTCCGAGGAGTCCGAATCGTCCCTCATCTTTTTAGAAAGATGATTGTTTAGTTTCGCCCAAGTGGGCGCGGTGGAGCAACAGGCGTTGTTGCTGCCTGAATTAGCAGTATTACCAGCTCTGCGGGATAGTAATAGAACAATCATTAGGTACCCATTGAACTCACAACTCAGTTAGAGAAAATTAGACGGAAGGTTTTAGTCAGAAAACGTCATATCACCATTGAACTATTATTAGTAGCAGTAGGGAAAAGAAAGAAAGAGGTATGTTTACTTTTGCCAACAGTCAACAGTACAATGTATTCCAAAGTACAATGAAATCTTTGAACCATAACAAGGAGTCTCCTCAATATATATTAGTTTGAGATAAGATGGGCATCCATTTAATTAATTTATGTAGATAGTGCTGTCACTTTGGAGTAAATTAAGCAAACCTTCGAAACTTCGGCATCTTGACACAGCCTTGTAGGTGAAAATAATTGAGGTCGATATTCCTGAAAGCAGAATTATACGTCTGAATTCATTCAGTTATGCGTTTGCACAATCTTTATAATGTTACTTTGAAGGGGGGAAAGAATTTTGAATGAGCTTTTTAGCTATTAATTAATAAATGTAAAACATCTCCTTTTTAAAACATTGAAAATGATCAAGTAACTACACTGGTCATCATCATAATTTCAGCTGGAGGACGTCCACTGCTGGACATAGGCCTCCTCTACAGAACGCCACAGCGACCCTCATCCAGTGTATTCCCGCAGCCTTCACCGTCGTCACACCACCTTATGTGGGATCTGCGTCGCCATTTGAGAACTTTTCGGCCTCAGAGAACATCTGTTCTTCGAGCTGCCCAATCCACTTAAGTTTCGCAATGCTTTGGGCTATGTCAGTGACTTTAGTTCTTCTGCAGGTCTCTTCATTTCTGATTCGATCACGCAGAGAGACTCCGAGCATAGCCTTTTTCATTGCCTTTTGAGCGACAATAAGCTACACTGGCACTTAGCAAGAAAAAAAAAACGATATGACTACATATTTATGTCAAGGTAAACAATTTAGTAAAATTCGCTTTGCTTAACTACGATCAGCTAAGATGCTGATTGTACAAAATTTTCATACACACGATATGTTCGCAGGAGGCATAGGTATATATATTTAAATTAAATATAAGTACCTAAATATTTGAATTCCGAAAATTCCCTATCGGCTTAGCCTAAAGTTTCAACTTAGGGCGACTATATTATCTATGCCGCGACTGCATTTGTTTTGATAAGAAGCAACAAGTGGAAAGTTGGTAACTCATCGCACAAATGTATATTTACTAAAGATAAAAAGGGTCATAAAACTATTAAAGCTCGTCATGAATGTATCCTTGCACCCTGGACCATGAGATATTGATTTTATCTAAAACGCAGATGTCGTTCATCACTTATTGGAAAACTTTAGAGCAAGATAAGTAAATATCGCCATTTAAATAATACCTAAATAACAAGGAGAAAGTGAGCTTGAAACCAACGAACTCAGGAAAAATATTAAGATAAAATTTGCACTCACCGGAGGATTTATTTAATAAACAGAATACAAACGTGTTGCACAAGTGTTTACTCAGAGTGCAATGCAAGCCCTGATGTTTAAAGCTAGATCCGGGCCGAGCTCCGCCGGCCGCCCGACTCCTGACCCCATCCCCGCGCCCGCCCGCCCCGCCGCCACCGAGGTGGTGGGTGTTTGGAATTGGTTCATGAGGTGGTGGTGCTAAGCCGGGTGGGTTGGGTGGTTTACTTAAGAGTCATAGCACAGCACAGCTAAAGTAGCGCCACCCGATAAAAAAAAATCATATCTTCTAAACTAAGGCATATATCTAAAATGTGAAACAGTATTCCACTAAATAATGCAGCCTAGTATTTTTAGGGCACTGTTGTATAGCATATAGGTTAAAAACCAAAGAAAGCTACTTGTAGCAAAAGATTGTTCCAAAAGTGGCCGTTTTTAGCAACACTTTGTAGCATTCTTTGGTCTTTAACCTAATAGCAATACAACAGTGCCCTAAAAATACTAGGCTACATTATCTAGGTCTAGGGGAATACTGTTTCACATTTTTGATATTTGCCTTTGTTTAGATGATATTAATTTTTTTCGCGGGTGGCGCTACTTTAGCTGTGTTATGCCTCTTAACTGTTGACAATAAATAAATTGAAAAAGGATATAAGTACTTACCACAGTTTTCAGGTTACGGACTGCGGCTACAGTAAACTCTACCGCACGAACGACTAGGTAGCGTAAATTCCTAGCTAGACA
The DNA here is from genome assembly GCA_951802225.1 of Euspilapteryx auroguttella. NCBI lineage: Eukaryota > Metazoa > Arthropoda > Insecta > Lepidoptera > Gracillariidae > Euspilapteryx > Euspilapteryx auroguttella. The sequence goes on along the minus strand of OX637641.1, from coordinate 15,703,818 downwards.
ATCAACCCGCTACTGATGTACCTTTGCTATTCCGTATTCACACAAAAAAAAATATGTCTACATTTCAGCGGTAATAAAACTTACTTATTTTATGAAAGCTTCTGAAGTTACCTCTAGATGGCACTGCGTTATCTATTACTCTACTACGCATCTCGCCATAATATTATTGTTATCTAGCGGCTACAGTATAAATAGATTTGCTTCAAGAAAGTAAAATTTAATTATGATATTAGATGTTTTATAACTTACGAGCTTTCCCGGCTTACTTCGTTACGCCATAGAATATAAGATACTACAAAAGACTTAGCTCTATAGACTATGTTCTTTGGACTGCCCAGAATGGCCGAATAAAAAACAAACAACAACAACAAACCACCTGTCAAAATTTGTAAACAACGGAAAAAATATATAACCAACCTTGGGTTATATTATTTGAGTTTAGGTAAGGATCCCTAATTTTTTTGAAAATCTAATATAGCCTATGACACTCGGGGTTAATGTAGTTTCCTACCAGTGAAATAATTGTTCAAATCGGTTCAGTATTTCCGGAGCCTATTCGTTACAAACAAACAAACAAATTATTCCTCTTTATAATATTGGTAAAGACTAAAGGGGGCTTGCCCACTGCGCCAGCCGTTGTCCATTCGAAGAAAATTTCTCTAGCCATTAGAGATTCTACCTTTAGACTGAACAATCGTGATTGAGCTTTCAGCATCACTGAACAACACATGACTTGTGTGTCTATGGGTGTTTTTTTTTGGGTTGGTAAGTCTCTTTTAAATAAATTTCAAAAAAACAACTCACTAAAATCTATTTATTCCGAAATAAATAATTGTGTTTAATTTTTTTTGTTTTATAGCATAATATCTAGATAGGTACTTTATCACTTAGTATCAATTTTCGAAGGTATTTAACCAATGTGTGCTGCCAGTGATGACATACGGTTCTGAAACGTGGTGCTTCACTATAGGGCTTATGAACAGGCTCCGAGTAGCTCAACGAGCCATGGAGCGGGCTATGCTCGGGATTTCTCTGCGGGATCGAATCAGAAATGAGGACATACGCAGAGAAACCAGGGTCACCGACATAGCCAAGCGGATAAGCTCGTTGAAGTGGCAATGGGCAGGTCATATAGCCCGCAGAACAGATGGCCGCTGGGGCCGAAAAGTTCTCGAGTGGAGACCACGGATCGGCAAGCGCAGCGTAGGACGTCCACCGACCAGATGGACGGATGATCTGCGCAAGGCTGCGGGTCCACGCTGGATGCAGGCCACCTGCAATCGGTACAGATGGAGAGCCTTGAGGGAGGCCTATGTCCAGCAGTGGACGTCTTACGGCTGTATGATGATGATGATGATGATCAATTTTCATGAAAAATATAAAATGAAGGTATTGTGTAAATTTTAGTTGAAACGAGCCAGTTTACAGCGATGCTAGCGCCATTTGCAAAAAATATTATTATTTTATAAATTAGGGCGAATATCAAAAATGTTGCCTACTAGCAACAATTTGTGGATTATTTTGATCTTTTACTTAGGACTACTTATCTGTGCTCAAAACATACTAATCAAGATTATAGTGCCATACTGTGCCACATTTTTGATATTTGCCTTAGTTCAGAAGTTTGTTTTTCGAGAATGGCGCTAACATTTCTGTAAACTGGCGCAAAACTAGAGCCCCTTCGATAAATAATTAATATCTTCTAAATCATTGCATGGTCGAAAACAAAAATATGCGTCTTTGACTCCCTCCCTAGATAATCTACGACACGAAACTAAAGTGGCCACTTTAGGCAAACACACGGTTTTTCTTAGATTTGGAACCTGAAAGGAACACAACAAGCAGTGCCTTAAAATTCTAAGCTAGATTATCTAGGCAGTCAAAGACGCATGTACATACTAGATTTCGGCCATGGTTTAGGAGATATTGGTTATTTATCAGAAGTGGCGCTAGTTTCGCACCGTGTAAGCCCAAGTAAACTACTAATCTATCTATCATGGCCCAGTATGCGCCTTTTATTGTCCAATAATGTGAAGAAAATAATAAATTGAAGATCCTTATCAGGAAAGTGTTATAAATAAAAATCAAAAAACATTTTAAGACATAAAATTTATATTAAAAGCATCATTTAGCTCACCAATTTACATTTGTATACCTACTACAAACAATACCAACGAATCACTGCTTACAAACCAAAACTTACCTACGTAGGTAGTTACTGTTAAGTATAATAAGATCTGTGCTAAACCTTTCTAAGTAGTTACATACTACGAACAGTACTTAAAGCAATATTTATTAAACTATTTAATAAGTGATTCCCGTGGCGCCCGCGCCACTCTGGAGCCGGCGCAGCGCCTCCGCAGCAGACGCGCCCGCACGCGCTCCGCCATGTCACTCAGCCATAATTTGTATTCTTTCTGCTCCTCGAGAAGTTCGTACTTCAGCATAAACAAGTCCATCACCATGTCTAAAGGTAAAACAGAAAATCTTAATTTATTATAAATTTAACACAAAATATTGTTTTAGTTTCTACCTCAGATTCTTAGGATTGCTTTTCTAACATTCTGAAATTTTACGATTTGGATTGTATAATCTGAATAAAAGAAACATTATACCCTCAGAATCACATTTCCGGTTTATTTTGTGTTTTTTTTTAATGTATAATGTGCACGTAACATTACAACATAGCAAAAGTACCCAACCGATTTTATGCGCTTTGGAGTTTAAAGAGTTTATTATCAAACTAAAAAAAACATCAAGTTTCATAAAGATGAAGTTCATGAGGTATTTTTAGTAAGAGTTTAATTAATATTATATTATCACCATTGATTTGATAGAACTGCGCTTCTTTCAACAGCAAGTTTAGATACTTGAAGTCCTTGGGTATGGTGAGCCGCTTGTTCCGCAGATAGTTCAGAATGTGCTGGAACATGTCTCCGTCGCGGTCGATGAAGTAGTGCTGCTTCAGCGTGTCGAGGACTATGGGGATCGTGCCGTTGAACATCTTGCCTAATCGGGACTCCGGGTCACTGGAGACAAATTTATAATCACATGATAACCATTTGTAACCACTTACATATTTAAGAGGACAGTAGGTATACCAACGCAAAAATATCAAGAAAAACTCATGTCGTCTGCCCCCAACAACAACCACGCGCAATTAACAACAATTTTAACTTTAATTACAATATTCTATCATCCTTACGCACCCTGTTATAATCATACTACTGAGTGACTTTGCATTCAACATTTTTTTTTTAGAGATTCTTTTTACACACCAATATCAAATTAATTTTACAAAATTCGTTCGCATGTAAAAACATTCTGATAAATAAATAGTATATTATACTTATTTTAAATAGTAGCAAGAGTGATTTCTTATACTTTATTGATGTTTAATATCCATTATTTAATTATTATTTTTTTGACGGCGCTGATTTATTTAAAACTATTTTATATCGATTCAGTCAGTACCATAGTCGGAATGCACTGTTAAAAAAATGTTGATTTCAAAGTCACTGAGTCATTCGTCCAAAAGCTAAGCCAGCGTAATTTCACTTTGACCCGCAAAATCAAAACTTTTCATTATTTTGTGGTTTTCGGGAAAAATAAACCATATCCTTTTCGTGTTTTAAGCTTACTTAAAATTTTCAGCTATATCGGTTCAGAAGTTTGGGCATATTTGCGTTACACACAGATAGACAGAGTTACTTTCGCAAAAATAATTTTAGTAGGTATTTTAGTTAATTTCGCAGCAATATAACTTTAGCATAGTGATAATCACGTTTGTCTATGTTTACCTAATAGCGGATAGCGGACTATGAAACGAACCTTGTAAGTATCTCTAAGGTGGAAGTATAAATAGTGCCCCCCACGTCGATGTGTACAGGAGCGTTGCGGTAGTTAGTGACAGCGACCCGGGGGAGGCCCTCGGGCAGCAGCGGCTCCAGGGCTGGCTTAATGGCTTCCTGCTTAGCTTCCATGTTCGGAAGGTAGGGGTGAGCTCTAGAAAACATAATGTTGTAGATATAATAATTAAGTACTTGCACGTATTTTTTTTCTTTAAACCAATACGAAATAAAAAGACAGTCTTTTTTCATACATTTTGTTTATTTTAAAAATATACTGTTTTTTTCGATCATATAAAAAGGTTAAACGACATTAACAAAAAGCTTAAAGTAAATAGCGCCATTCAGACATAGGCGTAGGTGTAATAAAGTTATGAGTATGGGCTTATCTTATACCTACATTTATACAAGTAGGTAATTAATACTTGTTAATAATGTCATGGATAAGTATGAACCTATTAATATTAGGTAAACTAGACAGAGGCAGGTGATCCAGTGTGTGTCAGCAGTTTCGACCACATTTCAGTCACCTCACCACTCAAAATAACTGCAAATCCTACCTTTAGTAAGTTTTTATTTATATTGTGCATATAATATTTTATTTTTATTACAGACTCATGACAGTACATAAGTAACTTAAGGTGACACTTATAATTATATTTTTTATTCATTTGAATCCCACCTCAAAATGATGTCAGTATTATTTTTAATACCTACTTAAAATTTATTTTTATTATATTATTATTATTATAGACACATATTAACTGAATACATTGTTACAACCGCTTATCTCTTATTTTGTTACAATACCTATAAATTATAAAACTACTACGAGAAACTTGTTACAGGTATATCTAAAGAAATTAATTTAAAAAAAGAAATATTTATACTGTACAAATAATAAATAGACAATAAGTCCAATATAATTAATAATGAAATATAATAGGATTAATGCAACACGTACGAAGACAAACAAATTACACCCAATCACTTTTTTCAAACGCCTTGTTTTTTTGCGACGAACTGACAAAAGAGATGGGTAGGCCGACAGAAATTGATTTCATAGTAATCTACAGTCATTTTATTTTATACTAAAGTTAATTTATGCTGAGAAGTTCCACTTTTCAAACTCTACATTTTTAAAATGATGTTTTGTCGTTAATTGCGATAACACAAACAAATGGAGACTAGAACATGTGAAGCATGTCGTTTTCTTTCACTACAATAATTACTCATCAAAGATAACAGACACTCTCAAGTTTTATTAAAGTTGGAGTTAGTTATTTGATTTGAACATTACAATTTATTTAACATTAATAAAGCAATGAGCAACGGTTTCGTTTTTGTAATTTTACTGAGATTCAACTGCTACGTAGGTAATAATAAAATTATAGATGACGTAGGTCCTTGCTGGAAGAGGGCTGGTCCAGGTCGAAGTCCCTCATGGAGGCCGACTCCACGCGCGGCACGGCGTCGGGCCGCGGCCGGTTCACCAGCATTTCTGCTTCGACCACCAAGTTGTCTGCAGTCACGTCCAGGTAGCCGCGCTCTGTCTCAACTGCGTCCAGCTCCTCCTTCAGCCGGGACAGTTCTGACACCAAGGCTGAAAACAATGGAATAATTATTATAATAACGCATCAGACACTCAGAGCCCATAAAGCGTCTGCTTACCGAAAAAACCAACATCAATATCAGACAATTGTTCGCTCTCATAACAAAAATTCGACAAACATACGCGTACGGAAGTAACGGCTATCTGTCTGTCTCACTTTCACGCTCTAAAATAAACCGATTTAAATTAAATTTGATACACAGATATTCCAGAACCTGGGAAAGCACATAAGCTACTTTTTATTCCGAATATCCTACAGGAACGAAAGATTGGTATTTTGCTGTTTCAAGAGAAACTGCGCTGGCGAAGCCGCAGTGCGCACACTGGTTTTTGCTTGTAATTTGGGATTCATTCGCATAATCAATGCATTCGCAGTAACACAGTAAATCAATTCGCTTCTAATTATTTGAATTATGCATGTAGTCGCTTTGTGGTATTACCTTTTATGTAGTAAGTACAGTTAAGAGCAGGTACATACATATCAAAGTACTTTAACACAGCGAATAAGACAGACAATTTTTTTTGGTGCCTCTTCAGAAAAAGCTATAAAATAAAAAAAAAAAAAGAACTTACGATGAATCTCAAAGTACATAGCTTCTTGCAGGAGAAGGTCTACGTATGGAAAGTTGTCCGGCAGCAGCAGCTTGCGATTCCTTAAATAGTTCAGGATATGTTTGAACATGCCTCCGTCGCGGTCTATGAAGTAGTGCTGCTTCAGAGCGTCCAGAACTATCGGGATAGTGCCGTTGAACATCTTTGCCAGGCGCGAGTCTGGGTATCTGGAAGATGTGTACATCCAGTTATTAATTGTTTTACAAACAAACAAGGCGTATGTACACCTAACTATTTCAAGAATCATAAATTATATAGAGATATTTCGTAAATAAGTACTTTAAAACTATAAAACTCTGCTCTATCGCGTTCTGACTTCTAATCATATCAAAGCGACGTGTGATGTAACGCAGACGACAGATTTATCATAAAAGTATTTAGGTAACAAAATATTTTGAGGTCTTTTAAAAGACAACCGGTTCGATTTTATTCGTGGTAGAAAGACTTCTATAACGGTCGTGTCAGTACCTCGCCAAAGGGCACAATTGGCAAGATATTTATTTTCGTGCCCTCGAGTGAGTTGATTAAAAGAGCGGGTATGGAGGGTTGGGAGCGGGGAGCAGGCGCGCCGCCGCCGCCGCCCGGGGCGCCGCCGCCGCCGCGGGCGCGCCGCGCCGAGCGGTATTAACTCGCGGAGATAAAACAAGCTTATTTATTTACAACGAGCTTGGGTACCTTCAGATGGAAACTTTGTATTATAGTTGTCCTTATGAAATAAAGCGACTTGCATTTCAATAATGCCTACTTATTAGAATACTTAATAACTTTTACACCTCAGCTGCCTAGGCCACTTTTGATCCTGTCCTTGTTATATGTAGAGTTGGCATGGCACCAAAGACAAATTAAATGAATTTGGTTTATACTCATAATAACTCACGCAGTCAAGGTTTCTAAGGAGGAGGTGTAAATAGTGCCGCCCACGTCGATGTGAACCGGCGCCGTGTAGTTGGTGGTGACGGCGACCCGCGGAGTCGCCACCACCAGCGGCTTCTCCTGCTCTATCTCCAACTCCAGCTGCGTCAGTGTGTTGAGGTTCATGTCAGCCTGCTTGGACGTACTTGGTCGGGGCTCGTCCATCTCAATGCTGTAAGGCCTAGAAAAATAAGACAACACATTTGTTAACCTCGATCTAAAACGAGCTATTTGAAATTACGAAAGTAATTATAACTAAAATAGACAAAGCGTTAAATAAATTTAAAAAGCGTTAGGAAATTCAAAGGTGATTCTGAACGGCATAGAATAAAATTAATGACTATTCAAAAATCAAAATCACATTTGAATAGCTTCGAGCGAGAATACGAGTTGACCAGACATCCCAAGAAAGGCCAGTAAATAGGAATCGAGTGGATCGCGTGGGAACTCAAGTTAACATAGCCAAGTACACGTCGAGCTAAACATCTTCTCACGGGACGACTCATTGGGGACCATCACTATCACGGAATATTTAGGAAGAATACTTGTAACATATAGTTTAGGTTAAAATTTCTACTATTTTGCATGTGCTAACCCTTTTATCACTTTCGGAATGAGCTGAAATGGTCTTTGGACAGCTCTTTATTCTTGTCCAGTCCGACTTCAATTATTTTTATCTCCAGTGCTCGGCGGCGGCCTATCTCGGGGTTAACACCGTCCATTCAGAAAGCAAAGGGAAGCCCGCATTCAGTGCGTGAATGTTGTTTTTCATTTCATGTCGTCGCCTCTTTGCGTTTGAGGTTGAAATACTTAGCATTATTATATTAGGTGATTTAGAAACCATTGTATCTATAATGCAATTATAAAAAATAGTACAGCCACTCAATCCAATCGTTTCTAGTCCCGTTCCTTACTCAGGCAGTGAGAGATGCTATTACAATTAAATACGTAATACTTACCAAAACACATTGTTAGCTGTCTTTCATAACACTCACTTTATCTTTGAACCTGGGCTTTAAACCTACAAAATTGCTTTAGTGGCTGATTTGGTAGCAAATAATATTTATAGTTTTAAATTATGTATTATAAAGTATGAAGCAATGTAACGACATAATTTTAATAAAATTACGGTACATAAAACGTGTATTTTATGTTGATACGGCGGCCGCCGCCAGTAGCTGCGCGTAATGTAGGAACAGCTGGGGGTGCTCTGTCGCAACCAGTCGGCTCTCATTAAAATGATCCCGCAGGCTGTGTGTCCACTCCTCTAAAAGCCATAATGCTTAAACAGAAAAATGAATGCAACCTACAGCAGCGTTGTCGCACGCACCTAGGTAGTTTTGATTAAAGCAGACGGTTCACGAAAATATAAAGTCACTAGCTGACACGGCGAACTTCGTTATGCCACAGAATTCAAGATACTACTTAACACTTGGCTCTATAGACTATGTTCTTTTGACTGCCCAGAATGGGCTTTATAAAAATACTAAACAACAACAACAAAGCACCAACTGTCAAAATATGTAAACAATGGGTAAAAAATGCACCTTGGGCTACATTATTCGAGTTTAAGTAAGGATTCCTAATTATTAAAAAAATATAATGTAGCCTATGTCACTCGGGGATAGTGTAGCTTCCTACCAGTGAAAGAATTTTTCAAATCGGTTCAGTATTTCCAGAGCCTATTCGTTGAAATTATTCAAGTCACTAATATGTACCAATTCTGGTGCCTACTTAATAAATCCGTGCCTAAAAAAATACCGTCAAGGTTTTCTTGATGACAGCGGTAACCTATAATATACCCGCTAAATAAAATAAAGAAAATATATTTTTTCAAATTATATAGTACCAAAAAAGCGCAGTGAAGAACATTTTTTTCACAAACGGAATTATACGGTCTCATTAAATAAGTATAATACCCGCGGCTGATTTAAGAGGAATTGCCTTGGGGCTAGCGCTTGCCCCGGGCGTATGACGGCCTGGGGCGGCCGGCGTGGCGGCGCGGCGCGGCGGCAGCGGAGCGCCCTGGGCGAGCGCCGACATTGGGTATAGTATCTATGTACATATTAAACAGTCTATACAAAACCCCTACTTAACTTTGCTTTGTTATATTTTTAAAGCACGTCAATTAAGTTTGTTAATTTCTTTAGAATTTATTATAATAGGTACTATATACATAAGTAATAAGATTATTTTGATTTCTAAAATCATTAAAACACAGAAGAAGAAAAAACATAGGTACGTTATTATGTAATGTAAATACCTAAATATTTGGTAAATCGTGTAGGTACGAACGTTAGCCCTCCCTCCAAGCTTTTCCGTACTCTTGACGTGTTTTTAATGTAGAGTATACACATAATCGAGAAGATACCAGACAAACTCTACATTATATCCATTGTTATTTACCAGTTTTATTAAAAATTACCTAATGATAATTATCAATAGTTTAACTATAAGAAGAAGAGTATAAATAAACTATCCGAATTTACTGAGAATGATTTCATGATAACGAGGGCACTTTTCGAAGTTATATTATTTTAGTTTCTATCTAACAAAATACTTTAGCGCTTTTTACGACACGAGCTTGGCCACTTTTTACTTCCATATTCCATATCACGGGCTCTTTGCCGCTTCAGGGTATCGACCGTCCCAGCGCTATAAATTATTATTTCGCCTATAGCAGTGAGCTTGCATGCAAATATTTTGTAAGGGGCCCAGAGAGAACGGCGAGCGACGATGGCCAGCGGCGATGCCTGGGGCCGCCCGGGGCCGTCCGGGGCCTTGGCGTCGGCGGGGCGTGGGCGGTGGCGGAGGCGGGCCGCAGGCGCTCCTCCAGCGTCAGGCTCAGAGACAATGCGGTCCTTTACTCACCACACACATTTGTTTTCGAAGGGATTGGTTGCATCAACGAAAATAAGTTAAAGTAAACTCTTGTTTTCAGTAAGAATCGTAAGTACTTTGAATTGTGAAAAAAGCGTCATCATTCAAATTTTAATTAAGATGATATTAAATGGGAGTTTCGTATGTTTACAAACACAGTTATAAAGGGCTAAACCTAAGGGTTATTAAATTTTATAAAACTATTCTAAAAGTATGAGTTTTTGATTAAAACTTAAAAATACTTAAATAGAGCACAAGAAATTATGTTATGATATGACTAAGTACCTATAATATTCATTGTCATAATCAAACAAGGGCCTGACTTAAGTTTAGCGAAGTTACACTAGACTAGATCTAACAGACCGCAAGCTATTAAAAAGTATTTCTGAAGTTCCACGTTATTGGCTAGCTTCATCATACGCCCAGCAAGAATATTTATAAATGACACTCATCGCATCGCAAATCGCTTTCTAGTGTAGCAATAGGCTTATTCCAGTAGGGCCTTCCTCGCCGAGCTCCGGACTGATGCCGCAGGCGCGCCGCGGGCTTCGACGCCGGGCGGGGCGGATTGGAGCTTTGCTTTCGAACAGTCTGTCTTTAAACTTTTATCATATTCAGATAGCGATAATTTTTTTTTATTTTTTCTACTTAATACTTAAGGCAGTTTATTAACTTTACCTTGTTTAAATTAATATGAAGAAAATACGTTAACCTTTAAATAATATAGGTACAGTGGCGAACACGGTCGGCGTAACACTTCCGATTTTTCTGTATTGCAAAATAACTCTTGTTTTTTGGTAATACAGTCTGGGGCTACCGAAAACATAGACAAATCTGTTACGGCCTCTTAGTCCGCCACTGTACTATAATAAAAAGGACTGCAAATCTTACGTATGATGACTATAATGACATAAAAGTTTATAATATGTATGTATATAGTTCCAAAATCTAGATTTGATTAAATTACTTTACAGAAGTGGATAACAATTTTACATAATCGTAGGTCGTATCTAAAAGTATCAACTTAAATAACAAAATAAAAATTAGTTCTGAAGTACCAACCTAAAATTACAGACATTTTAGGAACTCCTTTCTTTAGGAAGTCTGTTAAATAAGTTTTCATATTTTTATTCTGCGTAACTATAAATTATTTAACATATCTATTTCCTGGAATATACCTAAGTTTACTCCGTTTTTTAAGTTGATGTAATCCATTGTAAAAATTAAAACGACAGAACTTATAGTTAAACTAAACCTACTTATGCTCCTACTAATTATCAGAAAGAAATAAACTTCGGTAAGTTAAAAAAAAAAAAAAAATTCAAACGCAGCAGTAAATCTCCAATCCGTGAAAATGTTTTACTTTTAGCAAAATAATGTTAAAAACTCACCGCTGGAAAAACTCCTTTTTCAACACAAGGTGCTTCATTTAGGGGCTGGTTTTATAAAAGAGACACGCAACCCTCGTGTCGAGGTCTAGAGCTCGAGGGGACCGGCGGCGGCTCGCTGCGGGGTTCGACTGTTCTGTTCGCTGCTCGCTCTCGCTGCCACTGGCTTCGCTGCCATCTCCCCCCTAGGACCATGTGAGACAAGCTCGCTCGCCTTCCCAAACTTTTTAAAGGACTCTACCAACCGACCGACTCCCAGAGACATGGTATAAGGTCAATGCCGACTCTACATTTCAACATAGTTCGAACAGGGCTGTTTAGGCGGTGGAATTTTTATTTAGTTGTTGTTTTTAATTTTGTTTTTTATTTATTAGTTTTAATGTGTATTATTCTAGCCTTAAGTTTTCTAAGTTTGTTGTAAATATTGTTACTTTTATTCAACTTAATAAAATATGATTTTAATAACATAGTTAGTTTCCATTCATTCGTTTCTCAATCCCGTTTTCTATGGTACAGTGGCGGACTATGAGGCCGTAACAGATTTGTCTATGGTTTCGTCAGCCCTAGACTGTATTACCAAAGAACAAGAGCTATTTTGGAATACAGAAACACTGGAAGTGTTACGCTGACCGTGTCCGCCACTGTACAGCGCCATTTAAAGTTAGAGCACAGAACCCTCCTAGTTCTAATGGAATATAATGTCCTGAAAAATAGTCACAATCTTACATAATATTGATGTACAAAAAGGGAGACCAGTTAGAAGTAAAAACTTTGGGGCTATCAGTTTGAAGCCTGCCTTCAATATCTATTGCCTCATGCATCCATGTTTATATCATAGATCAAGTCTTGTAGTGTAGATTTCCAAAACCTATACTTGCCTGAGTCGACTATACGAAAGCTTTTGACTCTTTAACTCACTAATCATTTGCGAAGCTCCTCGAGACTATTATGCCCCACAAACTTATGTCAGAATCCTCATCGACTTTATGAAGCAGATCGTGAGCAGGATCATGCTGAATCAACAAGGAGCAATCATTAAAATATGTAGAAGTAAGCGCCAAGCTTACCCACTATGTCCAACAAGCTTCTTTGCGGTATTGCATACATCCAAAAGGACTTGGACTGGTCGTAAAAGGGTATCAACGTATTGCATAAAACATCAACATTGATGGCAGGATCATGAGTTGCTTACGTCTGGCTGATTATATTGTAAAAGTCTCAGAAACACCTAAGCCTTAGGTAAATACGTATAGTCAGAAAAAACAATGTTATCGATGCCTAATAAGATACAATAAAGCTCAAATATAAAGGGGTTTCCACAACAGCTAACACTCAATATCAGTGCTGGACAAGGAAATCAAAATATATGCAAACCTGATGAATAGTGGGCAAACAAAGTAGTCAAGACATCAGGAATGAAATTTGTGGGTAGGAAAAGCTTCAAACAGAAAGAACTGGTAGGATTTGGACTATGCCATTATCACTAGCTGAGGTCTTTAACTAAGATTATTGAAAAAAAATAATGTTAAGATTTTGTTTATTTTAGGTTAAAAAAAAGGTATAAACAAATAATACAAAAAGCTTATTTAATCTAATAAATAGGCATTTTTATAATTATTTTATTTATTAAAACAACGGAGCTCGACGCGCACACGCAAGTTCCTATACAAATTGGCCGAATAGATGGAGTTGGCCGTCAAGATTTACGTTTTTCGGAGCGCTTGGAGTTATTCGTTTTTCGCACAGCGATTTAAGCTTAAAGTGTGAATGATATTGGAGTTGTTCTTAATTTGAAGCATGCGTTATTTTTTATTCTATTTTTTGACATAAAAAAGTCGATTTCTCAAAATTTGGAGTTGGCCGGTTTGCGGATTAAGGTATCGATATAAAACTGTTCCGTTACTGACTGACAGACAACGCAGAGCCGAAACTACTGGGCGTAGCGGGCTGAAATTTTGCACGTGGGTTCCTTGGAGAGTGTAGAGGAGCACTAACGAATGAATTTCCGAGATTCCCATGGGAACGATAAAAAACGGGATTTTGGTGTTTATGAGAAATCTGCGCGAGTGAAACCGCGGAGCAGCCTCTAGTAACTTATATTTTAACAACTTGCGTCATCGAAAATTATTAAGCAAATCCAGTAAAATAGTAATAATCTACTATCTTCTGTCTACTATACCTATTTATAAAATGAATCGTGGTTTGTTAGTCTCGCTAAAACTCGAGAATAGCCGGGCCGATTAAAATGATTTTGGTTTTAAAAAGTTCATAGTAGTCAAACCTTAAAGGTTAGAAAACATGGAAAAATCGATGGGATGTTAGTAAAAACAAAATTAAATTTTCCATAAAAAAAAATGTAAGGCGCGATACGGAGTTCGCCGGGACAGCTAGTGAAGAATAAAACAAAACAGCGATGAGGAAGCCACGGTAAATAATAAAAAAGCAAAAACTAAATAAATACCTAAGTACTTACTTACAGTAGGTACTCCCAAAGTGATAATGCGCATAGAAATCTCTGTTATTTTTCGGCAACGGTCGTATTCCTGAGCCTCGGAAGATGATATTTTATGTATTTATGTTGGTTTTTAATTAGTATAGGGTAACATGCCCTATTACGGCGCGTTTTGACGACATTTTAAAGTAGGGTAAGAAATTAAGCATTTCTAAATATGTTAGCAGATATTTGAATTTTTTTTTGACACTCATGATAATTATATTTTCTATTTCAGTTGTCGTTTTATTTATTCTAGAGTGATAATTAATTTTAAATAAATATTTTTTCTGACAATTCGGAATTCCTATTACGGCGGCAAAAAAAAGGTTGAAGCCCATTACGGCGGTAAGCACTGCCTATTACGGAGTATGGGATGCCAACAAACGCACGATGAAACATTTTCATCTCAGCTCACGGTTTCGTGCAATCAGAAAATGGTATGCAATGGCTGTAATCGTTACTGGCACTGATACAGGTTCTTCCTAGTAAGGGGCTATTTTGATAATATTTTGTGTATCAACTATTAAATAAACGGCCTCGCGCTAAGAAGTTTCCAGTAATATCATTAGTTTAGATATTTGGCTGTATGGGCAATTATGTTCATTTGCCTGACCTGAAAGGGCGAATAACAAAACAACAATCAATCAATCAATCTACGGCATCGTAACGTTCTCCCATCTCTCTGCACAACGGAACGGAATGAATTAAATATGCGGACGTTTTTTTTTATAAACCGCGCTGATAAAGAAACGATTTGAAAATGGCGGCCGAACGAATGCTATCTCGCGTATAATAGTATGAGGGAAGAGTTAAGAAGCGAGACAGCCCATACAACGGCCGCCATTTTGAGATCGTTTCTTTATGTGCGCAGGTTATACTCATAAAAGCGTAATTGGTGTGAATTTGGCTAGCTTCTTAACATAATTTTTAATATTTGTTGTTAATCTACATTAAGTGAAGTTACATAAACATACATAAACATAATATCACGCCGAAGGGTTAGGCAGAGGTACCAGCTTAAGAACCAGACCCACGTTTAGCCGATTTTATGCTTTATTAACAACGAAGAAGTGCAAGTGAAGTGAAGTGAAGTTACAAATGATCATTATTTAATTTCTGTTGACCAGGTCAATATCTCAGTAGAGGCTCGACAAAATTTTGTTCAAAAAAGGAAGATTTTGGCACAATTTTTGAAATTTTCTCTAAATTTCCATAATTTTTTGAAGTTTTTAATATTTGTTAGTATTAGACGACAAATAAAATATCGTGAATTTTTTTTCATTAAATTAATCAAGACGTTTCGGAAATTAGTGCCTTTGGTAGACAGACAGACGGACGGATGGAAAAGACATATTAATAAGGTCCCGGGACGTGTACCCGAAACCTTAATCAATAAACTGATACAAACCTAAACGAAGAACTTCCTCTTTTTTAAAATCGGTCAAAAATAGGTACTAAAACACTCCTTCTGAATTAAAAAAATACTTTTGTGAAAATTGGTTTTGACAAAATCAAAGTAATCGCGGACAAACATGCATACAAACATACATACAGGTCGAATTGATAACCTCCTTAACCTTTTTTTTTTTTTCGTTATAAAACTTTAATTTGAAAAAGGCCCGAGGGTTTTAATAATCCTACTAATATTCTAAACAACAAAGTTTATAATAAAGGATGTCTGTAACTCTTTCACGTAAAAACTACAAAATAGATTTTAATGAAAACTTACAAATAAAACATATTTGAAGGAAAATTTAACTGGCGAAGCAGCAGAGTGCAGTCAGTGAAGGTTAAGTTAAACGGTAAAAAAGATGGAAAATGGATTTCTACCCAAGTGGAGAAAGTTAAAAAAAAAAAGATACATTTTTTTACAACAACGTTGACACAAACATGCAAAAATGGAACACAAAAAAAAACAACAACAAAACAGTAAACCAAAATATAATAATAAATAAAACAACCAACGAATCATAATCAGTTTTATATGCTGTGTCAAAGTTGCGGTAAAATCTAGTATTAAATTATTATATTGATGGGAAAATACGATAAATCTAACCTTAGTTTACATTTTTCTGTAAGTTTTTTAATTATTTACTTACCCTGTAAAGTGCATTTTAGTTATTTGACGTATGTCAATTTAGATAGGATGTCACGTATTTACCATACAACAAACCAAATAAGTAGACCTGCAGTAAAGCTTTTTAAAATGTACGGTACCTTTATGAATAATACGGTTAAATTATTAGCTCTGTAATTTCCATACACCGTGTTAGGATTCCTTACAGCCTAATACGGTAGGTACTAAAATATCTAATGAGTTTTTATATCCTAATTCTGAATTATAATGTCAAGATATTTCGGTAATGTAAGTTATTACTTACACATAAGAGCACTCTGACTTTACCATAAAACTCTCAAATCGTTAGTAATCGTTGTATTAGACTATTTTTCTTTATTAAAACTCATACGTTAGGTTTCACAGTATTCTAACAAACTTAAATTTTACTGTCAACTTTAAGCGTCAAAAACAAGGATTTTAGTTAAAAAACATGAACCTTCAAAATTGGTTTTATACTTGAGAACTAATGAAAATTACACTTAAATAACGAAATGTTCATAAATTATATTTATTATACCACTAAATTTAAAAATTACCGACACTGCGTTTTTCCTATTACCGATGGTACCCTCCGTAATAGGCGGAACCCTCAAATAGCCTTCCTAACACGGCTGACTTTTGTTTACTCATATTTACTTGTTTTATTCGATTTTAAACGGCAATCAACTTGATTAACTAAGACTTCTTGAATGTAAAAAGTATTCGAATATAGAAACATAATCTTAAAGTGTTTGTTTGAACTAAAAACGAAGTCTGAAAATTCAATGTTCTACCACGAGTCAGTCTGCGTTTGTATGAAACAGTTTCTCGCTTCGCAGACGTTACACAAAATATTTAATTTAAGTCATTTTAAACGATTTTAAACGCACGAGTGCTGGGTAATAAGTTACTTGTTAGTTTCCCTTGGACACTATGTAGTCACCTTTACCATACACAGTCACAACGAATCATAAATTGAAAAAGATTAAATAGAGTCGTAATAGGACGTGATTTTGACTACCGCGGTAATAGGACGTTTTACCCTAATTATGTTTTTTGATGCAGTTGTTTCCGTGAATACGACAAGTAGCATAGCGACGATCTGCATGCGTGTTGTAAATTTTGGGTGTAGCTACTTTAACGAAAATACTAACTGTTGCATAGTGCCAAGACAGGACTGAACTGTAGTCGTCGATGGACCAAAATACAAGCATCTGGAGAAAGTTAAAAGTTGCTATTCATAACTTACCTTAATACCTTGGTCCTGAAATGTGATGAGTTTTCACCGGATGTGGTGACGCCGGCCGGCAGCCGGGTATTGCGACGCACGCGCGCCGCCGCGCATCCAGTGCGATTCGATACTGAGCTAATTTCCTAGGACCTAGACGGCTGACGGCTAACGGCTGGAGCGACGGGTGGTCATGGCAACACCCTTATATAAAACCCCTTGTCATTAACCTATACCTACATACGTGCCTATGTATTTCGACGTACAGTGACGGTCTAGGACGGCGATACACTTCCGGTTTTTCTGTATTGCAAATTAGGTATCTCTTGTTCTTTGGTTATACAGTCAAGAGCGCGCGAGACCATAGACAAAAGTGTTACGCTAACCTAGTCCGCCACTGTACCTACACAATATTTTTGATAATAAGATTTAGAAACGTAAACTGCGTTAGGTACAGTGGCGGTCTAGGTCGGCGCAACATTTCCGGTTTTTCTGTATTCCAAAATAGCTCTTGTTCTTTGGTAATACAGTCTAGAGCGTACGAGACCATAGAAAAATCTGTTACACCGTCCTAGACCGCCACTGTACGTACGAGGGATACACAATTCTTTTTTTATCTATCTAATCTTGTTTCAATTTGAGCGAGAGATAATAATGAGGCAAAAGAAACATTCGCTGTAAATATTTATACTTTACTTTTAAGTGTAGGTAGTAGGTATGATCAATTTATTTATTCCCGTCCAAGGGCTAAGTATATTAAATTGGGATTAATGTTGCTTCACACTTAGTTTATCGACGAACATCAAGGCATCCTAAAATCAGTAGGTAGATGTATCTGACATTTGAACATTTTGTATTGGGTTATTCCATTAGTCTCCAAAAATCATTTTTTTTATTTCCATTTAGTCTCCAAGCTGATTTATTCTTAATCTTATTTAATTATTTTCCATTTCCTATAGTCTCCAAAATATTAACAGGCAAAGATGGTATCGACGGCAAAACAAGCAAGAAATCCCAGTGTTAACAGCATTACAAAATAAAAATATAGTAACCGATACAAGATTATCGCCTAGATTTAAAAATTATTTGCACTCTTTGTCAAAAACCTTACAAACTCTCAGCTACCTGATAAAGGGCGGCTAAGACTACAACTAGGTACTAAGTTTTACGGAAACAATAGCTGTGCGGTTATTAAACCAATCACAGAGCGCTGCTCGGTAGTCCTTCGGCGAAAGTACCGTTATTTAAATTAAAAAAAATATGAGTGCATGTGGTACTCTATTTTTTCTAATCCAGTCTGATCTTTGACTTGAGGAGAGATTAGGCTAGTGTCTCTGTGTCAGTGCATAATGGTAGACAGTGAAAATGAGGACCTAGCACAATCACGCCGTTGAAATATGCATTCAACTCACGTAAGTTTGGATGATAATTATATTTCGTGGTTTCATTTTCGATATAAATCATTTCACTAGGTAGTCCTTTCACCTACAAGGCAACATTCGCACGTTCTTACAAATAACTATTAGTCGATCGATTTAATCGATATCGATTACTCGATTAATTTGAAATTTGCCCATGCTCCCATCCCTACCACTCTACGCGCCCATCACTAGCAGCGTCCGCCAAGCCTGTCATTCTTTTTCCGTGCGAGGCAACGAAAGCACGCGTTCGGATCTTGTTCGCAAAAAAAAAATAATTTTTCAAGATACCGAATATTTTAACAAAAAATTAAGTGAGTTACTTAAACTTTGATGGATTTCATTATCCTCATACTATAAATCGAGAGACAATGTCTTATGTTACGGTAAGTTCATCTGCTTACCTACCTTCAAAAAAAAAAAAAAAAAATTTTTTAGACAGAAATTTCGAATTGAAATTCTGCATAAACTTACATTTAAAAAGTGTAAAAGAAATATTTTTGCAAAGCCATAGATTCGAACAAGAACCAGGCTGCCATACTGCCATAGATTCCAATAGGAACGCGGCAAAATTCAAAACTGTACATCATTTTTTATCATTAAAATAAATATTTTTGCAAAGCCATAGATTCGAACAAGAACCAGGCTACCATACTGCCATAGATTCCAATAGGAACGCGGCAAAATTAAAAACTGTACATCATTTTTTGTCATTAAAATAAATTTTTTTGCAAAGCCAGAGATTCAAATATGAACCAGGCTACCATACTGCCATAGATTCCAATAGGAACGCGGCAAAATGCAAAAATAATAATAATCATTTTTCATGCAAGTATAAAAATATAAAAAGCATAATTTTTCTTTTTTCTTCTTATTCCAGTAGGCGAAACGCCTTTACAATGTGAATGTGCCCAGAGCAAATATCATTCGAATATGAGGATATATTTCTAGCCGAAACTATTCCCTACAACCCATGATCAGGTCTAAATGAGACCGAATCACCAAAAATCATGATGGCGACATACCAAGTGCCAATTGCCACCACTGCATCAACAGTGACCACTTTCAATACCGTCACCAAAAACAGGTCCAAGCACCAGCAATAACTTCCTTATTGGAACTGGTAACGGTTACAACAACCAATTGAACTCGGACCCTGAGGCAAAGTTTAAATTTCCGGAACTGGACCCATAAATTTTATTAACCCTGGGCAAAGCCCTGGATGATGAACTAAAGTTGTGTGATTGAATCTACGATAATCTCTCTCAAATGGCTAGAGAAGTCAAGAAAAAAATCCTTCAGCAATATACTATTCCTAGCAACTACATATTGGTTCAAGCCTCAAAGCTAAATACTAAAATACTCTCATCTCAACTTGGACTGACTTCACATCACATCGGGGAGTAGGGCCATGGCCATTCTCCTAACTCAAGATATAAAATAGAGGCAATCAAGATTCTAAGCGAGGGCTCCCGTAGTTCATGCGACCTTTATAGCTCGGAGACACAAGCTCGCATTTAAAAGACTGCACCAGTTCTGACCAAGACGTTTTTGAATGTCTTTCAGTACAGTAAACGAGATGAAGCACTGTTCGGTGCCAAATTTTAGAGAAAATTAAATAAAGCTTCAAAATTGAACAGCAATGCCTTCAAATCAGGAAGACAGTAGTCTTCCCAGAAATACTGTTGCTTACACAACACAGCCGCCTCTACGAGCTCCACGGGCACAGCTTGGCCGCAGTTTCAGGAAAACTCAGGCCCTCCTCGCTTTGCGAAAAACAAGGGGGGGGCGTGCCAGGGCCAGAGTACGAAGATACCACTCGTCAAGCTCCAAATTACAACGACCCATATACCGACGCAGTCGCACGTTTAGAGAACGACCCAAATCAGGCCACGTGCTCAACCACCATTCTGGCAGAATTCAGTACAATATTTTTAAAATGTGTTGGTTGTATATCACAAACAATAAAGGTATCCTTAATTGGATTTGTAACAGTATAATTAAATCTTTTTCTAATTTTCCACTTGAGCAATAATATGTTCCTGTTGTAACATGGTTAGCACAGTAACAACAAGAAATGTCAATCGCAACTAATAATTTGCTAGAACTCGTATCTAAAACCTTTTTGACACTAATTCAAATGGATGTAAGAGATTTAATTTTAACCTAAAACTGTTAAATAAATTTGTAAGTAACTAAACTTCATTTCGAAATGGCAGAACAGCATGCAAGCTATTATTACATGGCATCTATTGACCTAAAATGTCTCGTAACTTTTTATTTCTGTCGCTTAAAACTAGCGTAAATACTTACCTACGTTTCCTGTTTAAAGATGTAAACACACAGAATCTTGTTACCCACCTATGATTTCAACTCAATGCCTTATCTTATTGGCTCACGATAGCGCCTAGAACTTTTACTAAGATTAAAGAAGGGGTCGTAGGTCACTTGCGTTCATTTGGTCAAAAATTGGTAATTTTTTGTATGTGACGATATCCTTTACATAGACCGTAGTTACATGGAATATTTAAATTAAGTTAGGTTTACACTCAAATCACTCGAGTGCTTGGGCTTTTTTATAAACTATGAAAATAGTTAGCTTATAGCCACAAAATAATTACAAATTTTCAGGATTTAAGTAGATGACTTAAATATGACTTTATCACTTACAAGCCATAAACGTAATAAAATAATAGAATTGGTTCTGAAGTGTTCTCAACTACTTACCACCAGTTACAATCAGAAAATTTTCACAAATGATTGGCATCCTAATGTTCGCTAGCGCAGCATTACAAAAGGCTGGTTGAATCCAAAAATACTTGAAAGGCAAAGGTACAGGTACCTTCTACCTACCTTCTATTCAGAGAATACTATGATAATTATTTTACAGGACCTGAATTAATGAGTAATAATATTAAAAGCTCTTAAAATTTCATTAAACACAAAAATATGAGTCTTAAGTTAACACGGACTCGTGTGTAAAGTCGTAACTCAAACTTACTATAGTAATTATATGTCGTATTATTAGCAATATACTAAGCCTTAGATGCCCCGAAACTTAAAAAAATTGTTAATTTTTGTTTTGGGTAGATAACATATTAGCTATCAGCTACATTACCACACGAAGTTGCATACAATTTCCTAATTTCAATTAACTTACCAGATATATTTGGCCTTGGTTCGAGAAGCTAGCTAAAAATCTAGCTATTAGCATTTAGCATCCTATATTACACGAAATATAATTTAGAGGCAGATCGAAGATTTAATTTAAAGATGCTTTTCAAACATTCTAGCGCAAAACTTAAGAAATACTTTTCTTTGAAACAAGACCCAGATGCTACAAAGGGGGCATGCATATTTTTTCTATGCCGATCCTTCATTTTCCGTTTTTCTTAACGGCCTACAAAAAATTACTGAGGACGAAACGACCAGTATTCTAGTATTCCCTTCTAGTACTTCTATACCTGCCTGTTATCCTCCATTGATTGATATAGTTATTTCGTAATAATCACTTGAGGGCGTGACGAAAACCTATGTTGTCTACTAACAGGGACCGTCACCCTCTCCTACTCACGCTTACCCTGAGTGCCGCAGTATGCTCGAGCAGGCAATGCCAGGTCTCATTATCCTCTCAACAGCATCTCATCAGCATCTTATACTAGCCTCACTTTCTAATATTACTATTCAACAATATCAATATAATGTTTTTCAATACTATGATTAAATTAGATTCTTTCGAATGTTCTGTTTTTAGTGTAATTACTTTTCCCTCCGATGTCTTCGAAAAAGACGCATCACAGGATTCACAGGGCATCATCATAAGAGCCACCGCTTTATCTCTGCTTTTAGGCAGAAATATTTCTTCGGATGATTGCATCAGCACCTTCCTTAAAGGTGTTATAAACTAATACCCAATCCACCAAAGTACACAGGTACTTGGTAAGTATCCACAATTGGTTCTCAAAAATATCTAAAAATTTATACCAAACAAGAATGAACTTATCCTAGACAAAAGTAGCTTTACTAACATTATCTACAGCCTACAGCACACATGGTTGAAAGTCTTTCTCTAAATAACAGATTATTATAAATAAAAATAGCAATGGCATTAGAATCATAAAGTAAATGTAAATTTTATCAAAACTATAGGCGCTAAATGCAATCAAAAGCTATCAACCATTGTTAGTTTTACTTTATCTTACGGTGAATCCGTCTATATATAAGACGGTTATATAACCTTAACTAAATAAATCAGACCTAAATAAGCCAATCACCTCTTAACAACTGTGAAGCGTAACGTCCTCACAGGAACACAACAGCATAGTCAATAAGCATGTGGATCAGGCAGATCCTTGCGGTGTACGGCACACACAGCAGCACGCGACACGCCGCCGCCACATCGGCTGCTCATGTTACCGACGTCAATCTTGATCAGATCAAAAGACGGCCGCCTGGACCTCTACCTCTAACAAGTTTGCTAAATTTATCAATGACCTATGATGATTGATTATCAATTTTTTATCAAATCTCTGACCAAATTAGTTCATCAAAAAATATACAATAAGTATATTAGTATGTTATAAATTAATGTAGCTGAGTACCTACCTACCAAGTACTTACCTAAGTAACTACGCAATGTTAAAATTTGAAGTACTCTTTAAACTAACTATAATGATTACTTTTATATGTTAAAATATAGTGTTTTTAACTAATAAGATGAGTAATTATTTAATAAGATTTGTAGGTACCTATACTAAGAGTTTAAATAAAACTAGCAAAAATTACATCTTTTTAATTAATATTGTTTCATTATCATGAAAAAATATAGACAAAACAATGTCTCTAAACATCTACCTAGTGAAATGATTTATATCGAAAATGAAACCACGAAATATAATATATGATCAAACGAACTTCTCAAGTGAAGTTCGATCAATATTATATGAGTGGTTTCATTTGAAGATATAAATCACCCTCCCTACCCAAATCCCGAGTTTTGTCAAAAAAGTCAATAAACGACGTAATTTATGCCAGAAATCTATCTCTAAAAAGAATGACAGGCTTGGCGGACGCTGCTAGTGATGGGCGCGTAGAGTGGTAGGGATGGGAGCATGGGCAAATTTCAAATTAATCGAGTAATCGATATCGATTAAATCGATCGACTAATAGTTATTTGTAAGAACGTGCGAATGTTGCCTTGTAGGTGAAAGGACTACCTAGTGAAATGATTTATATCTTCAAATGAAACCACTCATATAATATTGATCGAACTTCACTTGAGAAGTTCGTTTGATCATATATTATGATAAGCTAAGTATTACAGTATAGAAAATGTGCAAGAAGTGTTTATAAATTTAGCAAGTAATAGTGCTTCTGATTGTTGTAAATGTGAAAATTTTATTCCCTTACCTAAGCAAATTTTAACAGTTATAAGTATTATTTTTTTGTGAAGTTCACGATAGTTCAGTAAATATTTATTAAAACTGATATACTAAAAAACTACGTTTCATTAAAATTCCTAAACTTTTGTTGTTGTCTCTACATAGTAAAATTTACCTGGAGACTAAAAGGAATAGTTGTATGAAAAATTTTTTTTGTACCTACCTTTACCAAAAAAGTGTTTTGGAGACTAATAGGAAACGTTGTATGGGGCGGCTAAATTTTAAAAGGTTTTGGAGACTATCGGAATAACCCTTTGTATTTAACACACCCAGACTCAACGTGACCCCTGTAGGGCCCCAGCATCCCTAAAAAGGGGTGGCTGCAGGCTAGGCTAGTACCCCCCCTCCCTTTCTACTAACTTGTGTGGTGGGGGGTTCATGTTGATTTACATTGTAATCGGCGGGAAAAAATATTGCGCGTGCGCCAACTATAATGTTAAATCTTTTAACTTCAAATGATTTTAGCGAGTCTAGCTGTTTATTTTTAACTAATGAAAAGTTAATAATTTGTGAATCATCAATATATATAAAACTATTCCGTTACTGACTGACTGACTGACAGACAATGCAGAGCCGAAACTACTGGGCGTAGCGGGCTGAAATTTTGCGTGTAGGTTCCTTAGGGAGTGTAGGTGCATACTAAGAAAATATTTCCCGAAATTCCAATGGGAACGGATTTATGTGTTTATGAGAAATCTGCGCGAGTGAAACCGCGGAAAATTAAAAAAAAAATTTTCGATTAATATTCAGTTTTTCAGTATCGTTTCCCATCATATTTTTACAGGTCAATGATGTGATATTTATTATGGTAGTTAGATGTGCTAATTGTAATAATTTATTTATAAAAAAAAAGAAAAAGAAAACAAAAACATTTATTGTTAATAATTAAACAACTCCTTCGTTATAATAAAGCTAAAAAAAATACTAAATTTAACTTAGATAATACTTAAGTACCTATCGTAAAGTTGTTTGTTGACAACGACACTGGTAATCAAATGACTAATTATAAGAAGGTAAAGTAGTAATAGATCATTACTGTTTGCTTAAAACTACATAGGTATGTCTCAGTACATACATAGGTATCTATCACATTTCATGCTAATAGACGGATTATTGCTGAAAAAAATATTCGGGATATGAGTCTTCCATTTAAGCCACTTCCAAAAAGATCTGCTTCTTTAATATGGTTATTTTTGAGTTTGAACTGCAAATTTGTTTTGCGTTGTATGTTTAAGGTTCTTCATTTTATAAGTAACAGCATTCAATACCAAAGCTCTTCTGCATGGGACAGAGCACGCCGCGCACCTGCGAGAGGTTCTCGGGCTGGCACTCGTCCTCGCGCATGCAGATGCCGCCCTGCCGCACGCACGCCTCCTCCAGCCTTATTATACTCACCACTATAGACAAAAAAAAATGCATCAAAACCAAAAGTAGCGTTTTTAATAAGAATTCGAAATAAAAATCCCTGGTAAAACTTATATTCTAAAGTATCTCGCGCTTAGAAGGGTCTTTTGCATTTATCTAAAGTTTTTAATATTTGTTAGAATCCGTGCAAACATTTTCATTTAGATGTATTGAGCCGTTTCCGAGATAAGTGCCTTTGACAGACAGATGGACTGACGGACGGACGGAATAGTCATATACAATGATCAAACAGAACTTAGTTTTATGAAAAAATTTATTTTATTAAAATGTATTATTGTATTTAGATTCTAGGTATACCAATTTTATGGTTTTGAAAAAGTTATTGTTTGTTTGTGCTCGCTAAACGCTAAAACAATTAAACTTATTTAACTGTGTTTAGGGATTTAAAGAGTGCACATCTTTACTCAAAACAATCAGCAAGTTTCAACAAAAAAGGTTCAGAAGTTTTAGATTTCTTTACACAGATAGTAAGAGTGCGGATAAAATCGCGGGGAAAATTTTTGTTTATGATAAAACGGGATTAGCAATGAGCTGATATATATTGTCCGTCGGGTTTACCCCTCATTGGCCACGAGGCTAGCGCAAGGAAATACTAACTTAATATTTTTGCAGATTACGTGTTCAAGATCCGTTTTAGATAAGATAATGTTGGTAGGTAATAAAAGTTAGGAAAATTAAAAAGTCACATAAAAAAATAAAGATAGTGGGAACCCGTGCGGTTTGTATTTTATTATGTTCTAGTGGGCGCCCTGCAGCGTCGCCAGCGCATTTTCCCTTGATTTTTTGACCTTCATCAAATTCCCAATTTTCCCCTGGAAAAAAGTTAGCCTATGTCCTTTCTCAGGCTCTTGGCTATCCCGGTATACCAAATTTCATTCAAATCGGTTCAGTTGTTTAGGCTAGGTCTCGTGAAAGCGAGACAGACAAATAGACAGACAAAAGTAATAATAAGTATATTAGTAAAAGTATGGTATGGATGTACTTACTATCACGTGAAATTAAATTAGTATTACCTAATTATAGCTGTGTACTAACTGTAGTACAGGTGGCCCATAAGTCTTTTAAAAAAGAAATTTCGAATAAAAATCAAAAGGTGCGCGACAATGTCGGGTACCGTGTGGGGCACAGAGTATATAATGTGGGGGCAGTTACAAGGGTTTCTGGAAATTAATTCCTAAAACTTTTTGTGTGTACGAGTGTTTGAGGACTTTTTGTTCTGGCAGAATAATCAGCGTTGCATTTTTTGGAGCATATGCTGAGTCGGAGCCATTTCACATGCACAATACAGGCTTACTAGTTATATTATGTTTTTCTTTTTGACCGACGAAAAAAAAAGGAGGAGGTACTCAATTCGACACGTATATATATATATTTTTTTTTTTTAATGTATGATCACGCATAACTTTTTACAGAGTAGTCCAATTTTGATAATTCTTTTTTTAATCGACAGGGCATACCTTGAAGTGGGTCCCATAAAAACCCTAAGGGTGGGAAAATAGGGGTGACTTTTTAGTCGGCGGGTCGATTTATCAACTCACAGGTTGCATTTCCGTGTTACATTATAACTTTTGATACCTACTTACAATATCTTTTGAAATGAAATAAAATCAGCCGAAAGACGTCCACTGCTGGACATAGGCCTTCCCCACAAATCGCCATACCTTCATACATCTTGTCGTCCCTGTAAACCATGTCGTCTGATCACCTTATGCGGTGAGACCACTGAACACCTTGTGGGAGAAGAAATAAAAAAAACCCTAAAATAACTAAGAGCATAAAATAAAACTTTTTATCAAAAAATAAAACCGCCGAAAAAAAAACTGAAAAGCATAAAATAATAATCGAATTACTAAGTTCTTAAAGTAATGTAGGGTATACCAAGTAATTTTGAGTCGGCGCCACAGATTCCTCGTACAAAGATCACTAAATTAGGTACCTTAAATTTAAAGAAATAACCAAAATTCGTGCGCTGCCGCGCATCAATCTTTACGTAATTAAGGAATTTGCTTGTGTGGCGCGCCGACTTAAAATTACTTGGTATACCCTACATTACTTTAAGAACTTAGTAATTCGATTATTATTTTATGCTTTTCAGTTTTTTTTTCGGCGGTTTTATTTTTTGATAAAAAGTTTTATGTTATTATCATTTTTATTTTATAGTTTTACCCTGTTATTCATAAAAAGTTAAAGAGCATTTTTGTTATTTGACATATTATGTCAATTTAGACTGGATGTCATCTATTTACCATACAACAAACCAGAGAAGTAGACGTCCAGTAAAGCTACTTAAAATGTACTGTATCTTTATGAATAAGACGGTTAGTTTGTATGCTTGTTCTTACTTATTATAATTTTCTATTTTATTTTTGCTGTATCGCTTTTTTATATAATTTATAATTGTTAGTAAGTAGTTTGTATGCTTGTATTGTTTGTGTGAATAAAAACTATGTCTATGTCTTTTGTTGCAAGTTAACAAAGCTATTTCGTCAGTTATTCAGACCTGGGTTCAACAGGCAGCATGGAGCTATGCCCATGCCCCTAACACCACTTTGCCTATCATCCGCATTTTTTTCTTATTAAGGTGATTTCTCGAAGAGTAGTCATGCCCTGGCCACCTCGTAGTCCAGATCTGACCCGAATAGACTTTTTTCAAATATAATACCCGAATAGACTTTTCTGAAACAAATACGAAGTCAACTATGACCTAAAAGAAAACATCCGATGAGAAATGTCAAGCAATAAGTAGCTTACTTGCCTCCCAGTGATGGATTATTTTAGACGATTGTTTGCATGAGTGCCGCGATTGTAACCGATCACATTTGGATGGTTTTAATGTTTAGAAAATTAATCCACTAAAATTATAAGGTAGTACACAATTTTTTTATTTCCGATAATGTAATTAGGTACCTAGTTTATTGTTACCCTGTATAATTGTTTACATTTTATTGCATTCGACTGTTAGTAACTGTAGTCATTACGCTGGTTTAATTTTTCAGCGGGAACATGAACGTATTTTGGAAATATTTTTTATATTAAAATAAGTATAGCTTCTATGCAGACTTAATCTTAAGATGTATGGCTTATAAAATTAATCAGAATTAAATAAAAAAAAAGTATAGCTTCTAATTTGTTCTATCGAATATTAAAACATAATTTGTTCCATGTTATTTCCTGAATTGAAACCTATAGCTAGCGGGAAACTTTTTTATTTTGATACGAATCTTTTTGAAACATAGTTAAATACAACATTTAAAATATTTAAATATAATTAAATTGTACGTTTGGGTACTCCAAGTGCATAAATATAAAAATATACTCTCATTTTAAATGTTATTCGCAGACTTCGCAGATAGCAGTTTTAATAAAAATAAAAAAAAATTGTGATAAATTATCTATTTAAACTTACATTCAATGGGTGAGTTTGTCCTTCGTACGGCGAGAGGGTTGGATCTGACGAAAGCCAGGCACAGCACGAGGAAGAAAACAAGTGAGACCCTCATTGTGGCGGTAGGGAAAAGCCAGTCTAGTTGCTTTACACGCACGTCCTCTTCTCCGACACTTTGCGCTTTCTGAACCAACTCCAGCGCTTCCCTATATTTATATACTCGCTCCAATAAAATCTTCGCGCTAACAAATTAACAGCAAAACAAACGCAATTGATAGAAACTTATTAGCATGTAACCTTGTTTAGGAGGGCAAACTTGAACTGATTTCAAGGTCGGAATTACTATTTTCATATATAATTAAAAAGGAAGTTTACGGAAAGTTTTTTTCGTATATGATACAATTCAAAAGTGAAAGTTTAGTTAAAGTTTAGACCATTTCGTAGCTAGTCAACGCAAAATCTCGCGTAGCCCAGCTGCTACGCACGTAGCAAATAGTGAACCCAAGGTAAAGGTAAGTACTTACCTACGACATCATAGCAAAAATTTGCAATTACACTTTGCTTAGTAAATACATTCTTCAATTTACATTTTAACTCAATGACCTATATAAACATGCTTTATTTCTGTTGTATGCTTCTGTTTGAAATCATTAGATCTTATGGCAACAATGAATAAATCGATATGTAATATTTATAACTCAAATTTAAAAACCCCCGACCCAGTCAGACCCCTCATCAACTTAAGTAGAACGAGAGCTAATCATCTTAAAAATATCATGGTTACCTTAACATATACTTTCAATATCATTGAAGTAACACTGTACCAAATTTTTAATTGATAGGACAAATGGAAGGTGGTTAGATCCTCTCATCCATTATTCAAGAGCTGATCATCTTCAAACGGCAGATCAGGTCATGGTTACCTTACCAAATACTTTCTATATCATAGATGTAACATGGTACCAAATTTCAAATCGATCGGACATAGGGAAGCTAGTTAGATCCTCTCATCCATTATTCAAGAGCTGATCATCTTCAAACGGCAGATCAGATCTTCATCAGACATGGCTAAGAACACTCGGTCTGAAATTATCTATGATATAAAAAAAAATAAACGCAAATCGGTTCAGCCGTTTGGGCTCTACGATGCCACAGACCGATACACAGACAGACAGACAGATACACACGTTAAAATTATAACACCCCTCTCTGAATTTTTCGTTCGGGGGTTAAAAACACAAGTCTATTCGGTTTATCCCGCCTGTCCGATTGATGTAAATTTTTATAACCCTTTCTAAGTACATTATGTATTTTTAATTAGGAAACTTATACTTTTTGTTTAAAAATATTAAGGAAGAATAAAGAGTTCAAAGTTCTCGTTCAGTCTCTAATATAGTACCTAAATGCACCTTTGCTTTTTAAACTAGACCGTGAATCTAAAAGTCAAAGATAAATACCAAATTAGCTAACTACTAATTCGCCTTCTAGACCTAACCTAAGCAACATTCTATTTCCTTTTCCGCTGGTAGGTACGCTCCCGCGACCTTGGCTCGATTTGTTTGTGTCGGCGCGCTTGACCCGCGGACCCTCTATTGTATCAGCTCATGTGACATTCCATAATTGATTAATTTATCGCACCAACTCTCGATAGACGTTAATATTGCGTTTAAAATAAATACTATAGTACGAACTTGTGAAATGTAACTATCTTCCTTGACCTTCAAATAATTTATTTTATTTTAATGCTACTGCGACTGAAAACGCAGTTGTGGGCTTGCAATAAATTTTATTTTACCTATACTTACTAATCATCAATTAATACATAGTGATCATAGTATAAAATAAAGTCGCTTCCCGCGTCTGTCCCTATGTATGCTTATATCTCTAAAACTATGCAACAGATTATGATGAGTTTTTTTTATAGATAGAGTGATTCAAAAAGAAGGTTTATAATATGTATAATACATGTACAATATAGTAATAGATAAGGCGGGAAGTTCGCCGGGTAAACTAGTTTAATTATACGTATAGGTGTAATACCACACCTCCTTGTTATAACTGCCAGCTGCTGCAGAGCCAAATTTAAATAATATTAAACACAATTTCGAACGGACAACTAATGAAAATAATACAAATTTTAAGAGGCAAATAATACTTTTTAATCTTTGATACAACATTTAAAATAAGATCTAGTAAATTCTGTATTAAAATAAAACAAACTCTAAAACTTAATTAATAGACAGGTCTTACCATAACTTGGGATAAAAACATTTCAGCGATATGAATATTGTATAGTATAATTGCGCACATGACATGACAAATTTATATCAAAAATGTGATCCAGTATGTCACTAGATCTTACTTGGTATTTTTCAATTACAGTTGTCGGTTTAGGTAATAATTAGTAAATTATTTAGCTCTTAGAATTACAAGCACCCGAAAATACTACGCAAGATTATTAAGTGTAATACAGGTTTAAAAAAACATATTTGCAACTGCTAAGAAGATATTAGTTTTTTTTGGCGATTGGCGCTAGTGTCCGGTGTTATAGGACTTTTAGGCCTCCAAAACACTGACTGTGAATGTCAGCCTTAGATTTTCCTGCACGCTCGAGCATTATCCAGTAATACAAGAATTTTCAGATTGTATTTCAAGTTTATATTAGAAATTTTCTGAATTGTTTGTGAGCTCTAATTGTATCAGTGCATATTGATCTTATAATGCTTAAGTCTGTAAAAAACTGGTAAATGCTTCCAGTGTAAGAATACCGTTACAAAAAATATTGACAGGCAGAATAGTATTTGTATGGTAAGACCAGTAATTTTGTTCAATTAAATACATTTCTAACATAGAGGACATATCCTCATCATTTTACGTACTCTTTAACAAATACATTAAAAAAAAATACGATGCGAAATACAATAAACGTGACAGTATTTAGGGGCCCGGTTCACAAGCGAGAGAGGTTAAAGCAATCGCGTCCGCGAGCGAGAGAATCCCGACGAGGGTGTGTGTGAAGTACATGACACTACGAAACAGCGCCGCGATTCTCACTCTCGTGGAAACGGCCCCTTAGTGATGGGTTAACTCTGATCACGAGTATGATGCACATAACTATAAAGACCAAAATTAAACATAACAATTATGAAAAATAAAATTTTTATTTACCACCATTATACAGGTTGAAAAAGGAGGATGCACTCCTCCGGATTTGTTATAATGGCCATTAGATTATGTTTTTTACATAACAATAGAAAAACTAGCATAATAAGTTTTTTTTGTATATTTAAAAATATAGGTTTGAAAAAATCAAAATATAAAAACTTACAAATGATTCACACTAAACCAAGTTGAACTATTTCAATATTGTACTTTTCGTTTACCTTTGAGATAAAAAGACTGCCTATATATTACTTACTCATTGCTGACACAAATGTACGTGCTTCAAATACAGTTTTCGAAAATGTATAGTAAATGTAAATATATAATTTTAGTAAAATTGCATAAACATTACCTAGTAACATTTATAAATGTAAGAAAGTGCCTCTTTGCAGTCTTTGTATACGATTCAGAAAATGCAAAAGTAGCAATTGTGTTAACTATATACTTATACTCGATACAATTTAATTGTAGCTAATGAAGAAATTAGCACCGAAGGGCGATTCTTGCATCAGCATAGCTTTACTCATCATTGTGCCTAAATTTGGCAACAACATGAGAATTAATACTAGGTAGGTTCTAATTGCCCTACTTGCCCATAAACAAAACAGCCGATTATTAGCGTCGAGCGGCTTCGTTTACGGATCTTTTTATCCAATATAGGGAGTAGGGACAATAAATTTAATCCAAAAAAAAGATAATAGTTAGGCAGATCGATAAAAAAAATGCTTCAGTAAGCCCGTTTCGATTATGGGTCTACATCATTTAAGGGCTTACATGGTGCGAAACTAGCGCCACTTCCGATAAATAATTAATATCTTCTAAACCATGGCCGAAATCAAAAATATGCATCTTTGACTCCCGAGATAATCTTGCTTAGAATAAAGGTTTTAGTTTAAGGCCCTGTTGTGTAGCTTTCAGTTTCAAATTCTAAGGAATAAATCGTTTGTTGCCTAAAGTTTGCCTTTAGTTTCATAAAAAAATATTTCTAAGATCATTATCCTAAAAGCTTCACAACATAGCATTGGCTTAGAATTTTTAAGGCTCTGTTGTGTAGCTTTTAGGTACAAAATCAATGAAAAAAACCGTTATGAAACTTAAGTTGCCACTTTAGGCAACAAACGGTTTTTCTTTTTAATTTTGAACGTGAAAGTTAGGATCTTTTGAGACAGCGCCTTAAAAATTCTTAGCAAGATTATCTAGGGAGTCAAAGACGCATATTTTTGATTTCGGCCATGGATTAAAAGATATTAATTATTTATCGAAGTGGCACTAGTATCGCACCGGTTTGCCCCTTAATAGTGGAGTATGATTAAAAGATATTAGGCCGTTTAACTTGCAATCGTCACCGCACCGTCCGTCTCATCTAAAGAGGAACATGCGGCCATGTACCATGTTGGTGTTTCGAGTTATCCGTTCGCGTGACCGCTAGGAATTGTATGATTTTATGATTGACCATACGAGAATTGGACTCCCATGACGCACGACAAACTAGGACTAGGAAGGGGGGCGGTCACACGAGCGCGACTTCGAAATAATATCATGCTGTCTGGTGGACAAACGGCTTATGCCTAAAATTAATTTTCTTTAATAAAGATATGGAATGTTAGACTACGAATCAACATGATTTTTATCAATTACAACGAAAATAAGGCACAGAATAAAAGAAAATGTCCCTTTTAAATAAATCTCTAAAATATAGGATTTTGACTGAAAATGATTTAGCAGAAATCAAAATTTTGCTATCGATTAGTAATTGATTCTACAACACCTATCGTTAGGGCAATCGATAACCTAAATAGAAACATTTAAAAATGAAACACAATTAAATATTTTAAAACATAGCAAACAAATATCAATAAAGAACCTAACTGGTATCCAATGTTCCTCTCCTTACCTAATTATAGATTTTTAACCCTATATTTTGCTTAGGTACCCTCAAAATATGTAACGCTTTTGTACAGCTTCAACGAGAAGAAGCACTTTGCTCTGCTATAGATCAAGAGTATTAGTAAGTAGCTGATTTTCAAAATCGCGTTTTCTGGAAAGTTCTTTGCAAGTGCCTATAAAATAACGCTTAAAATTGAATGAGATTGTAGGTACGACGGTTATATACATCTAAAGGAACCCCCGCACCGTTGCGTGCCTCTAGAAGCGCTGGACTGGAATGTAAAACAAATGACTATCAAAAGAGACTAAATAACTTTCATGTATTGTGTCATGTTTAGTGCCCATTAATATGATCTCAACTGCATCGTGCTTGAAAAACAATAATTTTGTGCGTAAATATACATTACTTAATACAAAAATCACGGACTAGTTTAGAAACAAAACATCTCGCAATTTTAAACATAATAAAAATCCGAGACAACTCGGGATATTCTAAAAGTATATAATACGCTTGCATATTTATCACGTTCTTTGCAATAGTCACGCAAAGAATTACTTTTATCACAAACAATTGGGTTCTTTCAAGATTAAACAATACTTTTGATGGACTAATAATTTGTCGATAATCATCATATTTTAATGTAAGTAATCGAAAATCAGATCAATCAGCAAATAGTTGCTAAACACGTGCAACCGAAAAGGTCAGGTCTCATTTCTGTCGCGTCCTTATAAGGCAAGTTTATCATTACAATAGTATCATATTATCCTGGATTTAGATCAAATGCCAAAATCGATGAACTTCGGCATCAAAAATAGTATTAGGACCAAATAATTCGGGCTTAAAAATATTGAAAGAACCACCACAATATGTACGCATCATATCTCCTAGCACCATAAAACCTAACTAATACTACTTTACCCTGCAATGCCGTTACACTAAACAATTGATATTTGGGCGAAGCCTATGAGCGCCTTGTCGTCGTACTCCTGGTTTGGACCAGCTGAGTTCTGTAATGGAAAAGTATATTATATCAATATCACCCCAGCCGAGAGACGTACGCTGTTATTACGATGCTCAATATATCCGGTTGATGTTAAAGCACTGTTAGACATATCTCTACGAGCGTCCGAAAAACAAACATTTTGAGTTGAGTGGATTTTTAACAATCGCCAACGCTTGGCAAGCGGGTGATGATGGCAGAATGACTCTGCTGCCCGTCCTTGGGTATTCCTTTAGTCGACACGACACCCTTGGAATGAGATTGGTCGATGTTATTGTAGCGGATATCTTACCAGGTGGAATATGACGGAGGAGTTGGGCCGGCGGCCCGGCTCGCGCGAGAGCACCAGGCGCGCCAGGTTGTTGGCGATGGGCTGCGAGTCGCGCGGGTCCACCAGCCCGGCCGCCACCAGCTCGCCCGCTATGCCCTCCGAGGTGTCCTCGCCCAGTATATAGTCGAACCTAATGTCGTTCAATTCCTTCCACGTGTTCCTGAATTGAATAGAGACCTTCGTTTTAGGATTTTGATTGAATGCATGAATGTTTATTTTTCTTTTTCTACATTTACATTACCGAGTCTTTGATGCAGAATAAAAGATATCACAAATGTATATAGGTAAGAAAGATTTTAAGCCTCCACAAAAGAGCTTCAGCCTAAACGATTACAACCTTTAATAAATATTTTACGTTAATTGCGTCTTAACTAACCTCATTCTCAAAACGAGATTAAGAACTGGATTCTTTTTGACAGGCTCGTTTTTAGTTTCAAAAATCTTATCTGCAGTAATGATCTGAAATTGAAAATTACTTTGTTATTAAAAACCTTCTCATAGAATTGCAATGTGTTTGAAAATGCCCTGGAAGTTTTTGAATAACTTTGAAGCATTTTTGCATGTCGTATTCTAATTTCGACTGTCCGCAAATGTCTTTTAAGAACAGTCTGCTGCAGAGAAACCTAGCCTTCTAGTTTCAGCGGTTTCCTCCTACACTCAACTAACCGAGTCCTCACTGCTGGAGCTCTCCGCCGGCTCCAGGTGGTTCATGGGCTTCTGGTCGTCGTCCTCGTCGTCCTCGGAGTCGTCCTCCGGGCCCTCGTCCTCCTCGCTCCAGGCCCACTCGCCCGCCGGCGACCGGTGCAGCCGACCTGATGACAACGGGTGCCTCCTGGTCGCCTGCAAATTTATACTTACTTCACAACCATATTCTTATCTCTGAACAAGAAAATCTGCAAATCTTTCATTATTTTACTCAATCATTATCATTATATCATTACTAGTGGACCCGGAAAACTTCGTAACGCCTAAGTTTTCTTTAAGTTTAGTTAAGAATAAGATAAGACCTTTAGTGATTATTCAATCCTTGATATGCTAAGAAGTTATTATTTCTGTGACCCTATATGTAGTAGGTTCATAATCCTTTATTCTATCCTACATATAATCAATATATATAAAACTCTTCCGTTACTGACTGACTGACTGACTGACAGACAACGCAGAGCCAAAACTACTGGGAGTAGCGGGCTGAAATTTCGCATGTAGGTTCCTTAGGGAGTGTAGGTGAGCACTAAGAAAGGATTTCCCGAAATTCCCATGGGAACGGGAAAAAACTGGATTTTTGTGTTTATAAAAAATCTGCGCGAGTGAAACCGCGGGGCAGCCTCTAGTACATGCATAAGTTTGGATGTTTGTCCTACTGTCACGAAAAATCTTTAGATCGGAATATGATAATTATCTTTAAAATAAGATATTGTGTAATATCTATGGTTTCTATTGTAAGCCGGTACAAATTTGCTGGTTCAGCTATTGGTGTAATAAAAGTGAGCAGTTTACAAACTACTAACGAAAACAATAATGGCTAAAATAAATATAAAGGAAGTTTAACTCATTGTTGAACAAAAGCAAAGACATAATAAGGATCAATACAAAGCAAAACAATACTGTGAATAATACAATATTGGCCGGTATAGGTATATAAGAAATGCATGCTTGCTTGCCGATTGTTTGCGTAAGCAGGTGACAGATGGCCAGGCTCGATAATGGAAACAAAACACCGAGCTGCATCTACGTCGCACTATCTATATGAATAGCAAGCTTAAAAGTTACCAGGCAGGAAGTAGGTACGCGAGTAAGGTCTAAGAAACTTAACTTTCGGAGAAGTATTCCTCAGTTGTTCAAAATTATTCCCATAACGATACGAAATGAGTTAAAATGTGTTACAAACATAGTACTAAAAATAACATTTTTGATCTGCCGAACAGTGCAAGAAGGGGTGGGGTATGGGAGTGGTAGTCGTTACCTACTTGGTACGAGAATTAAGGTCCTTTTTATAATTAACAATGTTAACAATGTTAATCATAAAAATCCAATCAAATTTTATTTTTATCATATGAGACTCGTGCCTCAAGCCTAGTACCCTACTAATATCATTAAAATAAAAAAATAAAAAATGTATCCTTTACAAATTGGTGAATCATTAATCTTATGTCATTTAACGTTATGTCGCTCCTACCTCTATTGCTTTCATATAGTTTGCATTAAATTAAAAAAGTAATAGGTCAAAGACACAAACCTTGTAAGCCCTAGCCTCCAGACTAGGCCCTATTGCGATCAGTGT
Source organism: Euspilapteryx auroguttella (assembly GCA_951802225.1). Taxonomy (NCBI): domain Eukaryota; kingdom Metazoa; phylum Arthropoda; class Insecta; order Lepidoptera; family Gracillariidae; genus Euspilapteryx; species Euspilapteryx auroguttella. The sequence continues at coordinate 15,666,415 of OX637641.1, read as the reverse complement.
CTGCGTAAGGTACTTCTTGTCTTGCGCCTTTTTGAAAAAAGGGTGCTTGAGCAGCTCCGAGGCCGAGGGCCGCCGGCACGGGTCCTTCTGTAGGCACTCCACTATCATCTTCCTAAATGTTTGCCCGTACGCTTTGTACTGCTCTTTCTCTTCGGCTTCTGTTAGGTAAAAATAAGTCTTGTAAAATAATTTGGATCTAAAATAGAATGACGCATCTCAGTTAATTTGCGGAATTCAAATTTACCGTCTTAATAAATCCTGATTTCGAAACACGCCAAACTTTAGGAAGTAAAAACTCAAAGAACAAAAAATAATCTAAATATAGTCGCAAAGTTAGAAAAAAGTTTTTTGGTTTTGCAACTGGTTGAGAAACCAGGTTTCACCTCGGTCAGTTTGCTGTAGCTTGTTTTGGTTATATATGTCACCGGAAAATAACAAGAACCGTAAATTTATAAATTTACTAGGAAATTTATAAACTTTCGTAGGATTCTAAACGAGTGATAAATTGTATTATTTTACGCCTACATTTTCGTAAATTGATAAACTTACTAAACTGACTCGTAAAATAATAAGTAACCAATAACCAAACGCCATGTATAATGAATTGAAATTTAACACAGAGCTACGAAAGTTTTAGCCATGACCAAAATGTTTTATTTTGGTAGAGTGAAATAGGGAATTTTAACCCCCTACTAGGTAGGTAGGTAGGTAGGTACCTAAAATACAAGGTTACTTTTTGATAAAATATGCTATTATCCCAAAATACCATATTATATCTGTCACCGTTATAGTGCGAAATACGTTAATGTGCTCTCTCCCGGGCACACTGTTTAGGTCAGTTAATGTGCGAAATTTTATGTGAAATATGGGGTATCTGGGGTTTCGCCGTTAAAGTGCGGAAAACAGAAAGCTCCTAACGAAAATTCAAATCTAGGGCAAAATTGTAGGTTAGGTTAGGTTTGGCTTGTGATCTTGAACCAGCGTAGCGAGCGAAGCGAGCGGAGCTTGGGTTACCTGTGTTAAACTGAAATCTAAGGCAACAATTTTTTTAGAATACCTAGGGATTTTGCAGATTACCTAGTTAATGTTGAGAACAACATTTTATTTCGAACTCTAACGGATTCAGCCAGTTAGTGCACTTTTACTGAATTTCGCACATTAGCGGTCACATATTAACCTATAAACCTATACTAAGTTTTTAGTACCAGTAAAAATACTTTTAGTGTGATCGAATTGTTTGGCAAGTCTGATTGTACGTAAGTCTATGGACGCAAGCATTTTCACTGTCAACATCGACCAATCAGAGAGCAGTGTGTTATTTTCCGTATTTTAAAAAAGCGTAAAATTAAAAGCTCTTCTGTGATTGGTCGATCCGTTTAGAATCTTACGGATTGATATCCGTTAGTTTATAAATTTACTACGACGCGTCGAAAATTTATAAATTTGCGAAAAAGTGGGCGTAAAATAATTAAATTTATCTCTCGTTTAGAATCCTACGAAAGTTTATAAATTTCCTAGGAAATTTATAAACTTGCGAATCTTATTGTTTTCCGGTGACATATACATTAATACAACATTGTCGCTGATATATTTACCTGTATCCAAGTTCGGTGGGTCATTCTGCAATGTTAGCATGAGAACCTTCATCGGCGGGTACTTGTGGTAGGGCGCGGTGCCGGTCGCCATCTCTATAGCCGTTATACCGAACGACCAAATGTCGGCTTTAAAGTCGTAGCCGTGGTCCTGTTAGAAACACAATATATCAACTTATAATATATTTTTTATATATTAGGGAGCATAAATATGCATAAAACGCTACGGCAAGGCACAAATAGGCCGGCCACAGACAAAGTAAGTGGTAGCTAGCGTCAGCCCTTTAGATGCTTTTTGATATATTTTGTAGAACTCGCGACACCCGGTGCGGTGGGGTGCCACTCAGGTCTACCGTGTTTGCTACACGCCGCGCCACATGGGACGCTCTGGTAATATGTGGTTTTTAGTGCACCACAGCTATCGAAACCAGTGGCTTAAGTCAGTAGTCCAAACACAATTATTAATTCAGACCAAAATGATAAATATATTTTATAAAATCCGTGAGTACGTCCCGTACCAAGCAGGGACTGCTCGAATAATCTCCAAAATCATATTACATTACAGCCTTTGCATTTCGATCATAAAGTTTTAAATTCATTGAAGTATTATGGTAAGTACTCAGTAATTTGATTCGAAAGTGAGAATCGGGGTTAAAATAGAATTCTAATCATATTATTTAAAATAATGTTGAATGCGAGCATTGAAACCAGAGCTTCTCTCTAATCAGAAAAATTATACAGAAAGGCCTCGCTAATCCGCTAGTTCAGTGATCGCTGAAATGTTGGCTGTAGGCTGTATGTGCGGGCTGCCATGATGAATGATGAATCATTACGTCCTCAGTTTTTTTTATCGCCTATTAACTTACTGTTTTTCTTACATGGTTGTAATTTTGAAAATAACTATTATTTATTGTCTTTAAGATTTAATAAAAAAAAAATGATTATAGAAACTTAGGTTAAACTTGTTTTGTTATAACATTATAAAATTACATACTATTATCTGGACGCCTCGCTAATCTGGAAAAGGTCTGGTTTTTGTCTCTCCGGATTGACGAGGCCCTACTGTATCACGTTATCAATAATACTTATTAATTGGATCCAATTACGCTTTAATAATAAAATATCAGATACTGTTTTGAGCAAATTTTAATTACTTATTGGATCAGAATGTCAATAATATTTTGGTGTCCTTCCTCTAAACCACCATAGTGTATTATTGACCAAACGTCGTTTGACATGTAAATGCTGTAATAATTTGATTACCTTACCAGCCAATTCAGTGAAACAATATCGTAACGTTGGTTTTGCGTCACGAAGTAATATATAATAATAATTTTTTTTTAAATATAATTTACAAAAAAAATTTGCGGGTACCGGGTACCTACGCCGCCATTTTGAAAATTGGTGAAAATTTGGGAAAATTTTGACATATCTACCTACTTGCGACGTTATTTGTTGAGCGGAAGGGTTTAGAGAGCATCTTCCTTGTTCTGTGGTTTACACACATATCAATATTACCTAGGATTTCTGTCAAAATATTACCATATTCACCCTAAACTATATTCTTGTCTTAAATTAATTCTCGACAACTAAAGTGACTAACTGGCATTCAAAAACCACTGCCAGCTCATGTCAGATACCACTGCCTTGGTTGTAGGCACAAACGTCATCAAGCTGCAGCTGCAGTGCATCACCGCAATCGCGAGCCAGTTGGGAACTCCTTGAGCATTGCATACATCATCTATTTAAAAATAGTTACAGTTTTCGAGCAAAAAATCTATCTCATTAAAAAATGTACCGAATAGCGTTTTTAATACCTATGTCACTAAAGTGTTAAAATACCGTCAGTCAGTATTTTAAAATTCGAACAAGAAAAAACTGTTAAACTTAGCTGAAAGTTTTCCAAAACAATTAATATTTTAAATAAGGCATCACCGGAAGACGCAGAGTAGACAAACACCACTCATTAGTGTACGGCTTTCGGCTGAAATGATGATCTGAAATGATGATGATGAGGATGAGACTAAGATAAACTCACACGCTCCATAACCTCCGGGGCCATCCAGCAGGGCGTGCCGACGAACGTGTGGCGGACGCGCTGGCGCGACATGTCCCGCCCCGTGGCCAGCCAGGCCGATACGCCGAAGTCCGCGATCTGCACCGTGCCGTCGTCACCGAGGAGGATGTTACCGCTCTTTATATCCCTGAATTATTATTAGTATTAATCATTGGCTCGAAAAGGCAAAGGAAATTCAGAGCAGATCCAAAGTTTTAAGAGTAAGAAAATTTTATACAAAGCTCAAACACTCTTTATAAACATTACAATGAGTGTACAACTGTAAACAAAATACAGATTATACTTCAAGATTATATTAATAGTTTGTTTAAATTAGTCGCTGCATTGCATATAATTTTTTTAATGTAATTTTACTGGACTACATTAACAAAACCATGTAACGCATAAAGCAATTAATTATTCTATCCTTTTCTATTCAACTTACTGTATACCTAAAAGATGAAATAAGTCAAACATTATTTTATGAACTAGGTCACATTAAATAACGTATCACACTTGGGGCACCTTACAAGGTATAATATGTACCTGCACATTGATCTGCTCCGTGTGAACTGTTAAAATAAATAGGTAAGTACTTATTTGCCAGAGAAAGACCCTAGCAACATAAATCTGAATTAGAGCTAAATATATCATGCATTATGATGATACAACTTGCAAGTTGATATTTTTCTCTTGTCTATTCAAACAATAAAAACACAATGCAATTTGCATGCCAGCTTATTTAGAGTCAGCAATATCAAAACTAAAACAATGGTAACATTATACTTTAAATAAAGATGTAGTTTGACGCCTTATCTTTTTTTATGATGTGGCATAATAAGTAAATGACTAAACAACTAACTAACACATTTAATTATGTTGTCATTTGATTGAAATAAAGTCTTTCTATTCTAACATATCAAATTTCTGTTTAGTGTTGTGTCCATTCCAGTACATACAGGTATTCATCAGAATTTTATAATTTTTTTTGGCAAAACTGATTTATTCGCCCAGCCATAAAAATGATATAATATTTAGACACTGCATTCAACGCAATAAGTAAGAAGAAAATAGTGAAAAAGTTTCTACATTTCAATGTCCATTACTGTGAAAGTACAATTTTCTTTTAAATGCATACCAACAGTATGTTATAAAACAATGAGTAAACTTTGCAAAAGAAGAAAATTATTTTTTCGCCTAGCATGAAGTAAGTCAAACAAAGGGTTGAATACAAAATGTAAACACAGCATTCATTGCAAAAAGGAGCAAATGTAAAAATTAACTTACCTGTGTATTTGTCCATTACTGTGGAAGTACTCCAGCCCCTTCAAGACCTCATGCAGAACAGTAGCAATAGTTGCTTCATCAAAGACGCCGTGCTTACAGTTGCTAACTTTCATTTTATGCTTTATTACATCGAAGAGGCTGCCTCCTACAAGTGTTAATGGTCTACGTTACTGCACTGTTCATTTGTCACAATAACAAGTTTAACAGTCATGTTTATTACCTTCCAGCAACTTCAAAACAAGCCATAACTCATCCTTAGCAACAAAACTTGTGTAGTAAGTTACTACATTTTCATGGTTGCAACTTGACATTGCCTAAAAAGAAAAAAAAAATTATCCTAAATTTTGATTAATTCTACCCAGGTGGGTAGAATTAACTCTTACAAAAATGAAACGAACACTCTTAACAAAATGAAGCTAATTTCATTATGAATAGATAAGTTTAATAAACTGTATGATGTAAATTTACCTGGATTTCTTTCAATAGTTCATCCATTGATGTGTTCCATTTCTCTAGATTTATTGACTTTATCGCACATTTTTGTCCTTTTGCTTTGCAGAAAGCTCTGTAAACTACGGCAGTTGCACCGACACCTGCAACACATAACCAATCAAGAAAAATATCAGAATATCATTATTTAAACTTAATAAGAGGTTCTTCATTTGATTAATTCAAACTGAGTATGGAAGTAGGAATGTTTTCTCATAAACAATTAATACGATTTAGTGGAAATATCTTTCAAAATACGGGTAAATTGTAAGGACTGAAGAGTGCACAGCTGTTATGTTTTATTTGCTGTTGTTATCAAACGAATAATAACCTTACAGAAGCAAAAACATTTTAATCACAAGTGGCAGTCATACGAAAGGCAGTTTTATTCATAACTTACCAATAACATCCAGTAATTCGTATTCATCCGGGGAATTTGGCCAAAGAAGCGACGACACGCTCGCACTCGCTGCCATCTTTCGCGTAAATAAATTTCCAATGATATTCTGACAAGCAACTCGCGCGTACGATGACAGCGCCGCCGCTAATTGACGATCACCGGCGCCAAAAGACTTCTGTAAAAACAATGTTTCGGAACGCGCACTCGAAAAAAATTGCAGAATTTTTTATGTGCAATGTGCAGTTTTCTGTACATACATACGTGTAGTTTATAAATATACGTGACAAAATTATCAAATAAAATTAAATATAAGTACTTACCTGATGAATAGGTATCTAAGTAGGTAGATATTTACCTACCTAGGTACTTATGTACAGTGGCGGACTAGGAGGCCGTAACAGATTTGTCTATGGTTTCGTCAGCCCTAGACTGTGTTACTAAAGAACAAGAGCTATTTTGCAATACAGAAAAACCGGAAGTGTTACGCCGACCGTGTCCGCCACTGTACATTAATTTCCTACTAGGGCTAGGATACATTTCTAGTAGATATGTCGTAGTAAGATTTGATAATTAGGGTTTTTGCAAAAAAACTAGGGATTTTGCGAAAACCCGGATAATTTGATATAAGCATTACTTTTTTTTTTCAATCATCCTGACGTAAAGCAGTTTTTTTTGCAAAAAACCTAGTCTAATTGAAAAATTTGAAACCTGTCTTAACTCTGATTGGCTAGATTTATTGCTTGCTGGTAAACTCTTATTCTGATTGGTTCTCTGTAGGGTCAAAGGATATTTTAACGAACCAATCAGAATAAGAGTTTACCAGCAAGCAATAATCTAGCCAATCAGATTATAGGAAGGTTTCAAAGTTATCAATTTTACTAGGTTTTTTGCAAAAAAAACTGCTTTATGTCAGGATGATTGAAAAATACTTAATGCTTATATCAAATTATCCGTGTTTTCGCAAAATCCCTAGGTTTTTTGCAAAAAACCTAATTATCAAATCTTACTACGACAGATATAAGCACAATAAATATGAAGTTGTGCCTCTTAAGTTATGAAGAATCCAAAATTGGAATATCCGTTTGCAAATCATAAAAAAACAATATTAATTTTTGTGTGACTTATTGTACTAATGATTAATAATATTCCAATCATTTACTAAGGAAATGGGCAAATTATACTTATAATGAAATAACAATTTATTAAGGACTCTGAATAAGGATTTGGTATTTATCTTAGAAACAGTGAACTACTTAACTGTAACTGCGACTAAAACTGACAAGTAGTCAAACGATCATTATTAAATAAGATTAAAAAAGTCTCTTTGTCAAAGAAATACCACAGTTAACGATTTTTCTGGGACTGTTTTTTGATGTTGGTTGATAGACTTTTCTTTAAAGTTTTAAATGATAAAAATAGAACCAAGGGATTATTTGAGGGACAATGTTTGTAAAGGCCGAGAACGGTCATTACGATGCATAAATGAATAAATAATCTCAATTCTAAACGGAAAGAACTTTACTTTTTATCGATGAAAGTGAGATTTTTTTAAAGTCTGCATCGTAAAATTACATTTTACTTTACTTTACTTGCCCTTCCGCAGTGAGCAACTGTGTCGAAAATTGGCCGCCATCTTGTTTCGCAATATATATCTAAGTCTGTGAGATCCATAAAGTGGAAGGGTTAAGTGAGGGTTAAGTACTTACTAAACATTTTAATTTTGAAATAACTTTTTGCTTGCGATCAATTTTATATGAGGTAAACTTTATCGACCGTGTCATCTTAAAACCGAATAATTTTTCTCCTTTATTGTAGGTTGCCTGGAAGAATTTTTTAAGCGCTTGCCTTTTACTTATCTCACCTAAGTATTCAAAATTTCACGGTGTTTGTATTACTTATTTCCTAAATTTACTTGTTTAATTTGGTAATTTTTATCTATAAATCCATGTAAGTACCAGTAAGTATAATATAAATATAGTCCAAAAATACCGATTCTACTAAAAGACGAGTTCGATTGTAATTGTAAACTTATGTATGTTCGTAATTCGCAGTTTTTTTTTCTTCATAATATTCGTAAATTTTTATAAAACTTATAATTATTTAGGAAAGAAATTTAAATATTGTTGTGTTTCACAAGGATTTCCCACTAGATAACATAGGTGAATCTAATGATAAATGCAATAACCTTAAGGCTTCAAACGCACAGGCGGATTTTAATCCGAGCGAAAAAAAAAACCGCTGTTGCGGTTTTATTTCCGCGCGGTTTAATAGGTTGTTATTTCATTTTCAACCTTATTCATAGGCCTCGAACGCACAGGCATACTTTTATCCGCGCGGAAATAAAACCGCAACAGCGGATTTTTATCCGCGCGGTTATTTATCCGCTGGTGCGGACACTTACATAGGATTAATAAAAACCGAGCGGAAAAAATCCGCCTGTGCGTTTGAAGCCTGACAGCTAATTGTATTTATCGTTAAAAATTATTAAGCCAGTAATTTATTTTAATAACATTTTGCTTTACTAAAGATAAATACAATAAGTACCTATAATGTAGTTATTGCATTTATGACAAGTAATGTTAGCCTGATCCATGGAACATTCCTAATTATATCCACTTTTTTGACGATTACAGGCTATTTACTTAATATTTATACATTTTATATATTTGAATTAGTTCTGTATATGTTTCGCTTTCAATTAGTTTAAGATTCATGTAGATACGTCTAATAGGTCATGCATTGGTGCATCGCGCAGACAAACCGTTTAAACGGTTTTGCGGGACTATGTATAGCTTATGGTAATAAGACATGTTTAATAAAATATATAAAAAATAAATAAATAATGAGTTACGATGAATCTAAAGTTCAAAACTTTAACCGCGTTTTTCTCGAAAGCGGCAAAATCGAGTTATTGCACTTTTAGTTAGCGCGGCAGAAGTAAACACTGGTTACATATCATTATAACTAAACTCATTTCAACTATTTTCAACTCAACTACGATCGATTCACCTAAGTTCATAATCCATAGTGGACGAATAACCTAATGTTCAACTCAACTAATTTCAAATCAACTAAAATTATTACAACTAATGAACGATTTATCTAATGATCAGTTCAGATATTGGATGTTACAACTATGTACGTCTCGCCTAAAGTTAATCGATTAACAGCGCTGGAGCGGGTATAGTTCATTACGATTAACAAACGATTTATACCCACTGATGATCTGGGGCGATTACAAAATGTCATCCTTACTTTAGAAGTTGCTCCTTGCCCCCCGCCCTTGCTCCTCCCGTCCAGTTTAGGATGTAGTAACATTTTTTATATTTGCAAAAACCTTAAAATATTGACGTTTTTTAATTAGCTAAATGAAACGCCTTGAAGAGTGTTTCTGGCACTCGCCAGGCGTTTCAATTAGGTAATTAAAAAACGTAACTATTTTAAGGTTTCTGCAAAAAAAAATTAAGTTACTACAGCCTGAACTGGACGGGAGGGACAAGAAGGATGGAAACTTCTAAAGTAAGGAGGACTTTTTCTAAAACGCACAGGCGGTTTTATTTCCGCGCGGTGTCAAAGTTTGTTATTTAATTTTGAACCTTATTCATAGGCTCCGAACGCACAAGCGTGTTTTTACGTTTTTTTTTATCCGCTGGTGCGCACACTTCCATAGGATTCAGTATGTTACATAAAATCCGCGCGGCAAAAAACCGCCTGTGCGTTCGTAGCCTAACAGTGGGTATAAATCGTTTGTTAGTACCTAAAATAACTTTTAGGTGAGTTGATCATTAGTTGAGTCGTGCTTTAGGTATTTCGTTCATTAGTCCAATCAGTTTTAGGTGAGTTGAACATAGTTGAGTCGTGCTTTAGGTATTTCATTCATTAGTACAATCATTTTTAGATGAACCGATTATTAGTTATTCTGAAACGTAGGACATTTGGTCATAGTTGAGTTGAAAGTAGTTGAAATAAGTTTAGTTATAATGATATGTAACCGTAAATGATAGCATAAAAAAAAGTTACAAACGGGTGAAAAGTTGGTCAAAAGGGCTGCCAGCCAGCCAGCGGTATTTAAACATACATTTTGCTATGAAGCTTATGTCAGGCGTTAGGTACTTTTAATTACATATACTGGTCAATGTACCTACCTGTCTAAATACTCCAACTGCTCCGGAAGACACCACTTCCGTTTGACTGCAAGAACAATTAATAGATAACAAATATTATTGCGTATTATTACAAGTTACTTAAACTGAACTATGGGCGTCCCGCGGCTTCGCCAGCGCATTTTCCCTTGAAACATCAAATTCATTTCATTCAAATTGGTTCATTAGTTTTCTCGTGAAAGCGAGACAGACAGACATACAGAGTTACTTTGGCATTTATAATATTATATCATAAGGATAAGGATTTGGAAACGACTACACCTATGCTATTAACTTACTAATATGTTATCCACCCATGTAAGTGTTTTTTTTCATGTGGGCATATCCCAGGAAAGGTCATCAAAAATAATTCATGTACAAAACAGTGCGAAACTAGCGCCATTGCCAATAAATAATTTTGATCTTCTAAACCATGGCCTAAATTAAAAATATGCGTCTTTGAGTCCCTAGATAATCTTCTTAGATAATCTTGCTTAGAATTTTTAAGGCCCTGTTGTATAGCTTTCATGTTCCAAATCTTAGTGAAAAACCCGTTTGTTGTCTAAAGTGGCCACTTTGGGCAACAAAACAATATTTCTACGATTATTATCCTAAAAGCTACACAACTGAGGCTTTAAAATTCAACGGCAACTGCTACACACTAACAACTTGTTTAGATCTATTTTTGTTTTTATTTTAGTTATTTATTGCTTTTGTTTCTTTTTTTGGTCTGTATACTTTACGTGTTTTTCTAATGCTTAGGTATATTATGTAAATGTGTGTGTTGCTGTAAATAAATTATTTATTTAAGTATTTCTTTCTTTCATATTTTAATTTCGCCATGGTTTAGAAGATATTAATTATTTATCAAAGTGGCGCTAGTATCGCACCCGTTCGCGGCTTAAGTATTTTTCTAGAGTACCTACCTTAAAACTAGTTTAGGGAAAGACAGTTGGTAAATTTTGCTTGCAAATAAGAAGTCAACGCAGCATCTAATTTCAAATTGAATGAATGAAAAGGTGTGATAGCCAGTACTTATTTGAAGTGGCTATCCGTTGACGCAATTACACAATCAAAGCTAGGATGAGCGGCGGCGGCGGCGGCGGCGGCGGCGCGGGGGAGGCAAAGCTCGGCACTCGGCAATCACGGGAGTGCTATCTGTACTGTAATCCATCCCTCTTGTTAACAACACGCCGCGCTCTTTATCAAAATTAAAACTAGGCCCTCTTTAGTACAATTATATGGATAAGACTTTTATTATAACTAGCTTGTCTACTTGGTCATGTATTTTTTACATTTTAGGTTACCCCACTACACTCTATTTTAAATAAATTATACCCCATAAATCACCTCCCCTATAAATCGCCACAACGATCGGTTTTTAGCGACGATTGGTCCTTAACCAGTGTACTCCCGCAGGTTTCACAAGGCAATGTGCCTGAAACCCACTAAGTATATTGCTTTATTTATATATGTCATCACCATTATTATTTCCTGGCTTGGTGCTTCAAAAATTTGTGTTTTTGAGATTTTTTTAAACAATCTGAGACATACAAAATTGATGTCTTCATTCTGAAAAAAATATATATGTTAGTTAAGGATCTAATCTAGTCATCATACTAAAGGGAAACAGGATCTGATTAATTTTAGTTGATAGAAAAAAATCTCAAAGTTACCCCTTTTTGTTCCGTTTTTTCCATTTTATTTTTAAACCGCTGATTGTTTTTATTAGATTTTTGGAATGAAAATTGCTGATCTTAAATTTTAGACATACTACTATAGTAAGAATTTTTAAGTTTAACGAAAAGACAAAAAACCAGCAAAAACTAAAAAAAAACATCGTTTTCGCGCGATCCGATGCCATGCCGCGCCGCTCCCTACCCCGTCAGTACCCTTGTGGCCACGGCCGAGGCCGGTTCTGTGTCAAATTTTTGTTTTCGCGCTCTCGTATTTCGTTTTATTTTTATTCAAATGTAAACAAATTTTGACAACAGATGTCAAAACAATGAACCATAACATCTGATTAGGATCTGTATGGAGCTGAAAGAAACCAATTTTGATACCGATATTACATTTATAAAACCGTCGCATTACAAACTTACCTTTTTTATTCCCACAAATAAAACTTAAATCATAGGGTACTTATATAGTTATATCATATCTTTGTTAGTTCTGTGGCGCCGATAACACAATATAAATATTACATTAGCACAATATTACGTGGTATACTTACTCAAATTACTTTAAGAAGGCAGTAATTTATGTCTTAATAGAAAATGTTTCCTTTTTATTTAACGCTTTTCGGTTTTTTTGGCTGTTTAATTTTTTGATGAAAAGATTTTATTTTTTGCTTTTCAGTTTAATTTTAAGGAATTCCCCCCCCCTCACTTCAAGGTTCACCTTCACCTCAAATCACCCTCCAAATGCTGGTCTCACACCCCTGAAGGTGGTCAGACGACCTGGTAAAGGTTGCGGCCTATGTCCAGCAGTGGTCGCTATCGTGTGAGATCGGCTGCTTAAAATCAAAACCTAGTAACTCGTTTTAACAAAAATGTTCAGGAGAGCCAAAAAACGGGTCGACCACTTTAATTCGTTGCCCCGAAGAAACCAGACGCAATAGCGATTTCGGTGTTTGACCAAAAGTTTGACTATATTGTTGACTATAGTCACACTTAAATCGATCCCACTATTTTTTTTTTAATTTACCCAAATATGACAATGAAAACAATTTCAAAACAAAGTATTTCACACTTAGTTAATTAACTAAGTGTGAAATACTATGTTTTGAAATACAATCTCTGAGTTAATTCTCTACTTTTTAAAGCATTTTTGAAGTGCATTCATTTAAAAGTTATACAAATGATTTATTTGTGGTAGAATTAAGTTTTGTTTACGATTTGGTTACGACTCGTGGTTAATTCAGCCAAATTTGTATACTGTTTTTGTAACTTACTAAATTTCATCAAAATTTGATTGATTTGATAATCGGCGCCAAATTCAAAACATAGTAAGTCAGCTTTCAAATTCATAACCTAGTAAGTCGGTTGAGTTGCTAGGTTTTTTTATTTGTAATCCGACATGCGCTATGTTAAGAATATGTACTTCATGGAAATTTCAATAACTTTTCCAAATTGGGTAGACTTGCTAAATTTTATTTTTAAAATTACGTAAGAAACTGGGTGTTTTAAGGTTCATATCAAATCTATACCGCCTAGTAAGTCGAAAAATGACAAAAACGTTTTTTTTTGCAAAAACACCAGTTACTAGGTTTTGAATTTGGGCAGCCGAGATGATGATGATGATTATTATTATATTAGTCGGCGAGGCGCTTCTCCAGAAGTCCCCCAGAGTCCTCCCGAAGAAGGCAGGTAGTCGCCACTTACAATGGAACTGGTGGGGCGAGTGTTGAAAATTTTGCGGTTTTTGTAATCCAATCGTCGTAGGTCGCCAATTTAGAGAACTCCTATGTCCGCCCGCCTGCAGTAGAAATAACTCCAGAGGTTGAAGAAGGGATGATATATTTACACATGGTTAGGTACACTATTTACAAGAAAATGAATGCATGTTAATGTGTACAGCAGCTGAGATGTACTGCCTAGGTAACAAAAGTCTTTTTGAAAGGTAACAATGTCAATTTTAAAATCTTCTTCTATAAATTAAAAAGTAACAGTATCAAAAATTAGTTTGGTTACAAAAAGGTTGGAGGAAAGGCACAATTTACTTTTATATAAAAAATATATATACTTATGCGAGCAGTTCTCATGTAAATTACAATATGGCAATACAATCTGTGAGTGAATAAAAAAGGCATCCATATTTTATCCACCCTTAGGCCGCATTTGCAGGCCGCACGCAGGGCGTTGCGCGAGGCGTCGTGCGGGGCGTGCTGCGCCCAAATGAAATGTATAGCAATAGTATGAGACCGTTTACGGAGACGCGCATAGGCCTATGTTCGATATCGTATAAGGAAACGCGTCGGCTCCCGCGGCGGCGGCGCCCGTGGTGGCGCCCGCGTCGGAGCCCACACGACATCCCGCACAACAAGCCGCGTCTTCGTAAAGGAGGCCTTAGGGTGTGATTTTAGTTCCAAATAAAAAAAGTTATCAACTCAAACTATATCGTTATTTGTTTAAAATTAAAACAACCAGTGGTGTTTTATTTATATTGAGAAAACACTACAAAAAGGGTTTACTTTGATATTTATTTCTACAGAGTGAAATTCATTACATCTTGTTACTTTTTAATAACTTGTCTAAACTAAATCCTACATCTATATTTTTCAGAATTAAGAAATCTGTTTTATATTTCTCAGATGGTTTAAAAAAAACTCGTTATTACAAATACCTTACCTAAACGCAAATTCTTGTTAGCTGAAACGAAAATCGGAAAGAAAAATTGTGCGGTAGGTATAAACATCTCGATTTAACTTCGGCTTGTATGAAAAGTAATAAAATTTAAAACTGCCGCGACATTTCGCATTTCGACGCGCGCATGTCACAGCTGCGAGGGTGGGGGACCCTCATACCTAATTAGGTAAGAAGCTTCAAAGTACAGGGTCTTAAGTCCCTTTTGACTAAGAAGTCACAAGTAAGTGGTATTACATGCCGATTCAAATTTAATGAGATAAGTTGGCAACTACCAATATTGATACTTAATCATTTCTAATTTATTTTATTAACTAAATAAAAATATTTCATAGTTATTTGAAATAGCCTCTATAGGATTATTAATCAGACCCTCATGAATATTGGTGACTTTTTAATTTTATCAGATGTAGGTACTACTATAAGATCTGTGGCCTAAGTCCAGCATTGGGCGTCTTTCGGCTGACATTATGAAAAGGGATTATAAATTTCAGTATGATCAAATGTTTAAGTATCAACGCGCGAAAAACAGGCAGTGCCTGTCCATACTAACCTCACCGAAAGGATTAAATCTAAAAATATAATTTGTTACATTATTGACACAAAAACTCCACCAAAAAGCTATATAAAAAGAAAGTGGACGCAAACAAATCACAGTGATAAGTGAACTGAATAGAACCGTCTGGATTTGGTATCTTTGTTTTTTTTTTTAAATATTTTCAAGACCATGATCTTCACACTTGCATTATTCAAGGTAAGATTTCCTATCAAGTTATGACAACAATAAAAAATATTGTAACTATTTAAAAATACGTATGGAAAAATACCTAAAATGCACGTTTAATAAAAAGCAATATTTGTTTTTTTAAAAGCAATTGTTATTGGTGAAGACTCTGTCAATGGATCAGATTATATAATATTGTATATGTAAAACTTCGTGATAATCCTATTACAGCTGGTATAGCTTATTCACCATGTAAGCATAATATTCTCATAGTAATATAACAATGTAATCGGAGTCTTTGGTATTTGGATAGGGTCAGAGTCAGAGCACAGATCCCAAAATTTTATGATTTACTTCTTTAAAGTGGGTCTAAAAAACCCTTTTGCTTTTAATATTTATATTGCACTTCATTTAGAAAAAGTTATAACCACCACCACTAAAGAGCTGATCATCTTCAAAAGGGCATGTTTACCTTACCATATACTTTCACTTTCAATATCATCGAAGTAACGCGGTGCGAAATTTAAAATCGATAGAATTTAGATCCCCTCATCCACTATTAAGAAGCTGATCATCTTCAAACGGCTGAACAGTTTTCATGAAATTGGGTTAAAATCTACTAATAATATAAAAATTAATCGCAAAATGTGTTGGTAAGCGAATAACTCAACAACGCCTGGACCAATTTTAACAAATTTTTTTATGTTCGTTGAAGTCCAAAGATGGTTTTTACGGCAAGAAAAATTCGGATAATTACCGGTAAAACAACTTAGTAATAGGTTAGGCGGACTAGTCAACTAATATACATAGTATAAAACAAAGTCGCTTCCCGCGTCTGTCCCTATGTATGCTAAAATATTTTAAACTATGCTACAAATTTTGATGCGGTTTTTTTAAATAGATAGAGAGGAAGGAGGTTAAAGAGGAAGGTTTATAAGTATAATATATGAGCAACATAGTCATAGGTATGGCGGTACGAAGTTCGCCGGGTTGACTAGTTAACTATAAAACAAAAAAAACTAAATGGAAATCGGTTCACCCGTTTGGCCTCTACGATGCCACAGACAGACACACGTGATACACACGATACACACGTTAAACTTATGGGTTGTTCCTGTTTCGACCCACGGACTTTCTACCCACGATTATTTTTTCCGTTTTCAACCCATTTGTATGCCTGTTTCAACCCACAATCAACCTAACATAAAATAATCATTATTTTTGTCCATTTTCTACCCATTCATAGTACTGTTTCAACCCGCTGTGCAATTCCTAATTTTGGAGAGTTTGCAAAACATGATCAAAATCATACTAATGTTAACTGCGATAGGTTTGTTTCACTTCACAAAACACTTACCTACTCGTACTAACCAAAATTTTGTGAAATTTCATAGTACGAAAGTAATTAAACATATCTGCGGTTTTCTGTGTTTTATTTTTAACTTAATTTTTTTGTTATATTTTTACCAAAAACAAAATCACTTTAATGCTAAAGGGGATACCGAAAATCTGAACGAATTAAAGATTTTTTTTTTTTAAATAGTCGAAAACAAAAGAATTCTCGGACTTCTTTGGCTTACCTTACATATATAATATCTATTTTTTGACAACCTTACATATTACTTAAATGTATTTAATAGGTAGGTACTTATCGTGGGTCGAAACAATAATGACCATTTGTTGTGGGTTGAAACAAGAAAAAAAGGTGCGTGGGTAGAAAGACCGGGGGTCGAAACAGTAACAACCCAAACTTATAACACCCTCTGTTTTTTTCTTTGGAGGTTAAAAATCAACTATATAGGTATATCTTTTGTTGGTCAAGATTATTTTTAACCGACTTCATATAGATAAATAGTAGACTCGGCAAACTTCGTTCCACCTAATCTTTTACCAAGTTATGCATGAATTATACACATAAACCTTCCTCGTGTATTACTCTTTTAAAAAACCGTATCAAAATCTGTTGCTTAATTTTAAAGATTTAAGCATACACAGGACAGACAGCAGAAGCGACTTTATTTTATACTATGTATAGCTGTTAAACAGAGGTGACATTACTGTGTAGTAAAAAACCATTCAAAACATATAGCTACTACCTAGGTACTACCTAAAATTGTGTGTATACCTAAGCATGATTTACATACATTCTGCGCAGGTTGTTTGATCCACATAAGTAGATACGCAAGCTATTCTTATAAAAAAGCGATGCTGACAAAATTGTAAAAGAATTACGTCTGCTGACGAAGATAGATTTTAATGTCCACACTAATACTACCTATGTATGATTAATATTAATATTCATTACTTTAAGTTTATTAGTTAACCTATCCATATACAGTGTGTAACTTAGAGGCAACGAAATTTTACCAGCAGATTCTGCATTGACAACATCGACAAAACACCCCCACTATTGGGGATCGCATCCCTCAGCTCTCGAATTTGTAGCTATTCGAAGTTTACGGTACCTTCGCTTGGAATTATCACTTATATTAATTTCTTTGTTTTTTTTTTTTGGTTGTGTAGGGTCTATTTTAATTTATGTCAAAGAGTTAGAGTGTTAATTCCAAGCGAAAGTAACGTTAACTTTGAATAGCTGTAACTTGGATGTTTGAGGGATGCGACTCCTAAAAGAACAGTGTTTTGTGGATGAATTTCAATGCAGATGTGCTGGTAAACTTATTTCCCGTTTACATGCTGCCCGAATGAGCAGGGAATGCGGGAGGGAAGTGGGCAGGACGAGCATGTAAACACGATACTTCTCATGCCCTGCCAGCTGCTCTTTGCGCTGCCCGTCGCTCCCCAAATAGGCGGTCTTTTGTGAGACAGTCAAAGGACGGGCAGCGCGAGTAGCAGCCTGTGTTCACACGCTGCCCGCTAACTCAGTTCTCGCCGAGCGCACAGACCAACTAGAGATACGCCGAGCGTTTGGAACTAAAACACAAGGTATCTACATGCTGCTTAAAGGAGGCTGAGCGACACGTTATATGGAATTCCAATCGAAGAGCTAGGCTAAGAAAAAGTAATTGCTGGCCATATAAGACCTCTTTAAAAATTTTTGTTTTTTATCCGGGGCAGCCACCGGCACACTCAGGCATTATAAATATGCAACTTAGTTGCGTTTTGCTAGAAGCCTCAGTGCAGACGCGGCAAACAATTTGCCAACGTCTGCCATTGCTGGGAGTCACAGGCGGAGTGAGCGGCAGGGCAGCATCTAAACACACTTCTGTTAAGAGAAATATTTCCGGCAACGCGAGGAGCAAGGGCAGGGGCAGCATCTTTAGAGCTATTTTGCAATACAAAAAACCGGAATTGTTACGCCGACCTAGACCGCCAATGTACGTACACGTAAATTACTAACTGTTTTACTACTACTAGGTTGAAGCAAGTTTTACGGTATAAAATCACTTCTTTAGCATTAACTGACTAGTCTGAAAATTTAAGTCTGTCCATCCCCAAAGCAAGAACGGATTACACTAGAATTTTTTATTTTTACAAGAGGAAGACGTAACTAAATGCTTTAATAATTTGCCATATACCTACGATACGACACTGAAAACGATCCCATAGTGTAGTATGTATAGAGGGATAGACTCTACCTATATACAAAATAGAGGTTTATATACCTAATATTAAAAAAAACTTACTGGCTGCCATCAGCAGTTAATTTCTGAGCGTCACTCTTACTCCCGGAGACTGGCTCCATGTGGAAGGTTCGCTTGTGACGCCAGCGGATATCGAAGCCTCGTCCGCTATGGGATAAATTATTAATATCATTGTAGGATGCAAAGAGAGACTGGCCAATCCCTCCCAATGCATCTACTTTGTAAATTCTATTTATGCTACTTGCGTCAGAAACTTTGATGGCGCGATGTAGGATTTGCTTCGGTTCTAAAGTTGTAGCGCTAGGTGGCGTTAGTGTGCGCTACAGTACTCCCTTCCTAGTGACAGCGATACCATGTAAGCGGACGGCTATGCTGTGCGGTATGTGCTGCTGTTGCATGTTGCTAGGTGTTGCATGGCTTGTTGAATGTCTTTTTAGTTGTCTTTCCGTCTTGCTGTCTTGTTTGTCAAGTGAGGTACCTTGTAGCCTGTGCCTGTGGTTGACGGAGCGGACGTGCCAGTGTGCCGTGTGCAGGTCGTAGCTGGAGTAGTCTTTTGACGTCGGTTGAGGCGGGGCTAAGGTTGTCGGCATCGTGACGGTAGGAGGCGGCGTCGTGACGGAGGCGCCGTCGTGATGTTGGGCTGCAGCGTTGTGACGGCG